>CM028342.1:28351218-28756745 GCA_016618105.1 Dendrobium huoshanense | reverse complement strand
TGAGCCGAGTAGATTATCTATAGAATAAGCATTCAAATCTTTTGATTCACATATTGCCATGACTTTGGCATCAAATTTATCAAGTAAAGAACGTAGAATTTACTAATTTTTTCAAAGTTTGAAATTTTCTCTACCTAAATCATGCAATGACATCACAATTTGATTAAATCTAGTAAACATGTCTAAGATAGTCTCATATGGCTTCATGCTGAAAAGTTCATAATCACGTATTAGAATATCAATTTAGACTATTTGACTTCACTAGTACCTTCATACAAAATGCATAATCTATCCCAAATTTCTTTCCCAGTAGTACATGTAGAGATTCTCATGCAATCGTCAGAATTTAATGCACAGAAAAAACAATTCAAACATTTAACATTTAGTTGTGCATTGAATAGTTCTATTCTACTCCATTCAGTAAAAGGAATATTAATTTTGACTCCATCTATCATACGTGAAGGTACAGATAGCCAGTTTGAATCATATTTCCAATTCGATAATCAATTGATTGCAAAAATGTTGACATGCGAATTTTTCCAAAAAGTAAAAGAAATATTTTCAAATAAAGGTGGTCGTGTGATACAATAGCCTTCCGCAATGTTACGATTTCCAAAATATGCCATGATCAATTTTTTCAAGGTTTTCTAAAACACTATTTTTGAAAAACAAGCTCTGATACCAATTGAAATTGCTCTGATACAATTGAAATTACTAAACGACAAGAGGGGGGTGAATTGGATGATTAAAACTTTCTAATGAAAAGAAATATCTTTTTATGACTTTTATGCGGAAGCGAATTTCATTCACAATAAAAAGATAGATAATCAATTTCATCCACGCAATTAATCACAATGAAAATAAATGCGGAAATAAAGTGCAGAAAAATAAGAAAGAACACACAATTTATAGTGGTTCGGTCAAACCATGACCTACGTCCACTCCCCGGAGGCACCTCCGAGTATTACACTAAACTTTAGTGATTCTCCTTTAGCCCCCACAGCTAGGCGGAGAAGCCCTTACACAATCACTTCCACCTTCCCCGGTGCGGCGGAGGAGCCGGGTCCTTTGACACCAACGAGATCTTCTTCTTCGCAAAACTTCCTTCAAGACGAACCTTGAATCCGATGGTACTGAGGTGCAAGCTCGCCGGAGCAACCGTGTGAACTCCCTTCACACTCCCTTGAAACCCCCTCCAAGGTTCTTCTCCCTCTCTCAAACTCCACCCCTTCCTCTCTCCCTTTCAAGCTCTCTCTTCAAGTTTCCCCCACAAGAACGAAGCACAAGGCTGCCAAAGACTCTTACAAAGTCTTATGAGAGTGCTTAAATAGAGGGCTCAAAAACCCTAAAAATACTCAATTCAGCGTCAAATATCGTACCGTACGATCTCAAGATCGTTCAGTACGATGTGCAGAAATTGACCTGTTAGTACTGTACGATCCAGTTAGTACAGTACGATCCAGTTCGTACAGTACGATCCAGTTCGTACAGTACGATCCAAATGACAAATTTCAGCCGTTTTGATTGCATAATCTCAGGATTAACTTAGGCAATATTTCAAACATCGTACCGTACGATTATGATCGTACAGTACGATTATACAACTGTTCAAATTCAAATTTTTGCCTAATTTAATGGACGGCGGTCTTTCTAATTATAACAGATCGTATAGTACGATGTGGTGATCGTACAGTACGATTAGTTATATTCAAAAAATTAATTTTTTAGGAAAAATAAATATTTTAATTTATTTCTGTTACACCAGATCGTACAGTACGAAATAAATTCGTACAGTACGATGAACAGAAAAGTTAAAATATTTATAATCATTTTTTGCTCCCTCTGTGTGTGTGCATGATCAACAAACTATCATACATCATTATAAGACTTGACTCAATAAATAAAAATTACAGACTCATTTAATACGACCAATTCTACGCAATCTTGAGCCTTGAATCTTCACAGAATGGTGCATGATGTACCTGAAATATTAGTTAACATAGAAAGAAATATGCACTGCAATAATAGGAGAAATAAAAGAATAATAAATATTATTTGTTATCATCAAAATCATAAACTCGGAAGCCCGAGTTGCAACAATCTCCCCTTTTTGATGATGTCAAATAATATTGGTTGACTTTGCAAATTAAAAAAAATTCTCCTAAACTCCCCCTCAGTAAAAGAATTACATTAAAAATTAGGGAAAATTTTATTTTTTTTAATTTTTATTTTTTTTTATATAAAAAAAATTAAATTAAATAACCGCAAAAATTAAACAAAATGCAACAAACTACAATACTTTCTCCCCCTTTGACATTATCAAAAAGAAGAGATAAAATAAAATATAAAATAACAACATAATAACGAAAGAAAAACATACGATTATATAAAACAAGTTAAACATACAAAAAATAAAAAAAAACATACAAAACACATAAACAAAAACACACAAACAAACCTTAACATACTTATACCTCATCATCTTGCTCCTGTTCTGATGATTCAGAAACTAGGTCTGCCCAGGAGACTTTTTGCTTATCTTTTCCCAAATTACAAACGGTTTATTTTTACTCTTTTCCTTTGCAGGAAGAGTTTTTAAGTTGGGGCATTCACGCTTCAAATGTCCGGGTTTCCTACACCCAAAGCAAATTATGTCAGAACAAAACTTAACATTTTTATAATATTTACCTCTACTCCGCTTTTGTTGATGTTCATGCTTATGGTTCAATAGAATTTCAAATTTATTTGTTATCGATGATATCTCCTTGCTTTCATCGTCTACTAAGCCATATTCATCTGTATGTGTTTGGGGGCTTTTAGCACAATTGTCTTCTCATCACCTGCATCCAAAAATCTTTGACTCACACTTTGCTCGTAGGCAATGAGTGAGCCGATTAGATTATCTATAGAATAAGCATTCAAATCTTTTGATTCACATATTGCCATGACTTTGGCATCAAATTTATCAAGTAAAGAATGTAGAATTTTACTAATTTTTCAAAGTTTGAAATTTCTCTACCTAAATCATGCAATGACATCACAATTTGATTAAATCTAGTAAACATGTCTAAGATAGTCTCATATGGCTTCATGTGAAAAGTTCATAATCACGCATTAGAATATTCAATTTAGACTATTTGACTTCACTAGTACCTTCATACAAAATGCATAATCTATCCCAAATTTCTTTCCCAGTAGTACATGTAGAGATTCTCATGCAATCGTCAGAATTTAATGCACAGAAAAAACAATTCAAACATTTAGCATTTAGTTGTGCATTGAATAGTTCTATTCTACTCCATTCAGTAAAAGGAATATTAATTTTGACTCCATCTATCATACGTAAGGTACAGAATAGCCAGTTTGAATCATATTCCACATTCGATAATCAATTGATTGCAAAAATGTTGACATGCGAATTTTCCAAAAATTAAAAGAAATATTTTCAAATAAAGGTGGTCGTGTGATACAATAGCCTTCCGCAATGTTACGATTTTCCAAAATATGCCATGATCAATTTTTTTCAAGTTTTCTAAAACACTATTTTTAAAAAACAAGCTCTGATACCAATTGAAATTGCTCTGATACCATTGAAATTACTAAACGATAAGAGGGGGGTGAATTGGATGATTAAAAACTTCTCTAATGAAAAGAAATATCTTTTTATGACTTTATGCGGAAGCGAATTTCATTCACAATAAAAAGATAGATAATCAATTTCATCCACGCAATTAATCACAATGAAAATAAATGCGGAAATAAAGTGCAGAAAAATAAAGGAAAGAACACACCAATTTATAGTGGTTCGGTCAAACCATGACCTACGTCCACTCCCCGAGGCACCCTCCGAGTATTACACTAAACTTTAGTGATTCTCCTTTAGCCCCCACAGCTAGGCGGAGAAGCCCTTACACAATCACTTCCACCTTCCCCGGTGCGGCGGAGGAGCCGGGTCCTTTGACACCAACGAGATCTTCTTCTTCGCAAAACTTCCTTCAAGACGAACCTTGAATCCGATGGTACTGAGGTGCAAGCTCGCCGGAGCAACCGTGTGAACTCCCTTCACACTCCCTTGAAACCCCCTCCAAGGTTCTTCTCCCTCTCTCAAACTCCACCCTTTCCTCTCTCCCTTTCAAGCTCTCTCTTCAAGTTTCCCCCACAAGAACGAAGCTACAATGGCTGCCAAAGACTCTTACAAAGTCTTATGAGAGTGCTTAAATAGAGGGCTCAAAAAACCCTAAAAATACTCAATTCAGCGTCAAATATCGTACCGTACGATCTCAAGATCGTCCAGTACGATGTGCAGAAATTGACCTGTTAGTACTGTACGATCCAGTTAGTACAGTACGATCCAGTTCGTACAGTACGATCCAGTTCGTACAGTACGATCCAAATGACAAATTTCAGCCGTTTTGATTGCATAATCTCAGGATTAACTTAGGCAATATTTCAAACATCGTACCGTACGATTATGATCGTACAGTACGATTATACAACTGTTCAAATTCAAATTTTTGCCTAATTTAATGGACGGCGGTCTTTCTAATTATAACAGATCGTATAGTACGATGTGGTGATCGTACAGTACGATTAGTTATATTCAAAATTAATTTTTTTTAGGAAAAATAAATATTTTAATTTATTTCTGTTACACCAGATCGTACAGTACGAAATAAATTCGTACAGTACGATGAACAGAAAAGTTAAATATTTATAATCATTTTTTGCTCCCTCTGTGTGTGTGCATGATCAACAAACTATCATACATCATTATAAGACTTGACTCAATAAATAAAAATTACAGACTCATTTAATACGACCAATTCTACGCAATCTTGAGCCTTGAATCTTCACAGAATGGTGCATGATGTACCTGAAATATTAGTTAACATAGAAAGAAATATGCACTGCAAATACTAGGAGAAATAAAAGAATAATAAATATTATTTGTTATCATCAAAATCATAAACTCGGAAGCCCGAGTTGCAACAATCTCCCCCTTTTTGATGATGTCAAATAATATTGGTTGACTTTGCAAATTAAAAAAAATTCTCCTAAACTCCCCCTCAGTAAAAGAATTACATTAAAAATTAGGGAAAATTTTATTTTTTTTAATTTTTATTTTTTTTTATATAAAAAAAAATTAAATTAAATAACCGCAAAAATTAAAACAAAATGCAACAAACTACAATACTTTCTCCCCCTTTGACATTATCAAAAAGAAGAGATAAAATAAAATATAAAATAACAACATAATAACGAAAGAAAAACATACGATTATATAAAACAAGTTAAACATACAAAAATAAAAAAAAACATACAAAACACATAAACAAAAACACACAAACAAACCTTAACATACTTATACCTCATCATCTTGCTCCTGTTCTGATGATTCAGAAACTAGGTCTGCCCAGGAGACTTTTTGCTTATCTTTTCCCCAAATTACAAACGGTTTATTTTTACTCTTTTCCTTTGCAGGAAGAGTTTTTAAGTTGGGGCATTCACGCTTCAAATTCCGGGTTTCCTACACCCAAAGCAAATTATGTCAGAACAAAACTTAACATTTTTATAATATTTACCTCTACTCCGCTTTTGTTGATGTTCATGCTTATGGTTCAATAGAATTTCAAATTTATTTGTTATCGATGATATCTCCTTGCTTTCATCGTCTACTAAGCCATATTCATCTGTGTGTTTGGCTTTTAGCACAATTGTCTTCTCATCACCTGCATCCAAAAATCTTTGACTCACACTTTGCTCGTAGGCAATGAGTGAGCCGATTAGATTATCTATAGAATAAGCATTCAAATCTTTTGATTCACATATTGCCATGACTTTGGCATCAAATTTATCAAGTAAAGAACGTAGAATTTTACTAATTTTTTCAAAGTTTGAAATTTCTCTACCTAAATCATGCAATGACATCACAATTTGATTAAATCTAGTAAACATGTCTAAGATAGTCTCATATGGCTTCATGCTGAAAAGTTCATAATCACGCATTAGAATATTCAATTTAGACTATTTGACTTCACTAGTACCTTCATACAAAATGCATAATCTATCCCAAATTTCTTTCCCAGTAGTACATGTAGAGATTCTCATGCAATCGTCAGAATTTAATGCACAGAAAAAACAATTCAAACATTTAGCATTTAGTTGTGCATTGAATAGTTCTATTCTACTCCATTCAGTAAAAGGAATATTAATTTTGACTCCATCTATCATACGTAAAGGTACAGAATAGCCAGTTTGAATCATATTCCACATTCGATAATCAATTGATTGCAAAAATGTTGACATGCGAATTTTCCAAAAATTAAAAGAAATATTTTCAAATAAAGGTGGTCGTGTGATACAATAGCCTTCCGCAATGTTACGATTTCCAAAATATGCCATGATCAATTTTTTCAAGGTTTTCTAAAACACTATTTTTGAAAAACAAGCTCTGATACCAATTGAAATTGCTCTGATACCAATTGAAATTACTAAACGATAAGAGGGGGGTGAATTGGATGATTAAAAACTTCTCTAATGAAAAGAAATATCTTTTTATGACTTTATGCGGAAGCGAATTTCATTCACAATAAAAAGATAGATAATCAATTTCATCCACGCAATTAATCACAATGAAAATAAATGCGGAAATAAAGTGCAGAAAAATAAAGGAAAGAACACACCAATTTATAGTGGTTCGGTCAAACCATGACCTACGTCCACTCCCCGGAGGCACCCTCCGAGTATTACACTAAACCTTTAGTGATTCTCCTTTAGCCCCCACAGCTAGGCGGAGAAGCCCTTACACAATCACTTCCACCTTCCTCGGTGCGGCGGAGGAGCCGGGTCCTTTGACACCAACGAGATCTTCTTCTTCGCAAAACTTCCTTCAAGACGAACCTTGAATCCGATGGTACTGAGGTGCAAGCTCGCCGGAGCAACCGTGTGAACTCCCTTCACACTCCCTTGAAACCCCCTCCAAGGTTCTTCTCCCTCTCTCAAACTCCACCCTTTCCTCTCTCCCTTTCAAGCTCTCTCTTCAAGTTTCCCCCACAAGAACGAAGCTACAATGGCTGCCAAAGACTCTTACAAAGTCTTATGAGAGTGCTTAAATAGAGGGCTCAAAAAACCCTAAAAATACTCAATTCAGCGTCAAATATCGTACCGTACGATCTCAAGATCGTCCAGTACGATGTGCAGAAATTGACCTGTTAGTACTGTACGATCCAGTTAGTACAGTACGATCCAGTTCGTACAGTACGATCCAGTTCGTACAGTACGATCCAAATGACAAATTTCAGCCGTTTTGATTGCATAATCTCAGGATTAACTTAGGCAATATTTCAAACATCGTACCGTACGATTATGATCGTACAGTACGATTATACAACTGTTCAAATTCAAATTTTTGCCTAATTTAATGGACGGCGGTCTTTCTAATTATAACAGATCGTATAGTACGATGTGGTGATCGTACAGTACGATTAGTTATATTCAAAATTAATTTTTTTTAGGAAAAATAAATATTTTAATTTATTTCTGTTACACCAGATCGTACAGTACGAAATAAATTCGTACAGTACGATGAACAAAAAAGTTAAAATATTTATAATCATTTTTTGCTCCCTCTGTGTGTGTGCATGATCAACAAACTATCATACATCATTATAAGACTTGACTCAATAAATAAAAATTACAGACTCATTTAATACGACCAATTCTACGCAATCTTGAGCCTTGAATCTTCACAGAATGGTGCATGATGTACCTGAAATATTAGTTAACATAGAAAGAAATATGCACTGCAAATACTAGGAGAAATAAAAGAATAATAAATATTATTTGTTATCATCAAAATCATAAACTCGGAAGCCCGAGTTGCAACAATCTCCCCCTTTTTGATGATGTCAAATAATATTGGTTGACTTTGCAAATTAAAAAAAATTCTCCTAAACTCCCCCTCAGTAAAAGAATTACATTAAAAATTAGGGAAAATTTTATTTTTTTTTTAATTTTTATTTTTTTTTATATAAAAAAAAATTAAATTAAATAACCGCAAAAATTAAAACAAAATGCAACAAACTACAATACTTTCTCCCCCTTTGACATTATCAAAAAGAAGAGATAAAATAAAATATAAAATAACAACATAATAACGAAAGAAAAACATACGATTATATAAAACAAGTTAAACATACAAAATAAAAAAAAACATACAAAACACATAAACAAAAACACACAAAACAAACCTTAACATACTTATACCTCATCATCTTGCTCCTGTTCTGATGATTCAGAAACTAGGTCTGCCCAGGAGACTTTTTGCTTATCTTTTCCCCAAATTACAAACGGTTTATTTTTACTCTTTTCCTTTGCAGGAAGAGTTTTTAAGTTGGGGCATTCACGCTTCAAATGTCCGGGTTTCCTACACCCAAAGCAAATTATGTCAGAACAAAACTTAACATTTTTATAATATTTACCTCTACTCCGCTTTTGTTGATGTTCATGCTTATGGTTCAATAGAATTTCAAATTTATTTGTTATCGATGATATCTCCTTGCTTTCATCGTCTACTAAGCCATATTCATCTGTGTGTTTGGCTTTTAGCACAATTGTCTTCTCATCACCTGCATCCAAAAATCTTTGACTCACACTTTGCTCGTAGGCAATGAGTGAGCCGATTAGATTATCTATAGAATAAGCATTCAAATCTTTTGATTCACATATTGCCATGACTTTGGCATCAAATTTATCAAGTAAAGAACGTAGAATTTTACTAATTTTTTCAAAGTTTGAAATTTCTCTACCTAAATCATGCAATGACATCACAATTTGATTAAATCTAGTAAACATGTCTAAGATAGTCTCATATGGCTTCATGCTGAAAAGTTCATAATCACGCATTAGAATATTCAATTTAGACTATTTGACTTCACTAGTACCTTCATACAAAATGCATAATCTATCCCAAATTTCTTTCCCAGTAGTACATGTAGAGATTCTCATGCAATCGTCAGAATTTAATGCACAGAAAAAACAATTCAAACATTTAGCATTTAGTTGTGCATTGAATAGTTCTATTCTACTCCATTCAGTAAAAGGAATATTAATTTTGACTCCATCTATCATACGTGAAGGTACAGAATAGCCAGTTTGAATCATATTCCACATTCGATAATCAATTGATTGCAAAAATGTTGACATGCGAATTTTCCAAAAATTAAAAGAAATATTTTCAAATAAAGGTGGTCGTGTGATACAATAGCCTTCCGCAATGTTACGATTTCCAAAATATGCCATGATCAATTTTTTCAAGGTTTTCTAAAACACTATTTTTGAAAAACAAGCTCTGATACCAATTGAAATTGCTCTGATACCAATTGAAATTACTAAACGATAAGAGGGGGGTGAATTGGATGATTAAAAACTTCTCTAATGAAAAGAAATATCTTTTTATGACTTTATGCGGAAGCGAATTTCATTCACAATAAAAAGATAGATAATCAATTTCATCCACGCAATTAATCACAATGAAAATAAATGCGGAAATAAAGTGCAGAAAAATAAAGGAAAGAACACACCAATTTATAGTGGTTCGGTCAAACCATGACCTACGTCCACTCCCCGGAGGCACCCTCCGAGTATTACACTAAACCTTTAGTGATTCTCCTTTAGCCCCCACAGCTAGGCGGAGAAGCCCTTACACAATCACTTCCACCTTCCCCGGTGCGGCGGAGGAGCCGGGTCCTTTGACACCAACGAGATCTTCTTCTTCGCAAAACTTCCTTCAAGACGAACCTTGAATCCGATGGTACTGAGGTGCAAGCTCGCCGGAGCAACCGTGTGAACTCCCTTCACACTCCCTTGAAACCCCCTCCAAGGTTCTTCTCCCTCTCTCAAACTCCACCCTTTCCTCTCTCCCTTTCAAGCTCTCTCTTCAAGTTTCCCCCACAAGAACGAAGCTACAATGGCTGCCAAAGACTCTTACAAAGTCTTATGAGAGTGCTTAAATAGAGGGCTCAAAAAACCCTAAAAATACTCAATTCAGCGTCAAATATCGTACCGTACGATCTCAAGATCGTCCAGTACGATGTGCAGAAATTGACCTGTTAGTACTGTACGATCCAGTTAGTACAGTACGATCCAGTTCGTACAGTACGATCCAGTTCGTACAGTACGATCCAAATGACAAATTTCAGCCGTTTTGATTGCATAATCTCAGGATTAACTTAGGCAATATTTCAAACATCGTACCGTACGATTATGATCGTACAGTACGATTATACAACTGTTCAAATTCAAATTTTTGCCTAATTTAATGGACGGCGGTCTTTCTAATTATAACAGATCGTATAGTACGATGTGGTGATCGTACAGTACGATTAGTTATATTCAAAATTAATTTTTTTTAGGAAAAATAAATATTTTAATTTATTTCTGTTACACCAGATCGTACAGTACGAAATAAATTCGTACAGTACGATGAACAGAAAAGTTAAAATATTTATAATCATTTTTTGCTCCCTCTGTGTGTGTGCATGATCAACAAACTATCATACATCATTATAAGACTTGACTCAATAAATAAAAATTACAGACTCATTTAATACGACCAATTCTACGCAATCTTGAGCCTTGAATCTTCACAGAATGGTGCATGATGTACCTGAAATATTAGTTAACATAGAAAGAAATATGCACTGCAAATACTAGGAGAAATAAAAGAATAATAAATATTATTTGTTATCATCAAAATCATAAACTCGGAAGCCCGAGTTGCAACAATCTCCCCCTTTTTGATGATGTCAAATAATATTGGTTGACTTTGCAAATTAAAAAAAATTCTCCTAAACTCCCCCTCAGTAAAAGAATTACATTAAAAATTAGGGAAAATTTTATTTTTTTTTTAATTTTAATTTTTTTTTTATATAAAAAAAAATTAAATTAAATAACCGCAAAAATTAAAACAAAATGCAACAAACTACAATACTTTCTCCCCCTTTGACATTATCAAAAAGAAGAGATAAAATAAAATATAAAATAACAACATAATAACGAAAGAAAAACATACGATTATATAAAACAAGTTAAACATACAAAAATAAAAAAAAACATACAAAACACATAAACAAAAACACACAAACAAACCTTAACATACTTATACCTCATCATCTTGCTCCTGTTCTGATGATTCAGAAACTAGGTCTGCCCAGGAGACTTTTTGCTTATCTTTTCCCCAAATTACAAACGGTTTATTTTTACTCTTTTCCTTTGCAGGAAGAGTTTTTAAGTTGGGGCATTCACGCTTCAAATGTCCGGGTTTCCTACACCCAAAGCAAATTATGTCAGAACAAAACTTAACATTTTTATAATATTTACCTCTACTCCGCTTTTGTTGATGTTCATGCTTATGGTTCAATAGAATTTCAAATTTATTTGTTATCGATGATATCTCCTTGCTTTCATCGTCTACTAAGCCATATTCATCTGTGTGTTTGGCTTTTAGCACAATTGTCTTCTCATCACCTGCATCCAAAAATCTTTGACTCACACTTTGCTCGTAGGCAATGAGTGAGCCGATTAGATTATCTATAGAATAAGCATTCAAATCTTTTGATTCACATATTGCCATGACTTTGGCATCAAATTTATCAAGTAAAGAACGTAGAATTTTACTAATTTTTTCAAAGTTTGAAATTTCTCTACCTAAATCATGCAATGACATCACAATTTGATTAAATCTAGTAAACATGTCTAAGATAGTCTCATATGGCTTCATGCTGAAAAGTTCATAATCACGCATTAGAATATTCAATTTAGACTATTTGACTTCACTAGTACCTTCATACAAAATGCATAATCTATCCCAAATTTCTTTCCCAGTAGTACATGTAGAGATTCTCATGCAATCGTCAGAATTTAATGCACAGAAAAAACAATTCAAACATTTAGCATTTAGTTGTGCATTGAATAGTTCTATTCTACTCCATTCAGTAAAAGGAATATTAATTTTGACTCCATCTATCATACGTGAAGGTACAGAATAGCCAGTTTGAATCATATTCCACATTCGATAATCAATTGATTGCAAAAATGTTGACATGCGAATTTTCCAAAAATTAAAAGAAATATTTTCAAATAAAGGTGGTCGTGTGATACAATAGCCTTCCGCAATGTTACGATTTCCAAAATATGCCATGATCAATTTTTTCAAGGTTTTCTAAAACACTATTTTTGAAAAACAAGCTCTGATACCATTGAAATTGCTCTGATACCAATTGAAATTACTAAACGACAAGAGGGGGGTGAATTGGATGATTAAAAACTTCTCTAATGAAAAGAAATATCTTTTTATGACTTTATGCGGAAGCGAATTTCATTCACAATAAAAAGATAGATAATCAATTTCATCCACGCAATTAATCACAATGAAAATAAATGCGGAAATAAAGTGCAGAAAAATAAAGGAAAGAACACACCAATTTATAGTGGTTCGGTCAAACCATGACCTACGTCCACTCCCCGGAGGCACCCTCCGAGTATTACACTAAACCTTTAGTGATTCTCCTTTAGCCCCCACAGCTAGGCGGAGAAGCCCTTACACAATCACTTCCACCTTCCCCGGTGCGGCGGAGGAGCCGGGTCCTTTGACACCAACGAGATCTTCTTCTTCGCAAAACTTCCTTCAAGACGAACCTTGAATCCGATGGTACTGAGGTGCAAGCTCGCCGGAGCAACCGTGTGAACTCCCTTCACACTCCCTTGAAACCCCTCCAAGGTTCTTCTCCCTCTCTCAAACTCCACCCTTTCCTCTCTCCCTTTCAAGCTCTCTCTTCAAGTTTCCCCACAAGAACGAAGCTACAATGGCTGCCAAAGACTCTTACAAAGTCTTATGAGAGTGCTTAAATAGAGGGCTCAAAAAACCCTAAAAATACTCAATTCAGCGTCAAATATCGTACCGTACGATCTCAAGATCGTCCAGTACGATGTGCAGAAATTGACCTGTTAGTACTGTACGATCCAGTTAGTACAGTACGATCCAGTTCGTACAGTACGATCCAGTTCGTACAGTACGATCCAAATGACAAATTTCAGCCGTTTTGATTGCATAATCTCAGGATTAACTTAGGCAATATTTCAAACATCGTACCGTACGATTATGATCGTACAGTACGATTATACAACTGTTCAAATTCAAATTTTTGCCTAATTTAATGGACGGCGGTCTTTCTAATTATAACAGATCGTATAGTACGATGTGGTGATCGTACAGTACGATTAGTTATATTCAAAATTAATTTTTTTTAGGAAAAATAAATATTTTAATTTATTTCTGTTACACCAGATCGTACAGTACGAAATAAATTCGTACAGTACGATGAACAGAAAAGTTAAAATATTTATAATCATTTTTTGCTCCCTCTGTGTGTGTGCATGATCAACAAACTATCATACATCATTATAAGACTTGACTCAATAAATAAAAATTACAGACTCATTTAATACGACCAATTCTACGCAATCTTGAGCCTTGAATCTTCACAGAATGGTGCATGATGTACCTGAAATATTAGTTAACATAGAAAGAAATATGCACTGCAAATACTAGGAGAAATAAAAGAATAATAAATATTATTTGTTATCATCAAAATCATAAACTCGGAAGCCCGAGTTGCAACAATCTCCCCCTTTTTGATGATGTCAAATAATATTGGTTGACTTTGCAAATTAAAAAAAATTCTCCTAAACTCCCCCTCAGTAAAAGAATTACATTAAAAATTAGGGAAAATTTTATTTTTTTTTTAATTTTTATTTTTTTTTATATAAAAAAAATTAAATTAAATAACCGCAAAAATTAAAACAAAATGCAACAAACTACAATACTTTCTCCCCCTTTGACATTATCAAAAAGAAGAGATAAAATAAAATATAAAATAACAACATAATAACGAAAGAAAAACATACGATTATATAAACAAGTTAAACATACAAAAATAAAAAAAAACATACAAAACACATAAACAAAAACACACAAACAAACCTTAACATACTTATACCTCATCATCTTGCTCCTGTTCTGATGATTCAGAAACTAGGTCTGCCCAGGAGACTTTTTGCTTATCTTTTCCCCAAATTACAAACGGTTTATTTTTACTCTTTTCCTTTGCAGGAAGAGTTTTTAAGTTGGGGCATTCACGCTTCAAATTTCCGGGTTTCCTACACCCAAAGCAAATTATGTCAGAACAAAACTTAACATTTTTATAATATTTACCTCTACTCCGCTTTTGTTGATGTTCATGCTTATGGTTCAATAGAATTTCAAATTTATTTGTTATCGATGATATCTCCTTGCTTTCATCGTCTACTAAGCCATATTCATCTGTGTGTTTGGCTTTTAGCACAATTGTCTTCTCATCACCTGCATCCAAAAATCTTTGACTCACACTTTGCTCGTAGGCAATGAGTGAGCCGATTAGATTATCTATAAAATAAGCATTCAAATCTTTTGATTCACATATTGCCATGACTTTGGCATCAAATTTATCAAGTAAAGAACGTAGAATTTTACTAATTTTTTCAAAGTTTGAAATTTCTCTACCTAAATCATGCAATGACATCACAATTTGATTAAATCTAGTAAACATGTCTAAGATAGTCTCATATGGCTTCATACTGAAAAGTTCATAATCACGCATTAGAATATTCAATTTAGACTATTTGACTTCACTAGTACCTTCATACAAAATGCATAATCTATCCCAAATTTCTTTCCCAGTAGTACATGTAGAGATTCTCATGCAATCGTCAGAATTTAATGCACAGAAAAAATAATTCAAACATTTAGCATTTAGTTGTGCATTGAATAGTTCTATTCTACTCCATTCAGTAAAAGGAATATTAATTTTGACTCCATCTATCATACGTGAAGGTACAGAATAGCCAGTTTGAATCATATTCCACATTCGATAATCAATTGATTGCAAAAATGTTGACATGCGAATTTTGCAAAAATTAAAAGAAATATTTTCAAATAAAGGTGGTCGTGTGATACAATAGCCTTCCGCAATGTTACGATTTCCAAAATATGCCATGATCAATTTTTTCAAGGTTTTCTAAAACACTATTTTTGAAAAACAAGCTCTGATACCAATTGAAATTGCTCTGATACCAATTGAAATTACTAAACGACAAGAGGGGGGTGAATTGGATGATTAAAAACTTCTCTAATGAAAAGAAATATCTTTTTATGACTTTATGCGGAAGCGAATTTCATTCACAATAAAAAGATAGATAATCAATTTCATCCACGCAATTAATCACAATGAAAATAAATGCGGAAATAAAGTGCAGAAAAATAAAGGAAAGAACACACCAATTTATAGTGGTTCGGTCAAACCATGACCTACGTCCACTCCCCGGAGGCACCCTCCGAGTATTACACTAAACCTTTAGTGATTCTCCTTTAGCCCCCACAGCTAGGCGGAGAATCCCTTACACAATCACTTCCACCTTCCCCGGTGCGGCGGAGGAGCCGGGTCCTTTGACACCAACGAGATCTTCTTCTTCGCAAAACTTCCTTCAAGACGAACCTTGAATCCGATGGTACTGAGGTGCAAGCTCGCCGGAGCAACCGTGTGAACTCCCTTCACACTCCCTTGAAACCCCCTCCAAGGTTCTTCTCCCTCTCTCAAACTCCACCCTTTCCTCTCTCCCTTTCAAGCTCTCTCTTCAAGTTTCCCCCACAAGAACGAAGCTACAATGGCTGCCAAAGACTCTTACAAAGTCTTATGAGAGTGCTTAAATAGAGGGCTCAAAAAACCCTAAAAATACTCAATTCAGCGTCAAATATCGTACCGTACGATCTCAAGATCGTCCAGTACGATGTGCATAAATTGACCTGTTAGTACTGTACGATCCAGTTCGTACAGTACGATCCAGTTCGTACAGTACGATCCAGTTCGTACAGTACGATCCAAATGACAAATTTCAGCCGTTTTGATTGCATAATCTCAGGATTAACTTAGGCAATATTTCAAACATCGTACCGTACGATTATGATCGTACAGTACGATTATACAACTGTTCAAATTCAAATTTTTGCCTAATTTAATGGACGGCGGTCTTTCTAATTATAACAGATCGTATAGTACGATGTGGTGATCGTACAGTACGATTAGTTATATTCAAAATTAATTTTTTTTAGGAAAAATAAATATTTTAATTTATTTCTGTTACACCAGATCGTACAGTACGAAATAAATTCGTACAGTACGATGAACAGAAAAGTTAAAATATTTATAATCATTTTTTGCTCCCTCTGTGTGTGTGCATGATCAACAAACTATCATACATCATTATAAGACTTGACTCAATAAATAAAAATTACAGACTCATTTAATACGACCAATTCTACGCAATCTTGAGCCTTGAATCTTCACAGAATGGTGCATGATGTACCTGAAATATTAGTTAACATAGAAAGAAATATGCACTGCAAATACTAGGAGAAATAAAAGAATAATAAATATTATTTGTTATCATCAAAATCATAAACTCGGAAGCCCGAGTTGCAACAATCTCCCCCTTTTTGATGATGTCAAATAATATTGGTTGACTTTGCAAATTAAAAAAAATTCTCCTAAACTCCCCCTCAGTAAAAGAATTACATTAAAAATTAGGGAAAATTTTATTTTTTTTTTTAATTTTTATTTTTTTTATATAAAAAAAAATTAAATTAAATAACCGCAAAAATTAAAACAAAATGCAACAAACTACAATACTTTCTCCCCCTTTGACATTATCAAAAAGAAGAGATAAAATAAAATATAAAATAACAACATAATAACGAAAGAAAAACATACGATTATATAAAACAAGTTAAACATACAAAAATAAAAAAAAACATACAAAACACATAAACAAAAACACACAAACAAACCTTAACATACTTATACCTCATCATCTTGCTCCTGTTCTGATGATTCAGAAACTAGGTCTGCCCAGGAGACTTTTTGCTTATCTTTTCCCCAAATTACAAACGGTTTATTTTTACTCTTTTCCTTTGCAGGAAGAGTTTTTAAGTTGGGGCATTCACGCTTCAAATGTCCGGGTTTCCTACACCCAAAGCAAATTATGTCAGAACAAAACTTAACATTTTTATAATATTTACCTCTACTCCGCTTTTGTTGATGTTCATGCTTATGGTTCAATATAATTTCAAATATATTTGTTATCGATGATATCTCCTTGCTTTCATCGTCTACTAAGCCATATTCATCTGTGTGTTTGGCTTTTAGCACAATTGTCTTCTCATCACCTGCATCCAAAAATCTTTGACTCACACTTTGCTCGTAGGCAATGAGTGAGCCGATTAGATTATCTATAGAATAAGCATTCAAATCTTTTGATTCACATATTGCCATGACTTTGGCATCAAATTTATCAAGTAAAGAACGTAGAATTTTACTAATTTTTTCAAAGTTTGAAATTTCTCTACCTAAATCATGCAATGACATCACAATTTGATTAAATCTAGTAAACATGTCTAAGATAGTCTCATATGGCTTCATGCTGAAAAGTTCATAATCACGCATTAGAATATTCAATTTAGACTATTTGACTTCACTAGTACCTTCATACAAAATGCATAATCTATCCCAAATTTCTTTCCCAGTAGTACATGTAGAGATTCTCATGCAATCGTCAGAATTTAATGCACAGAAAAAACAATTCAAACATTTAGCATTTAGTTGTGCATTGAATAGTTCTATTCTACTCCATTCAGTAAAAGGAATATTAATTTTGACTCCATCTATCATACGTGAAGGTACAGAATAGCCAGTTTGAATCATATTCCACATTCGATAATCAATTGATTGCAAAAATGTTGACATGCGAATTTTCCAAAAATTAAAAGAAATATTTTCAAATAAAGGTGGTCGTGTGATACAATAGCCTTCCGCAATGTTACGATTTCCAAAATATGCCATGATCAATTTTTTCAAGGTTTTCTAAAACACTATTTTTGAAAAACAAGCTGATACCAATTGAAATTGCTCTGATACCAATTGAAATTACTAAACGACAAGAGGGGGGTGAATTGGATGATTAAAAACTTCTCTAATGAAAAGAAATATCTTTTTATGACTTTATGCGGAAGCGAATTTCATTCACAATAAAAAGATAGATAATCAATTTCATCCACGCAATTAATCACAATGAAAATAAATGCGGAAATAAAGTGCAGAAAAATAAAGGAAAGAACACACCAATTTATAGTGGTTCGGTCAAACCATGACCTACGTCCACTCCCCGGAGGCACCCTCCGAGTATTACACTAAACCTTTAGTGATTCTCCTTTAGCCCCCACAGCTAGGCGGAGAAGCCCTTACACAATCACTACCACCTTCCCCGGTGCGGCGGAGGAGCCGGGTCCTTTGACACCAACGAGATCTTCTTCTTCGCAAAACTTCCTTCAAGACGAACCTTGAATCCGATGGTACTGAGGTGCAAGCTCGCCGGAGCAACCGTGTGAACTCCCTTCACACTCCCTTGAAACCCTCTCCAAGGTTCTTCTCCCTCTCTCAAACTCCACCCTTTCCTCTCTCCCTTTCAAGCTCTCTCTTCAAGTTTCCCCCACAAGAACGAAGCTACAATGGCTGCCAAAGACTCTTACAAAGTCTTATGAGAGTGCTTAAATAGAGGGCTCAAAAAACCCTAAAAATACTCAATTCAGCGTCAAATATCGTACCGTACGATCTCAAGATCGTCCAGTACGATGTGCATAAATTGACCTGTTAGTACTGTACGATCCAGTTCGTACAGTACGATCCAGTTCGTACAGTACGATCCAGTTCGTACAGTACGATCCAAATGACAAATTTCAGCCGTTTTGATTGCATAATCTCAGGATTAACTTAGGCAATATTTCAAACATCGTACCGTACGATTATGATCGTACAGTACGATTATACAACTGTTCAAATTCAAATTTTTGCCTAATTTAATGGACGGCGGTCTTTCTAATTATAACAGATCGTATAGTACGATGTGGTGATCGTACAGTACGATTAGTTATATTCAAAATTAATTTTTTTTAGGAAAAATAAATATTTTAATTTATTTCTGTTACACCAGATCGTACAGTACGAAATAAATTCGTACAGTACGATGAACAGAAAAGTTAAAATATTTATAATCATTTTTTGCTCCCTCTGTGTGTGTGCATGATCAACAAACTATCATACATCATTATAAGACTTGACTCAATAAATAAAAATTATAGACTCATTTAATACGACCAATTCTACGCAATCTTGAGCCTTGAATCTTCACAGAATGGTGCATGATGTACCTGAAATATTAGTTAACATAGAAAGAAATATGCACTGCAAATACTAGGAGAAATAAAAGAATAATAAATATTATTTGTTATCATCAAAATCATAAACTCGGAAGCCCGAGTTGCAACAATCTCCCCCTTTTTGATGATGTCAAATAATATTGGTTGACTTTGCAAATTAAAAAAAATTCTCCTAAACTCCCCCTCAGTAAAAGAATTACATTAAAAATTAGGGAAAATTTTATTTTTTTTTTAATTTTTATTTTTTTTATATAAAAAAAAATTAAATTAAATAACCGCAAAAATTAAAACAAAATGCAACAAACTACAATACTTTCTCCCCCTTTGACATTATCAAAAAGAAGAGATAAAATAAAATATAAAATAACAACATAATAACGAAAGAAAAACATACGATTATATAAAACAAGTTAAACATACAAAAATAAAAAAAAACATACAAAACACATAAATAAAAACACACAAACAAACCTTAACATACTTATACCTCATCATCTTGCTCCTGTTCTGATGATTCAGAAACTAGGTCTGCCCAGGAGACTTTTTGCTTATCTTTTCCCCAAATTACAAACGGTTTATTTTTACTCTTTTCCTTTGCAGGAAGAGTTTTTAAGTTGGGGCATTCACGCTTCAAATGTTCGGGTTTCCTACACCCAAAGCAAATTATGTCAGAACAAAACTTAACATTTTTATAATATTTACCTCTACTCCGCTTTTGTTGATGTTCATGCTTATGGTTCAATATAATTTCAATTTATTTGTTATCGATGATATCTCCTTGCTTTCATCGTCTACTAAGCCATATTCATCTGTGTGTTTGGCTTTTAGCACAATTGTCTTCTCATCACCTGCATCCAAAAATCTTTGACTCACACTTTGCTCGTAGGCAATGAGTGAGCCGATTAGATTATCTATAGAATAAGCATTCAAATCTTTTGATTCACATATTGCCATGACTTTGGCATCAAATTTATCAAGTAAAGAACGTAGAATTTTACTAATTTTTTCAAAGTTTGAAATTTCTCTACCTAAATCATGCAATGACATCACAATTTGATTAAATCTAGTAAACATGTCTAAGATAGTCTCATATGGCTTCATGCTGAAAAGTTCATAATCACGCATTAGAATATTCAATTTAGACTATTTGACTTCACTAGTACCTTCATACAAAATGCATAATCTATCCCAAATTTCTTTCCCAGTAGTACATGTAGAGATTCTCATGCAATCGTCAGAATTTAATGCACAGAAAAAACAATTCAAACATTTAGCATTTAGTTGTGCATTGAATAGTTCTATTCTACTCCATTCAGTAAAAGGAATATTAATTTTGACTCCATCTATCATACGTGAAGGTACAGAATAGCCAGTTTGAATCATATTCCACATTCGATAATCAATTGATTGCAAAAATGTTGACATGCGAATTTTCCAAAAATTAAAAGAAATATTTTCAAATAAAGGTGGTCGTGTGATACAATAGCCTTCCGCAATGTTACGATTTCCAAAATATGCCATGATCAATTTTTTCAAGGTTTTCTAAAACACTATTTTTGAAAAACAAGCTCTGATACCAATTGAAATTGCTCTGATACCAATTGAAATTACTAAACGACAAGAGGGGGGTGAATTGGATGATTAAAAACTTCTCTAATGAAAAGAAATATCTTTTTATGACTTTATGCGGAAGCGAATTTCATTCACAATAAAAAGATAGATAATCAATTTCATCCACGCAATTAATCACAATGAAAATAAATGCGGAAATAAAGTGCAGAAAAATAAAGGAAAGAACACACCAATTTATAGTGGTTCGGTCAAACCATGACCTACGTCCACTCCCCGGAGGCACCCTCCGAGTATTACACTAAACCTTTAGTGATTCTCCTTTAGCCCCCACAGCTAGGCGGAGAAGCCCTTACACAATCACTTCCACCTTCCCCGGTGCGGCGGAGGAGCCGGGTCCTTTGACACCAACGAGATCTTCTTCTTCGCAAAACTTCCTTCAAGATGAACCTTGAATCCGATGGTACTGAGGTGCAAGCTCGCCGGAGCAACCGTGTGAACTCCCTTCACACTCCCTTGAAACCCCCTCCAAGGTTCTTCTCCCTCTCTCAAACTCCACCCTTTCCTCTCTCCCTTTCAAGCTCTCTCTTCAAGTTTCCCCCACAAGAACGTAGCTACAATGGCTGCCAAAGACTCTTACAAAGTCTTATGAGAGTGCTTAAATAGAGGGCTCAAAAAACCCTAAAAATACTCAATTCAGCGTCAAATATCGTACCGTACGATCTCAAGATCGTCCAGTACGATGTGCAGAAATTGACCTGTTAGTACTGTACGATCCAGTTAGTACAGTACGATCCAGTTCGTACAGTACGATCCAGTTCGTACAGTACGATCCAAATGACAAATTTCAGCCGTTTTGATTGCATAATCTCAGGATTAACTTAGGCAATATTTCAAACATCGTACCGTACGATTATGATCGTACAGTACGATTATACAACTGTTCAAATTCAAATTTTTGCCTAATTTAATGGACGGCGGTCTTTCTAATTATAACAGATCGTATAGTATGATGTGGTGATCGTACAGTACGATTAGTTATATTCAAAATTAATTTTTTTTAGGAAAAATAAATATTTTAATTTATTTCTGTTACACCAGATCGTACAGTACGAAATAAATTCGTACAGTACGATGAACAGAAAAGTTAAAATATTTATAATCATTTTTTGCTCCCTCTGTGTGTGTGCATGATCAACAAACTATCATACATCATTATAAGACTTGACTCAATAAATAAAAATTACAGACTCATTTAATACGACCAATTCTACGCAATCTTGAGCCTTGAATCTTCACAGAATGGTGCATGATGTACCTGAAATATTAGTTAACATAGAAAGAAATATGCACTGCAAATACTAGGAGAAATAAAAGAATAATAAATATTATTTGTTATCATCAAAATCATAAACTCGGAAGCCCGAGTTGCAACACTCTGCCTAGCTGTGGGGGCTAAAGGAGAGACACTTATTTTAGTGCAATACTTGGAGGGTGCTTCCAAGGAGTGGACGTAGGTCAAGGTTTGACCGAACCACTATAAATCCAGTGTGTTCTTTTCTTATTATTGCTTCCGCATTTAATTTCTGCACTTTAGCTTTCGTTGTGGTGATTTGGTTTGTGATTTTATTTCTTTGTTTAAAGAATATTTTTTACCAATTCACCTCTCTCTTAATTAGCTTTGGGCCAATTCATAGAGCTTAAAATCCCTAACGAACTTTCTAGTGCCATCAGAGCACTTTCAAGTGGTATTAGAGCAAGTTTTCATAAAAAAAGTTTTCAAAAGCTTGAGAATTTTGATCCATGGCTAATCATACTATTATGGAAGATTATTCAATCACCAGACCTCTTTTATTTGAAAATATGTCATTTGATTTTTGGAAAACTCGCATGTCTATTTTCTTGCATTTAATTGATTTTTGCATGTGGCATATGATTTTAACTAGTTATTCATCACCGTCAAGAATTGTTAATGGAGTTAAAATTGATATTTCTTTTAGTCAATGGAACAGGGAAGAACAACTCAATGCTCAATTGAATGCAAAGTCTTTAAATTACTTTTTCTGTGCTTTAAATTCTGATGATTTTATGTTAGTATCTACGTGCACTACTGGTACGAAAGTTTGGGATAAACCACACACCATATACAAAGGCTCTAGTGAAATCAAGCAATCCAAGTTGAATATGTTAATGCATGATTTTGAATTATTTTCCATGAAACCTTTTGAAACTATCCTAGAAATGCATACTAGATTTATCCAAATTATAACATCATTACATGCTTTAGGAAAAAAAATTTCAAAATTTGAAAAAGTTAACAAAATTCTTCATTGTCTACTAAATAAGTTTGATGCTAAAGTAATTTCTATTTGTGAATCAAAAGATTTGAATGATTATTCTATTGATAATTTGATTGGCTCGCTCATTGCCTACGAGCAAAGTTTGGGTCAAAGATTTTTGGATGCAGGTGAAACGATTGTTCTAAAAGTTGAAGATACGAAAAAAGTTTGCTTAGTTGGTGACGAATGCAATGACTTGTCAAGCAAATCACAAAGCTCACCAAAGCATAAGAAAAAGTGGAAAAAAGATAAAAATGGTAAGGATGTTCATATTCCTTCTGACGTTATTTGCTTTCGATGTAGGAAACCTGGACATATGAAAAATTTGTGCCCTAATTTAAAAATTCTTCCTACGAAAGAAAAGGGCAAGGCGAAACAAACTTTGAACTAGGGAAATAATAAAAGGCAAAAAATCTCTTAGGCAGATCTGGTCTCTGAAGCATCAGAACAGGAGAGAGATAATGGTTAAAATCCTTTCGTGTTTTTGTTGTGTTTTTGTTTTTATGTTTTTTATTTTTTATTTTGTGTTTTAGTTTTGTTTATTCATTGAAATTTTTTTTTCATTGATGTTTTTCTCTCATCAACACACACATTTACTCTGGCAAGATCTTATGATCGGCTAGGACGATGGCCTGGACGATTGACTTCGGCCAGCACTAAATCAGGGAGATGATCAGGACGATTAAAATCGATTTTAAACTAATCGGCCGGGAAGTTCGTGATATCGGCCATGACGATATAACCAATTTTCTTCTGATCGTCCCAAATCATCCCGGGCCGTTGTGCTAAATTTGAATTAATCGGCCAGGACAATATGCCTATCATCCTAGACGATAATGTCGGCAACTTACATTAATGAGCTCATTTTGAGAGCTTCTATTTAAGCTATGGCATGGCAACTTTTGTGAGTGTCTTTGGTAACCATTGTAGCTTCGTTTTCGTGGGGGAAACTTGGAGAGAGTGCTGAAAAGGGAGAGAGGAAAGGGTGGAGTTTGAGAGGGAGAAGATCCTATGAGGGGGAGGAACTCAAGGGAGTGTGGTGGTGGATCCACACGATTGCTCTGGCAAACTCACACCTTAGTACCATCTGATTCAAGGCTTGTCTCGAGATAAGTTCACCAAAGAAGAAGATCTCTTTGGTGTCAAAGGACCCGGCGACTCCGCCGCACCGGGGAAGGTGGAAGTGATTTTGTAAGGGCTTCTCCGCCTAGCTGTGGGGGCTAAAGGATATTCTCAATTCAGAAAGAATTAGCCACCATAATCAGTTTAGGTATTCTTTATTTTAAGAAATCGGCCAGGACGGTATTTATATCGTCCAGGACGATCTAACTCAATCATATCTAAATTGATCTGGTATTATTTGGAAATCATTAATGGTTGATTGATACGATCACATCGTCCGGCACGATCTTATGATCGGCCATGACGATGGCCTGAACGATTGACTTCGGCCAGCACTAAATCAGGGAGATGATCAGGACGATTAAAATCGATTTTAAACTAATCGGCCGGGAAGTTCGTGATATCGGCCGGGACGATATAACCAATTTTCTTCTGATCGTCCCAAATCGTTCCGGGCCATTGTGCTAAATTTGAATTAATCAGCCAGGATAATATGCCTATCATCCTAGACGATAATGTCGGCAACTTACATTAATGAGCTCATTTTGAGAGCTTCTATTTAAGCTATGGCATGGCAGCTTTTGTGAGTGTCTTTGGCAACCATTGTAGCTTCGTTCTTGTGGGGGAAACTTGGAGAGAGTGCTTAAAAGGGAGAGAGGAAAGGGTGGAGTTTGAGAGGGAGAAGATCCTGTGAGGGGGAGGAACTCAAGAGAGTGTGGTGGTGGATCACACGATTGCTCTGGAAAACTCGCACCTTAGTACCATCGGATTCAAGGCTTGTCTCGAGATAAGTTAACCAAAGAAGAAGATCTCTTTGGTGTCAAAGGACCCGGCGACTCCGCCGCACCGGGGATGGTGGAAGTGATTTTGTAAGGGCTTCTCCGCCTAGCTATGGGGGCTAAAGGAGAGACACTTGTTTTAGTGCAATACTTGGAGGGTGCCTCCAAGGAGTGGACGTAGGTCAAGGTTTGACCAAGCCACTATAAATCCGGTGTGTTCTTTTCTTATTATCGCTTCTGCATTTAATTTCCGCACTTTGGTTTTTTTGTGGTGATTTGGTTTGTGATTTTATTTTTTTGTTTAAAGAATCTTTTTTACCAATTCCCCTCTCTCTTTTAATTAGCTTTGGGCCAGGTCATAGGGCTTAACATCCCTAACAAACTTTCTAGTGCCATCAGAGAACTTTCATTACCTTTATTCTAGTTGTTTTGATAAAGCATTTATTTTCTTTTCAGAAAATTCTTCAATTGTCAAGTCATCAAGGCAATATCATCATCTTTCTCCACTGCAGAACTTTCAATTTCTGAGTTGTTTGCTTTTAATCCCACTGTCCGCTCCTTTTTTTCTCCAGCATCATTTCCTCTTGACTCACTCCTTGTTCGTAAGCAATGAGTGACCTAAGCAAATTATCAATTGAATAAACATTTTTAAATCCTTGGATTCAATAATTACAATACTTTTAGCATCATAGGAACTCAGTAAGCATCTCAAAATCTTATTAACTATTTTAGAATTAGAAAATTCTCTTCCTAGTGCATACAAGGATGTCACTATATGAGTGAACCTAGTGTAGATGTCAATTATAATTTCGCTATGTTTCATACGAAAGAGTTTGTAATCATATAATAAAATGTTTAATCTAGATTGTTTAACCTCACTAGTTCCTTCATACGTGATATACAATCTATCCTAGATCTCTTTTTCAGTAGCACAGGTAGAAACCCTCTTATTGTCCTCTGATTTCAATACTCAAAATAAACAGTTTATACATTATACATTTAATTGCACTAGATTTCTATCCTCATTGCTCCATTCACTAAAAGGTATTTGAGTTTTCATGTCATTCACAATTTTAAAAGGAGCAGTTAACCATTTTTAACCAACATCCACTTACAATAGTCTATAGATTATAAAAATGTAGGTATTCTAATTTTCTAGAAATCAAATGGTATGTTGTCAAACAGGACTGCATGAGTTATATAATAACCCTCCGTAGTATTACAGTTACCAAAATGTGCCATGATCAATTTTTCAAGATTTTCTAAAACACTATTTTTGAAACCTCGCTCTGATACCAATTGAAAGTACGAGATGAGCCAAGAGGGGGTGAATTGGAAATTTTTTTTCTTAAAGAAATAATCTAAAATAGGAGTTCTAATTTTTTGTTTTTAAATTTTAAACGAAACTTAACTTGATGTGGAAGTGGATGATTAAAATATGATTACATGTAAGTGGTGAAATGTTAAATCACATAAATAAAAGATCTAGAATAGAATTTTCATCAAGTAGTTAAAGCAAATATAAGATGCAAAACATAGGTAAAGTGAAGTAAATGGAAAGGCACACTAGAAGAATTATTATGGTTCAATCACTTGTCCTACGTCCACTCCCTGGAGTCCTCCACTCCTAGAATTTCTTTACTCAAAAGTAATTCTTCTTTTAACCCCACAGCAAGGTGGAGAAGCCTTTATAAAAACAAACTACCACCTTACCGATGTGGAGTACCAAAATGCTATGTCATTCTTCTGGTGATGGTAGTGAACCTTCTAGTTTCTCTCCCTCCTGGAGAAGGAAGAGTACCATAGAGAACACATAACTTAAAGGATCTCCCCCTTAGAAAGCTTCCCACTAGATTTTCTTGTGCCACGGGAGGAGCAAGCGTGCAGCAGTTTTGGAGTAATCGAGTGATTCGCTCACACTCCTCCCTCATAAACTCACCTTCTCCCACCTTTCACAAACCCAAAATCTCCTCAAGTAGCCCTCTCTCAAGAAGTCCCCTTTCTTTTTATGTTCCCCTCTCTTTTTTTTTTCAAAAGTTAAAAGTATCATATATAAATCAAGCTCCAACAAAGCCTAAAAAATAAATTTAGTCATTTCTGTTTGTACAGTATGATCCAACATCGTACAGTATGATCAGTTCAAAATAGCCTTTGTCCCGGTACAAAGGAGTATGAAAAAATAGTTTTTCTAAACAACATAATACAGTACGATATAATATCATCCATTATGATATGTTATATTTCTTTAGTTTATACGGGACAAATGTTAGGATGACCAAAACTCATCTCTATTCTAGTACGATCCAATTCATACAGTATGATCTATTAAAACCTTTAGGTTGTCTAGTATGATGTTTACATCATCCAGTATAATTAGCTCAAAAATCAAAGGATCATCTTGTATGATGTTCAAGATGATGAAAAATAGCCTCAGTTTATCTTACGATATGAACCATGTCATATAGTATGATCACTAATCAGTAATTAATACTTGATTTAATTGACTAATCACAGGGGCTAGTTTAAGTAAGAATTCAAATATTCGTACTGTACGATCTAATCGTATAGTATGTTCAGTTCAAAATTTAGATTTAAAAACTTTCTTAAATTAATCCGATAGCTAGGGTTCCAAATTAAAAACACATCATACACTATTTTGATGATCGTACAGTACAGTTAGTTCATATATAGTCGTTGAGCCATAATAGTTTGTACAGTATAATCTATAAAAAAATAAATTTTCCCTCTCTTTAAAAAAAAAAACTCTCCCCCTATGTGTGTGTATGGTTGCTCAGTTTGCATACACTTTGTGGCCAAACTCAATAAAAGAGAAAAGCAAAAAAATACAAAGTTACAGACTTAACATCCTAATCTACCCAGCCTTCAGTCATCTTATTGTCTTGAGCATTATGTGATCTCCCTAAAATATTAGTACTCACAGACAAGATCAACATTCAAAATATTCAATGAATAATGAGATAATTCAAATCGACATTATTTGTCATCATCAAAATCTCAGGCTAGGGGTCATGCACTACAACACATTTAGCATTTAGTTAGGCTAAATCTTTATCATAAGTAATCCACTAAAAAAAGGGATTTTAATTTTAACATCATTTATTAATCATGAAGGTACAAAATAACCATCCTGAATAAGCATCCACATGTGATAATCAATTGATTATAAAAAGGTGGATATGTGAGTTTTCTAAAAATCAAAAGGTATGTTTTTAAATAGAGGTGGTTCAGTAATTAAATAACCTTCTATAGTGTTGAGATTATCAATGTTAGCCAAGGATCTTAATTCAAAAGTTTTCTAGAACTTTATCTTATGAATCCAATTCTAATACCACTTAAATGTTTATGATGGTGGTTAAACCGTAAAGAACTAGTCTCGAGGCTAACCAAGAGGGGTAAATTAGTAGTTTAAAATTTTTTTTAGTCAAACAAGAATTTTATACCTCTTGATGGAAAAATAGAACTAATTTTAAAATAACAAAAAATAGATATTTTGCCACAGATCAAATCATATAAAAGTGCAGAAATAAAATGTGGTAAAAGTAATAAGAAATAACACACCATATTTTATGGTGGTTCAGTCAAATCTAACCTACATCGACTCCTTGGAGACTCTCTCTCCAAGTATTACACTAAATAAAAGTAACTCTCCTTTTTCTCTTACAGCAAGGTGGAGAAGCTTATACAAACGCTATTCCACCTCTCTAATACGGTAGAGATTGGTGACTCTTTTACAGGCATAGAACCTTAACTATATTATCACCATCCTGGTGATAGTCAAAGAACCATAAATCTATTTTCACCCTCCAGGTGTTGGTTAGAGAACCACGATCTTTGCTAAAGAACTTCTTCTTTGGAGCCATAAAGATTTCAAGCAGATGCTAGTAGGTACTAGGCAAGATTCTTTCTTGGAGAAACCTTGTGAATCCCATCACAACTTTTCCCTCATTAAATATCCCTCTCTTCTCTCACCAGCTCTCCTTCTTCTCTCCCTCAAACTCCCTCTTAAGAACACTAAGCAGACTAAAATATCTAACAACAGCGTTAGGGATCCTTAAATAGAGGGATACAAAAAATCCTTAATTTCCAATCCATCCATATTCTATTTGTACAGTATAATTAATGTATCATATGAAACGATAAGTTCAAATCAGAATCAAGCAGCAAGATCAGTCATATGAACTGTTCAACTTTTATATTACATTGTATAATACAATCCCAAATTACATGGTATGATATGCAAAAATTCCTTTTATTTGTTTTGGACGATCCTTGGGATGGCCAACTTCGTATATAGGTGATCATCTAGCACTATGGATATTGCATGGTACAAGCAGTATAAAAATCATGGAATTTTTTTTTTTTTTTTGGCATGATCTAAGGGATGACTAATTTTGTATGTAATGATACAGTAGAAACTGTTTGGAGCAATATGATTAATTATAATAAATATCCATGATTTAATTTCCTGAAATTGAGTGATTAATTAAGAAAGATTTTAATTAGTGCATACAGTATGATTCAAATCTTATTATATAATTAGTACATAATTAGAATCGTCCTTAACTTTGGTAGCTCGGGTTTCGTAGAGCACAACAAATTATATTGTATGAATTAAAAGCATACAATATGACACATGAATTGTATAATATGAAGGAAAATCATAAAATATGAATTACTTTAAGAAACATACTCCCTAAAAAAATTCTACCCCCTATGTGTGTGCAAGGTTGCTTAAGACAGATATCCACCCAAATATATGATATGACTCAAGAAAGGAAAAAATAAATAATAAACTGAAAATAATTGACCCAATCTTAAGCTAATCAAAATTGCAAGTGAATGGTGGATTGAATTCCAAAAATGTTAGTACACACAGAACAAAACACAATATCAAATAGTAGAAAGTAGTATCTGACACAATAATTTTTTTTATCTTCAAAATATAAACACAGTGCTTAGATCATATTAGCATCACTGAATATGACATTTTTTATGAACGAATCAAAAATTGATAAGGAAAATAATTTAAAATTTGCAAGACCAACATTAAATTTTTGATGCAAAAACTCATATTTTAAATCAAAGAACAAATAAGATAAGAATAGTTAACCATATTCAATGTTCATTCCAGAAAGCAAAAGTATCAAATAGAATAATTTTCACAAAAATAATTAAATAAAAAAAAATTTTAAATTCAGTAGTTAAAATTATTGTTTAATGTATGGATTTTTCTATGAATTAGAGATATAGAGGAAAGAACTAAATGTAGTGTGGGCTCATTTTATACCTCTTTATCAACTAGAATTGAGAAATTTTTTTAATGCAATTGCATATCTTTAAATTTGAATTTTATTTGGCAAACATTGTGCATCTTTTCAGTTGAGCTCATTTTGTGCCTCTTTTCAAATTTTACACACTGTGTGTATCATTTGACATTTCATTCTTTCCACAACATAAATCAGCAAATCCTAGCTTGTGTGAATATCTTCTAAATAAAAGAAAAACTTTCTTGTATAAAAAAGAATAAATCATAAACAAAACCCAATAGATAATAATAAAATCGACACATTAAAAAAGAAAATAAAAGAAAAACAAGTCACCTTTTTGTAATAATTATAACTATAAGATAAATGTCTATTAGAAGATGAAGATGATCTCCTTATCTAAATCTAATTATAATTTGATTTAAAGTTTTGAGTAAAAACATTCTAAGGAAATAACATTGTAAGGGAAATAATTTAAAATTTTCATCCTTTAGATCAACATTTTAGATTAGTCGGTAATAACTCATAGATAATTTAAGAGGAAACCAAAAATCGATAATAATCAAACCCTTTTTTTTAAATAACACAAACTCAAACGTAATGAAAATACAACTACTCCAAAATAAAGCATCTAAATTCAATATCATAAAATCTAAAATAGCAAAATATACAATAATCAATGACTAAACTAAAAACCCAAAGGAATTTGATCAACAGGAGGCTTTGGAGGACTGAAATGACTAAAGTAGCTATTGATGGTAACTACTTGAGTATTAAGTGAATCAAACTGTCCCCTTTCGCAGCTCATATCATAAATGTATTTATAGTCCTTTTGGTCCAAACAAGCTTGAATATGATCAAATTGTTGATCTATATGAGACTAAAGGTGATTGAATCTCTAGATCAAATCTTGGTAAAATTGATGCTTAGATCCAGGAGCAGGAGTAGGTGAAGGTGTTGGAGCACATCCTTCTTCTTCATTAAATTCATCTTCCTCATCCTCTTAATCTCGATGAGAAAGAATGCAAAATGAAGCATCAGTAAAATAGATAGGGAAATTATTTAAGGGATCGGGATGAATAAGATTATATTTATGCTCAAGAATGTTGGAAATTAAGTAGCCTAAGGCCATATTCTTATTCCTTTTAGTGGAAGGTAGTCTGATGATAGTAAGGTTATTGATGTAGTACAAAATCAACTGTCTTTCATCAAATGGAATGTTTTACATTAGGTAGTATGTTACTATACTAAGAAAAGGAGTGATATTGATTCGATCACTAGCTTTAGGAATAATGGAGGTTCTTAAAATATGCTGGATGATTTTGGCATTTTAATTCAATGTATGAATAAGGGGTAAGTGTTGGATTTAAGGTATGCCCCTAAGAGTTTGATTTACAGTAGACAAATAAAAATCACTTCTTAAAAGAATAGAATACACCCTTACTCCTTCAATTCTAAGATGTAAAAATGTGCCCAAATCCTCTTTAGTGATTTCTACTCGTTGGTGGAAGACATATGAGGTCATTATGGTGTTGTTCTCTCTCATTCTCATATTGGCAAGAAAATAATAAAAAGTGTCAGAGTGAAAGTGTAGATCAAAGTGAGAATAAAAGAATACTGAATGCATTCAAATAAAGGCATAATTGGAAAATTGATATCTTCTTAAATAAGAAATCGGGATGGAGTAATCTTAGCTTGAACAACCTTATCGTAGGCTTATTCGTTCTCTCTTGAAAGAAAGTTATTATCTCATTCAGCATGAGGTGAAATTCCTTTGGAATGACATTCCCATTTACATTTGCTTGCCATTTGAAAATGATTGAGCACAAGGATTGAAAAGGATTGAATGTGGAATAGATTGTGAACAAATTCAAAGAATAGCTTCTAATTTATAAAAATCGGATGACTTCCTACAGTACAAAATTGAGTTCATAAGTATGATTTTAAACTTTGTATAGTATAAAATTAGGTTTGTACATCTGAATATAAACCATCATGAATAGTTATTATAGCAAAATATTTTTTTTAAAGTTACCTTCTCGATGAGTCCTTTAGTATGACCTTTGACCAAAACTGGTCGTATAGATGAACAGGTGTTCATCAGGGATGATTTAATAATAATGATCATACATACTGATTAAATTCTTGTGCATACAAACGATCAAGTGGATCGTATAGACAAACAGGTGTTTATCAGGATGATTTTCGAATAGTAATAAGCCTAAACCCTATATGAATTCATCATGAAGCATTTTTAGCATGTGTTATTATAGATGAACAATTAATGATTCGTACAAATGATGAGGTGTTTGTATTGTATGATTATCATGAAAATATATAAAAAAATTAATCTACCTAACTCAATAAAGGGATAATGAAAAATCTGAAGAATTCATGCAATATGAAATTGATTCGTATAGTGTGAATGGAAATCAAATTTTGGATTTGTACATGATGATCAAGATTCTTTTCAAACATAAACTAAACAAGACCCATTCAACAAAAAATAAAAAATAATAAAAGGTTAAATCAAAGACAAAATAAAGAGGTACCAAATAAGACAAACCAAAAGTTGAAACCAAAATACAAGCATTAACACAAGAAAAGGAAAAGAAAAAAATATACATAATCACATTTTGCAAACTTGCAATTTTTTAAGCATGAATATCAATAACACTCAATCTAGTTCTTAAGATATTTAAACTTTAAAGATGAATGGTTTTGTAAAAAATACCTGCAAGATGATTTTCATTAGCTACATGATATAGCTCAATTTCTCCTTTAGTGATATGGTCCCTAATGAAGTGATACGTTATGTCTGTATACTTAGTCCTAGAGTGTTAAATTGAATTCTTTGAAAAGTAAATGGCACTTGTATTATTACAAAAAATTAGAATAGTACTAACTAAAAAGCCTAAAGGAATAAGTTATTTTTTTAGCCATCGAACTTGTGCCACACAACTTCTTAAGGCTATATATTTTGCTTTAGTAGTAGAAAGGGCTACCAAATTCTATTTTCTCTTAGATTATGAAATGAAAGAGTTTCCATTGAATTGATAAGTTCTAATACTTTTTCTATCAACCTTATATCTTGCAAAATCTGAATGATAATATTCATTGATTTCAAATAAAGTGTTATGCCTAGGATATAAAATTCCCAAGTTTTCAGTTCCTAAAAGATATCTCATAATTCTTTTAAATATAGTCAAATGAGATTCTTTGGATAAGCTTGAAATCTAGCATAAAGAAAAATAATAAATAAGATATCAGGTCTACTATTAGTTAAATAAAGTAAAGATCTAATTATCCTTTAAATATCTTTTGATCAACAGATTTATATTTAGAGTCCTTATCTAACTAAACTGAGAAACTCACGAGAGTATTTATTAGTTTAGATTTTTCCATTTCATACTTCTTAAGGATGTCCTTAAAGTATTTTGAATTACTAAGAAATATATCGTCCTCTTTCTGCTGTATACTAAAACTAAGAAAGAAACTCAAGGCTCCCATCAAACTTATTTCAAATTTCATACTAATTATTTTTGAAAAGTCATCATAAAGATTTTAATTAGAGGAACCAAATAAGATATCATTAACATAAATTTGAACAATGAGAATATTATCTCCTACTCTTTTTATGAAGAGAGTGGTATCCACACTCCATTTAACAAATGATCTTTCTAGTATAAATGTGCTTAGCCTTTCATATCATATCCTTGTTGCCTATTTGTTCCATACAATGCCTTCTTTAATTTAAAAATATGATTAGGAAAATGTACATTTTTAAAACTTGGAGGTTGCTAAATATAGACATCCTCTTTTATCAACCCATTAAGAAAGGAACTTTTAACATCCATTTGAAATAATTTAAATCCTTTAAAATAAACAATGGATAGAAGCACCTTTATTACTTCAAGTCTAACTACATGGGAAAATGGTTCCTCAAAATTAAGTACTTCTATTTGATTATACCCCTTCTCCACTAATCTTTCCGTATTTCTAACCACTACACCTTAATCAATAATCTTATTTTTTAAAATCCACTTAGTTCCAACAATACTTTGGTTTCTAATAAATTTATTCAACTCTTCTTGCATAGCTAGAATCTAAAATTCAACAAAAAGTACTTGATTAATATTAGTGGGTTCAATTATTGAAATAAATGCTGAGTGTATTACTTCTTTGCTAAGTCCACGCCTAGTTCTAACACCTTCACTCGGGTCTCCTAAATTCAATTCCGTAGGATAACTTTTAAAATATTTCCATTCTCTAATCAATGTATTTTTTGTTTGAACCCTTTCTTCAATGTTTGCATTTTCAATTCCATGTGTAATTTCTATAGTATTTTCTATTTCCAACCTAGACCCTCTAGAAATATCAGATTCATCAAAAACTATATGCGTGGTCTCTATTACTAACAAATTCCTTTGGTTAAAAGCTCTATAGGATTTTCCAACACATCAATATCCTAGAAAAATTCCCTTAACAGATTTTGGATCAAATTTTCCTAAAAGAGTTTTCCCATTATTATGACTGAATACTTTACATCTAAATATATATAGATGTGAGAAGTTGGGTGTCCTACCCTTAAGAAGTTCATAAGGTGTCTTATTCAACTTAAATCTATTGTTCATCCTATTCAGAATCAAACATACTATATTAATCACTTTAACCCAAAAATATTTAGGAAGTTAATATTCATCCAACATGGCTCTAGTGGCTTCTAGCAAAGTTTTGTTCTTTCTTTAAATAACCCCATTAAGTTGAGGGGTCCTAGGAGCTAAAAAGTTAAGATCTATCCTTTGTACTTTAAAAAAAACCTCAAATTTTTTATTTTCAAATTATTCTCTCTGGTCACTATGAATTGTAAGAATTCCAAAACCCAACTTCCTCTGAATCCTAGTAAAAAAATTACTTAACTCATCAAATGATGAACTCTTATGTGATTAAAAACTAATCCAAGTGAACCTAGAATAATCATCAACAATCACTTACCCAAAAATTTTCCATCCTAGACTTAAAGTGCTAACATGTACAAAAAGATCCATATGAAGGACTTCTAAGGATTTGCTAGTACTAAGATCTTTAGTTGAATGAAAGGAGAACTTGACTTGTTTCCTTAATTGACACGCATCACACTAGTGATTTGTAGTGAATTCTAATTTGGGCATGCCTTTAACCAATTCCTATTGGGTAATCTTCCTAAGATTTTTTATGCTTGCATTAAAAAGTCCACTATAAAATAATAAGGATTCATTAGCAATAGTTTTAAAGAAAAAAACATTGGAAAATTTAACACCAATTAATTCAAGCAAGTAAACATTAATTACCCTATGATCATGTAATACATCAACTCCATTTTGGATTATAATGCAACATGTAGGCAAAAATTTTATATAAAAACTCTTATCATAAAGTTGAATATTACTTAGCATGTTATGTCCTAATCCTTCTACCCACAAAGCTTTTTTAAACAAAATATTCTTTGTGTTACCATTCATACCTAAACCTACCACTCTCCTCATGGTGATATCTCCAAGTGTCACTTTGCCTTCATTCTTGGCCTCCAGAAATATAAATTGATTTATATCATTAGTCGTATATTTTTAACATGTGTTGTCCAGGTACCAAATGCTCTCATGAGGGATTATAAGATAGTGTTTCTCCTCTTGATATGAATGATCAAGTTTATCTACCATTAAGCACAAATTTGTAACATCCACTTTTGCTTTTATTTCTGATGAGTCTGAAGCAAAGTTAGTCCAAAGATCTCTTTGAAATTGCTCTGATACCAATTGAAATTACTAGATGCGCTAAGAGGGGGGTGAATTGGATGATTAAAAACTTCTTTAATGAAAAGAAATATCTTTTTATGACTTTATGCGGAAGCGAATTTCATTCACAATAAAAAGATAGATAATCAATTTCATCCACGCAATTAATCACAATGAAAATAAATGCGGAAATAAAGTGCAGAAAAATAAAGGAAAGAACACACCAATTTATAGTGGTTCGGTCAAACCATGACCTACGTCCACTCCCCGGAGGTACCCTCCGAGTATTACACTAAACCTTTAGTGATTCTCCTTTATCCCCCACAGCTAGGCAGAGAAGCCCTTACACAATCACTTCCACCTTCCCCGGTGCGGCGGAGGAGCCGGGTCCTTTGACACCAATGAGATCTTCTTCTTCCCAAAACTTCCTTCAAGACGAACCTTGAATCCGATGGTACTGAGGTGCATGCTCGCCGGAGCAACCGTGTGATCTCCTTCACACTCCCTTGAAACCCCCTCCAAGGATCTTCTCCCTCTCTCAAACTTCACCCTTTCCTCTCTCCCTTTCAAGTCCTCTCTTCAAGTTTTCTCCAAAAGAATGAAGACACAATGGCTGCCAAAGACTCTTACAAAGTCTTATGAGAGTGCTTAAATAGAGGGCTCAAAAAACCCTAAAAATACTCAATTCAGTCGTCAAATATCGTACCGTACGATCTCAAGATCGTCCAGTACGATGTGCAGAAATTGACCTGTTAGTTATGTACGATCCAGTTAGTACAGTACGATCCAGTTCGTACAGTACGATCCAGTTCGTACAGTACGATCCAAATGACAAATTTCAGCCGTTTTGATTGCATAATCTCAGGATTAACTTAGGCAATATTTCAAACATCGTACCGTACGATTATGATCGTACAGTACGATTGTACAACTGTTCAAATTCAAATTTTTGCCTAATTTAATGGACGGCGGGCTTTCTAATTATAACAGATCGTATAGTACGATGTGGTTATCGTACAGTACGATTAGTTATATTCAAAATTATTTTTTTTAAGGAAAAATAAATATTTCAATTTATTTCTGTTACACCAGATCGTACAGTATGAAATTAATTCGTACAGTACGATGAACAGAAAAGTTAAAATATTTATAATCATTTTTTGCTCCCTCTGTGTGTGTGCATGATCAACAAATTAACATACATCATTATAAGACTTGACTAAATAAATGAAAATTTCAGACTCATTTAATACGACCAATTCTAAGCAATCTTGAGCCTTGAATCTTCAAAGAACGGTGCATGATGTACCTGAAATATTAGTTAACATAGAAAGAAATATGCACTGCAAATACCATGAGAAATAAAAGAATAATAAATATTATTTGTCATCATCAAAATCATAAACTCGGAAGCCCGAGTTACAACAATCTCCCCCTTTTTGATGATGTCAAATAATATTGGTTGACTTTGCAAATTAAAAAAAAAATTCTCCTAAACTCCCCCTCAGTAAAAGAATTACATTAAAAATTAGGGAAAAGTTTACTTTTTTTTTTAATTTATTGTTTTTTTTTTTTTTAAAAAAAATAAATTAAATAATAGCAAAAATTAAAACAAAATGCAACAAACTACAATACTTTCTCCCCCTTTGACATTATCAAAAAGAAGAGATAAAATAAAATATAAAATAACAACATAATAACGAAACAAAAACATACGATTATATAAAACGAGTTAAACATACAAAAATAGAAAAAAACATACAAAACACATAAACAAAAACACACAAACAAACCTTAACATACTTATACCTCATCATCTTGCTCCTGTTCTGATGATTCAGAAACTAGGTCTGCCCATGAGACTTTTATCTTTTTATCTTTTCCCCAAATTACAAACGGTTTATTTTTGCTCTTTTTCTTTACTCCACTTTTGTTGATGTTCATGCTTGTGGTTCAATAGAATTTCAAATTTATTTGTTATCGATGATATCTCCTTGCTTTCATCGTCTACTAAGCCATATTAATCTGTGTGTTTGGCTTTTAGCATAATTGTCTTCTCATCACCTGCATCAGAAAATCTTTAACTCACACTTTGCTCGTAGGCAATGAGTGAGCCGATTAGATTATCTATAGAATAAGCATTCAAATCTTTTGATTCACATATTGCCATGACTTTGGCATCAAATTTATCAAGCAAAGAACGTAGAATTTTACTAACTTTTTCAAAGTTTGAAAGTTCTCTACCTAAATCATGCAATGACATCATAATTTGATTAAATCTAGTAAACATGTCTAAGATAGTCTCATATGGCTTCATGCTGAAAAGTTCATAATCACGCATTAGAATATTCAATTTAGACTGTTTGACTTCACTAGTACCTTCATACGAAATGCATAATCTATCCCAAATTTCTTTCCCAGTAGTACATGTAGAGATTCTCATGCAATCGTCAGAATTTAATGCACAGAAAAAACAATTCAACATTTAGCATTTAGTTGTGCATTGAATAGTTCTATTCTACTCCATTCAGTAAAAGGAATATTAATTTTGACTCCATCTATCATACGTGAAGGTACAAAATAGCCAGTTTGAATCATATTCCACATTCGATAATCAATTGATTGCAAAAATGTTGACATGCGAATTTTCCAAAAATTAAAAGAAATATTTTCAAATAAAGGTGGTCGTGTGATACAATAGCCTTCCGCAATGTTACGATTCCCAAAATATACCATGAACGATTTTTTCAAGGTTTTCTAAAACACTATTTTTGAAACCCGCTCTGATACCAATTGAAATTGCTCTGATACCAATTGAAATTACTAGATGCGCTAAGAGGGGGGTGAATTGGATGATTAAAAACTTCTTTAATGAAAAGAAATATCTTTTTATGACTTTATGCGGAAGCGAATTTCATTCACAATAAAAAGATAGATAATCAATTTCATCCACACAATTAATCGCAATGAAAATAAATGCAGAAATAAAGTGCAGAAAAATAAAGGAAAGAACACACCAATTTATAGTGGTTTGGTCAAACTATGACCTACGTCCACTCCCCGGAGGCACCATCCGAGTATTACACTAAACCTTTAGTGATTCTCCTTTAGCCCCCACAACTAGGCGGAGAAGCCCTTACACAATCACTTCCACCTTCCCCGGTGCGGCGGAGGAGCCGGGTCCTTTGACACCAATGAGATCTTCTTCTTCCCAAAACTTCCTTCAAGAAGAACCTTGAATCCGATGGTACTGAGGTGCAAGCTCGCCGGAGCAACCGTGTGATCTCCTTCACACTCCCTTGAAACCCCCTCCAAGGATCTTCTCCCTCTCTCAAACTTCACCCTTTCCTCTCTCCCTTTCAAGTCCTCTCTTCAAGTTTTCTCCAAAAGAATGAAGACACAATGGCTGCCAAAGACTCTTACAAAGTCTTATGAGAGTGCTTAAATAGAGGGCTCAAAAAACCCTAAAAATACTCAATTCAGCCGTCAAATATCGTACCGTACGATCTCAAGATCGTCCAGTACGATGTGCAGAAATTGACCTGTTAGTTCTGTACGATCCAGTTAGTACAGTACGATCCAGTTCGTACAGTACGATCAAGTTCGTACAGTACGATCCAAATGACAAATTTCAGCCGTTTTGATTGCATAATCTCAGGATTAACTTAGGCAATATTTCAAACATCGTACCGTACGATTATGATCGTACAGTACGATTGTATAACTGTTTAAATTCAAATTTTTGCCTAATTTAATGGACGGCGGGCTTTCTAATTATAACAGATCGTATAGTACGATGTGGTGATCGTACAGTACGATTAGTTATATTCAAAATTATTTTTTTTAAGGAAAAATAAATATTTCAATTTATTTCTGTTACACCAGTTCGTACAGTACAAAATTAATTCGTACAGTACGATGAACAGAAAAGTTAAAATATTTATAATCATTTTTTGCTCCCTCTATGTGTGTGCATGATCAACAAATTAACATACATCATTATAAGACTTGACTCAATAAATGAAAATTACAGACTCATTTAATACGACCAATTCTAAGCAATCTTGAGCCTTGAATCTTCAAAGAACGGTGCATGATGTACCTGAAATATTAGTTAACATAGAAAGAAATATGCACTGCAAATACCAGGAGAAATAAAAGAATAATAAATATTATTTGTTATCATCAAAATCATAAACTCGGAAGCCCGAGTTGCAACACTCTTTGCATTCTTTTGCTTTTATTTCTGATGAGTCTGAAGAAAAGTCAGTCCAAAAATCTCTTTGCATTTTTTTCTGGCCCTTCTTAACATTAATTTTCTCCTCAACTTTCTCCTAGTTTAGATTAGTTTTTATATTTAGGCATTAAGTCTTTATATGTTCATGATTTCTACATTCATAATATGTGACTTTATTAAAAAGTTTTGGATTCTTCTTGAACTTATCTATGTTCTAATACTGACATCGTTATTGCTTTTTCTTAAGAAAACTTTTCAATTGCTTAGTATATGTGTAATATCTTCTTCATCCTCTATCATTAATTGATCACTCTCTGAATCATCAACATTCAAAGCTATATTTCTCTCTTTCCTTTTATCACTTGAATCAATCTATCTTTGATTCACTTCTTGCTCATAAGCAGTAAGTGATCCAAGTAAATTGTCATTGGATTATACATTCAGATCTTTAGACTCAATTATGGCAGTTATCTTTGCATCATAAATAGTATGTAAATAACATAAAATTTTATTAACTTTTTCTAAATTTCTAAGCTATTTACCGAAAGCATGTAATAAGGTAACAATCTGAGTAAATCTTGTGTATAGATATATATATATCAAAAATTGACTCATTTGGTTTCATGCAAAATAATTTATACTCATGTAATAAAATATTCAACCTAGATTATTTTACTTCATTTTTTTCCTTCTTAAGTTATTCAAAGTCTATCATAAATTTCTTTTCTAGCTTTGTAAATAAAAGCATGCATATAATCTTCATATTTCAAAGCACATAGAAAAAAGATTTAAATATTTTGTATTTAATTTTGTTAATTCTCTTTCATCTAAAGTCCATTTAATAAATGGTATTTAGATTCTAATGCCATCAATAATCCTAGAAAATCTAGAATAACCTTCATGTACTAATATCTACATATGAAAGTCAATAGATTGTAAAAACGTAGACATGCATATGTTCAAAAAATTAAAAGGAATGTTATCAAATAAAGATGTTATAATGATCAAATATCTTTAAACAGTATTCTGGTTTCCAAGATTAGCCATGATCATTTTTCAAAAAATAATCTAAACCTTAATTTTTTAAATTGGCTTTGATATCACTTAAAACCTCTTGTAGGTTGTTAGAGCTTATAAAATTATCCCATGGCTAACCAAGAGAGGTGGTGTGAATTGGTTATTAAAAAAAATTATTGGATTTTTTTAATACCATTTTAGATCTTTTTAGATAATAAAATCACTAATTCTAAAACATGCAGTTGTTTATAAAAATGATTATCATAGAGGATTTTTTAACCAAAAAACTTTAAATGCAAAAAAATAAAATTTTGGAAAAATTAAAGATAATCGAAGAATAATAAAATTTATAGTGGTTCGGTGCAACTTGACCTACATCCACACCCTGGAGACTCCTTATCTAGGTATTGTATTAAAAAATAGTGACTATCCTTTTCCCCCCACTGCAAGGTAGAGAAGCCCTTACAAACTCTCTTCCACTAAACTGGTGAGGTTGAGAACCATCACCTTTTATACACTCCAAGTGATGGAAGCATATTGTCACATCCTTTTTCACCCTCTTAGTGATGGTAGAGAACTTTAATCCAATCTTGACAATCTTCTCTCAAGAGCCTCCAAATAAGTTGGGTAGAAATGTGAAGAATATAAAGAGATGCTTACTTTTGACAAACTTGTGAATCCTTCCCAACTCCCCTTCACTAGATCTCTCACTCTTCACTCACAAAATTTCTCCCAAACACACATTCAATGGTCCCTCTCAAGAGAATTTTGAAGTCAAGGATAGTTGAGATAGTTTTAGGACCCTTTTTTATCTAAAAGTTGAAAGTTTCAAGAGAACTGTCATCTATTTGCATTATACAATCCTGAATTATGTTTTAGATCTGGGCCCATGTCTTATGATTATTTATGATATTAAATATTATTATTTTTTATTTATTATGCTATCTCCTAATAATTAATTTTCATTGCATATCTAATTTTTCTATTGAATACTAACATTTTAGGTCCACAAGCTCACTCTTAAGCAAACTCAAGATCGGGTAGACTAGGACTGAGTCAAGTCTATAATTTTAATTTAAATGCATTTTTCTACCTTTTATTGAGTCAATTATAATATGGTGGATTCTTAAGCTAAGTAACCTTGCACACACACACTCAATGGAGTGCGTAAAGGGAGAAGAGAAAATTAATTTTTCTGACCAAATCATACAAGACAATTTTTGATCGTCTTTGATGGCATGTTCAACTCACAACCCTAATTAGGGCATCTGGGTTAAGTAAATATAATTAAGTAAATCATCTTGGATGTCACTCCCATCATCTTAGATGATATGTTTAAATCATAAAAAACTAGCCATAAAACTCATTTAGGCAAGATTTTATAACTTTTAAATTTACACTAATCAAACAGGATGATATTGATCATCCTGAATAATTTATAACAATCATGCTTAAAGTTTTCATGTGATTAGGAGATTAATTAATGTTAGATTGATCAATCATATCTATTGGGATGATCGCAAAATTTTACTTGATGATCTATAACAAAAACCTTTATTTTCTCCTAAGTGTCCTCGACGTCCTAAACAATCTACTAGATGATAATGTTTGATTTTGAACTAATCATATAGGATGATCTTAACATCGTTTAGGATGATAAGTTATATTTTTGCACATTATCACAATTTATCTTATGGACATCTTGAATAATCTGCTAAATGATAATTGTTGATTTTAAACTACTCATGCATGGTGATCACATCATCATCCTTGATGACAAGTTATATTTCCTCATATCATCTTGATTTATCTCTTAGATGCCCCAAACTATTTTCTAGACAAAAGTGTATGTTTAAACTAATCATACAAGATGATGTATACATCATTCTAGATAATAAGAACAAACTTTATGATTTAATCATACAGGTAATCTAGATCGTCCTAATTGAAAGGGCTGATTTAAACTTGTCATATAGGATGATTGGAATGATATTTGATGGCAAGTTGAAAATTAGGGCTTTTTTGGAGCTCTTCTATTTAAAATTAAGCTTTTTTTTTTTTTTTTTGACATAATCTTTTGCTAAAGTCCTAACCTAAGGGAGCTTAGAGAAGGAGAAGGAAAGTTTGGGAGAGAGAGGGAGAATCTTTGGAGGGGGAGTTCGTAAGGGGAATCACAAAGGTTGCTCCAAGAAAAGATTTATTTGTCTTCTTCTAGCTTCATCCTTAGTTCCTTACTGGATCTACAGATACTATCATCTATATTAGATGAGGTTCTCTGTCTACTCTAGGAGGGAGTAACAGGATTCCAGGTTCTCTGCCTTCACTACGAGGGTGAAAAATGATTCAAGGTCCTCTGACTCACCGGGATGATGAAAAGATTTTATAAAGGATTCTCTGCCTTGCTGTTAGAGAAAAAAGAGAGCTATTGAAGGTTTAGTGTAATACTTGGAGAGCTTGTCACCAAGGAGTGGATGTAGGTCAAGTTGACCAAACCACTATAAATCTTGTTTTCTTTCTTATTACTTTTCTGCATTTTAATTTCCTCACTTTAATTTTCTATTATTGATTGTATGGTTAAAATATCTGATTTATTTTATTAATTGCTTCCACGTCAAAGGTTGATCTTATTTATTTTAAAATATTCAAAATGGTTTCTTTTTGTTTAAGAATTTTGTAAAACTACCAATTCAAACCCACCCTCTTTGTTAGCCTCGGGCTATTTCATAAGGGCTTAACAACTCTAACAAACTTTTAAGTAGTAGAAGAGTGAGATTCATAAAATCAAGTTTTAGAAAAATTTTGATTTTTAATCCATGGTTAACTTTAGAAATATAAGCACCGCAGAAGATTATTCAATCACTAGACTACCTTTTTTTGATAATATACCATTTGATTTTTGAAAAACTCGTATGTCTACTTTTCTATAATTAATTTATTATCTTATGTAGATATTTGTTCAAGATGTTTATTCTTCGCCCTTTTGATTATTAAATGGAGTAAAAATTGAAATACCTTTTTTTAATGGACTATTAATTATTGATATCTAGCATAATTAAATGCTAAATGTTTGAAATGTTTTTTTTATTAAAATCTAAAGATTATATGTGTGTTTCCAGTTATTCTACTGGAAAAGAATTTTGAGATAGATTACGCATAACATATGAAGGTACAAATAAAGTTAAATAATCTAGGTTGAACATTTTTTTGTACGATAATGAACTGTTCTGCATAAAACTTAATGAATCGATTATTGAAATGTATACTTGGTTTACATAAATTATTACATATATGCATTCCTTGGAAAGAGAACTCACGAACTATGAAAAAGTCAACAAAATTTTGAGATGTTTAACTTCTTCCTTTGATTCAAAAATTAATGTCATTATTGAATATAAAGACTTGAATTTTTATTCAATCGATAACTTACTTGGATCAATAATTGCTTACGAGCAAGGAGTGAACCAAAGGTAGCTTGACACAAGTGAGAAGAAAAAGAAGAAAAATATAGCCCTAAAGGCTAATGATTTTAACACTTATTCCTTTAGTTCTAAAAATGATGATGTTGCTTTAATTACTAGGCAATTAAAGAGCTTCTAAAGGAAAAAAGAAAAAGCATAATCATAAATGAAATATAAGGTAAGAACTATAAGAATTCCAAAATTTCTTCTTTTGTTGTTCATTTTGAACATAAGAAGCCAGGTCATATGATGTCTAATTGCACAACTCTAAAAGCTCACTCATACAAGGAGAAGGGTAAAGAAAAGTATAAGTTCATGAAGGATGAGAAACAAATCTAAAAGGCTTTCTAATCAAACTCAGCATCAGAATCCTCTTAAACTAAAGCTAAAGAGGAGGTAACAAACCTGTGTTTAATCGCTAATAAACATCTTGATCACTCTAATCATGAAGAGGAATGTGAGCTTACTTATAATCAATTACTTAAAGTTTCTAAAAAATTCATGATTCTTATAGGAAGCTCAATAAATTACATGTTAGTCTCAAAATTGAATTTTTAAATCTACAAAAGAGCAAGAAATTCTAAGGAAAGATCATTCCACTCTGGATAACAATCATATGACTTTTTTGGATGAATTTGACTCATTTAATGCAAAGCATCTTGATTTAACTAATGAACATGATTCTTTAAAAAGTTTACCTATTGAGTAAGAAAATGCATTTAAGGACTTAGATACTCTTGCAACTAATTTAGATAGTGAGGAACATGCTTTAAAAATAGAAAATTCAATTCTTGAAAATGCAAATAAGCTTTTAAAAACTAAATTAACTATTTTCAAAGAAAAACAAAACTATCCATATGTTTGAGTTTCATAATCCATCAGATTAGCATGCATCATTTAACCCTAAGAAGAGTCACAATAACCTGAATAGATTAGTAAACCATTTTCTTGGTGTTAGATATTTTTCTTGTGGCTTGTTAGGACATATCTCCAATACATTCACCATTCACCATATTACATATTAGGTGTGGAGACCTAAAGTTCAAAATTCATAGCATAGCATGCATGCATTTCATTCTTCATTCCATAAGATGGGAACCAAACCTATTCGAGTTCCACAATCTAACATCTGATGATTTTGGATGGGTGCTCTCATCGAAGGCATCATGAGAACATGTGGTATATGGATAGTGGATGTTCAAGGTATATGACTGGAGATGCAAATCAATTCATTTAGTTAGAGGTCAAAGAAGGGGGCAAGATAACACTTGGAGATAACACAACTAAGAGAGTGATGCGGTCAGAAATAATTAGTAACTCAAAAAAATTCATCATTGAAAATGTTTTACTAGTTGATGGCTTTAAACATAACTTGCTCAGCATCAGTAAGCTCTTTGATAAAGGCTTTAGCATAAAATTTATGTCAAACAGTAGCATTACAAGCTTAAATAATAACATTATATTGCAAAAAAAGGATCAACAATGTCTTTATGCTTGATTTAAATAATATTAAACATACTAATTTATTTTGCATAAAAATTAATGCTGATGAATATTGGTTATGACATAAGAGGTTGTGTCATGCTAGTATGAAAATTCTTAGAAATATCACCCAAAAAGACTTTGTGAGAGGGATACCTAAAAGTTCGTTATGGTTATTAAGCCATTATGAACTAGCCCGAGGCTAACCAAGAGGGGAGTGAATTAGTAGTTTTAATAATTCTTAAACACAAAGTAAAAAAAAGTAACATTTTGAATATTTTAAAACAAATGCAATTAACCACAAAAAATAATATGCAGAAAAATAAAGTGTAGGAATAACAAAGAAAGAACACACCAAATTTTATAACGGTTTGGTCAACTTAACCTACGTTCACTCCCTAGAGCCTCTCCTCTTGGTATTGCACTAAAACATAGTGACTTTCCTTTTGCTCATATAGCAAGCCAGAGAAACCTTTACAAACTTCTTTCCACCAACCCCAGTGAGGTAGAGAACATGAACTCCTTTTGCTTCTTTCTGAAGTAGATAGAGAACCTTGATCGATTATTGAACAAGACCTTCCTCGAGCCACCAAGGAGTCAGGGATGATGAAAAGAGAAGATGACTCAAATCCTTGTTTGGAGAAACCTTTGTGAACACCTCATAAACTCCCCCTAACAAAATTCACTCTCTCTCTCTCTCCCAAGCTTTCCTTATCCTTCTCTAATATCTCACAAGTTTAGAAAGCAGCAAAATATCTCAATGTTAATAATCAAGAGATCTTATAAAGAGGGGCTTAAAATTTGCCCTAATTTGCAACATGCCATCAAAGATTGCTTAGGATAATTGATAGATCATCCTGTATGATCAGTATATTTTAGCTCTTTTAGCTAGGACGATCTCGATGGGTTGGACAATTAGAACTCACTATTTATTCTGATCATTATTGATGATATAGAAATCATCTTGTACGATTAGTTTAAAATCATACAAATTATCTAGCAAATCATTCTGGTCATACTAAAGATATATTTTGGATGATAAAAAAATATAACTTATTTTCTAGGATGATTTATGAATCGTACTGTACGATTAGTTCAAAATCAGGGATTATCATCTAAAATGTCATTTTGGTTATCCAGGTGATTCAGGAGATGATTATGGTTTTCTTACTAATCATCTAAGATAATATGACCGATCAATCTAACCTTAATTACTTTCTTTAATCAATTGACTAATTTAGGCTAATTATAATGAATCATCCAAGACAATATGACATCTTCCTGTATGATTTCTAAAAACAATATCATACATAAAAGAGTTTCGCAGCTGATTCTTTCTGATTTGAGCTTATCGTCCAAAATGATGTAAGTATTGTCCATGATGATTTACTTAACTTGATTGTCTTAGCAAAGGAACCTTAATTAGGGTTTTTATTTTTAACTGATTATTCAGAATGATTTTGGTTCATCCTATATAATGTGATCAAAAATAGAAAAACTCTTAAGCCTAAAGAATTTTTGTCCCAAAGTGTGTATATGCAAGGTTACTTAACATCATAATCCATCTTATTATATTTGACTCAAGAAAATGTAAAAATATTGGAATTACACTTACAATTTGACTCAATCCTAATCTACCCAATCTTAAGCTGGCTTAAATTGCAATTGATCTTGTGGACCTGAAATGATGGTAGGTAGGGCAACAAAAATAGATATACAGTAGTAATAATAGTAATAATACATGAATATTATAAATGTTTGTTATCATCATAATTATAATCCTTGAATCCAAGTTGGCAACAATCTTCCCCTTTTTTATGACGACGAACATTTGTTAGAAAATTAATAAGTCTGAAACATAAAGTAAAGGAGAACAATATGAACCAAGTAGTATAAATTTTATTAAAACAAGTAGGTGATATAATAGAAATAGTACAAACACTAAATGATACAATGATACATTATAATGAAACAACAATAGCACTTACATTAATAGTACTCCCCCTTCTGACATTAGAAAAAGGAGGAAATAGAAAAGAAATACAAAGCATAAAATATAAAACAAAAAGTAACATGAGTACAAAAACATCACACAAAAATATCAAAGCAAATTACAAGTATGAGGGACCTTAATCAGGCAAAGGAGGAGGTGGTATTGGTTGAAAAAGTCTGTGAATGGAAGCAAACTGCTCCCGAAACCCGACCATAACCTGGTCATTTTGCTACTATTGGTGTGCCACATATGCATCAAATCGAGTAATAACTGCCTCATATTGCTGCTCCTATGCAGTAACGTAGGAGCCAAACTTAGCCTCCCACAGGTCAAACCTCTCCAACAGCTGATCTAGTTATGCTGTTGGTGGATCAGAAAAGGTATAGGATGTTGGTGGAATTTTGAAAACTCATTTTGAAAATATTGATTTTCTTTGGGAGTTAAAGTTAAATTCTAATTCTAAAATCGAATCATCCCGTTAGAAAGAATATATCACCTCGAAAAATGAAAATAAAATTTCATAATGGCGTTCAGATTTAGAATTATGAAATTCATCTTGAATATCGTGACCGGATGTTAAGGAGAACTTCATATGGCCCCGAAGGATCAAAATGAGGTTCAATTGAATATCCAGCTACAATATTCAAGAAGTGTGATCGTTAGGTTCACATCCAAAGCCTTATCAAAGAAACATATATCTCCCCGAAAGGAGAAAATATCATTCGATGATAATTCTTTGAATATGATAATAATGATCACTAATATTTTAAGTTTTCCCAAAGAAATCCAATTGAGTTTTGAAAAATCAATTTTTAAAATCAGGTGCATGTGTGGTTCTAAATCTCCTACGAGCGCAAGCCCTCGTAGTTAATTAAATCGTAGGGAGATAGAATCCCCCCCCCTCCCCCCCACAAAAACTCTCGATTAAAATAAGAACGAAATTTTGTTAGATATTCTAGGTGTGATATCAAAAATTGAATAGAATCGTTTGGAGAATCAAAAGGGAGTGGATCAAAACTGAACAGTTATTAACAGAATCGAAGGAAGATAGGTAGGGGACACTTTGAGATTCCGAAACCATCCAGAAGTGTCCCGGCCTAGTCTAAATGTTGGGCTTTACATTTTAGGATTGAAAAAGAAATTTAATTTGAGTTGAACATTTTATTAGAAATTTGGGACTATATTCCCGAAATTGGGGTCTTATAATCAAAGATCTGCCCCGGATCCTAAATCTAATTTGGACGCTGGACCACAGTCGCATGAACCTAACTAATGCAGTGCAGAACCTGGTCTTACCCCAGCCTGGATTGGGGAGCCAGCTAATCACCTAATTGATTTAAAATATATGAATCCGGTCTTTTATGAAAGAGTGATAGGGACGTTGTAATTAAAGTTTTTGAGAGTTGGGGCTGACGTCTAAAAATTTTCCTAGTTGGCCCCTTTAACTTATGTTGGGTGCTGAAATGCTAAACTACTGCAATTAAATTTTTTTACTCTTTTAATTTGTATCTAATGCAATGCATGCTAGTCAACAACCTCAAATCAAGTATGCTTGAAATTTTAAAAACAGGCTTAGAAAATATTTTTTTAGAAGACTGGACTTCCCCAAGTCCGGCACCTCATCCTCATAGATTAGACTATCCAGACTCTACCCGCAGACAGGGAAGGGTCTAAAACAAGGAAAGAGTAGTGCAAAAATATGCATGCGACCCCGGGGTCAATCCCCAGCTAATTCCCTAGATTCGTTATCTTTCTATGTTATTTAGACTCATTAAAATTTTAGACTTTTAAAGTTATGAATATAAAACTTTCACACCCTCACGACCCTCACGTATCTAGGCGAAAACAAAAGCTGCACACAGTCACCAAAAAACTAAGAAAAACAGGCAATCCTAAAGGCAATCAATTCAACACATTGAATATAAATTAATTAATTAATAAATGTCCATAGGCAAAGTTGCCTTGCTTATTACAAACCAGAATTTTACAGAAAGTAAAGTGGCCAGGCACCACTAACAACAACCCGGATTCTAAACCTAGTAATGACGCAAGTAGTTTTGAGTGGGATATTCTCAATCTTCAAATCTTCAGTCTTTTTCTTCTTTAGGCTCCTTTTGCTTCAAGCTCCTTTAATTCTTCATACTGGACTACCTAAATGGATAAGAGAGCACTTCCTTTAAGGGGAAGGCCACTCTTTCCTCTTTGGGTAGGGAGGAGTGTGGCCCAAATTTGGATCTCCAAATAGAAAAAGTCTACTCCCCTTAGGGGCATCCTTTTCTCTTTGGAGTCCAAGCTTTAGACCTATATATCCCAACTCAAAGCTGACTTTCACAACACTTAATAATTACACAAATTACATTTATTTGAAAATAAACTCTAGACTCAGCTGCAGGGTTATCCTAAGCAGTTAATAAATAAGATGCAGTTATTCCCAAGCAGTTATATATGTGCAGAAAAGAAAGTAAAACACACTGGCCACGCTCTTTTTATATGGAGGCTTTAGCAGCAGAAGCACATGTGCAAGCAGTTATAATAATTGATAATAATTTTTTTATTGATTTAGCCCCCTTTTATTGTCCTGCATGAGCGTGGCGACCAGCAGAAAATTATGTGAACATCCAGATCGTACCTAACTTAAGGGTAATCTAGTCGCCAAACACATCAGTCCATCCATAGAGTGCAGAAAAGTAAACAGACACAGCAAAACAATTTCATCCACAACATGTAGTGAAAATCACGTAAAATTCGGCACACAGCAGTAAAGTAAACATCGGCCTAACCTAGATCTAGAGTTATTTATCCTAACACATCTTCTAAAGTGTGTGTAAAAGGTCGTATGGCTGGGGTAGATCCTAAAGTGGGTGATTAGTTAGAGTTGTCTAGAAAAGTTCTAAATTTGTTAAGGCTCAAAAAGGGATTTTGGTTAAAATTTAAATATTAATAGATTAAGAATTTTAATTAAACATATTTTAAAAGTTAATTGACTACTACCTTTGTTTTGCACCGAGACCGTGAAGTTTATTTCACCTTCCTTGGGGCTAAGCTAATAGCCTCCTAGGCTTGCGTCATCTAGTAGCAATCAGGGTTAGTTAAGTTATTTTAAATTGGTTGGAATTAAAAGAGTGAATTAATATTACGGAAATTAATTACTGATTTTAATGGGTTGGTTGAGAATTTTAATGACCCATTAGAAGAATTTTAAAGGTTGGAGAAATTAACAGGTTTTAAAGAGTTATCCGGATACACTAACAAAGGGGTCGAAGTTCGGTTTTCAAAACTAGAGTTAATCTTAAGGGTTTCAGATTTTTAATAAATACTAGACCTAATTATGAGTTATTAGATAGGTGGTAGACTCAAGTTGGAGTTTTCTATGAAAAGTTATGATTTTTAGAAGTTCTGGCCCGTTCTGACCTAAGGTCACCAAAGATGCTGATTCCTTGGTTTTAGCTAAATTATGAAGGTTTGATGTTTCTAGGAAGTGATGAATTATAATTGAAGTCACTATCCACTAAGTTGATTAATCAAAATTTTTCTATAGTTAAGAGTGAATTTTAGGAATTTTACACACTCGTAGGGATTGTCAAGTTACTACGACTAAGGGGTCTACTTAAGGATTTGAAGCCAAATGAGCCCTAAACTCCTTGGGATCAATTCCAAAGGTCATAAATGACCTAAGAACAGATCAACAAGTGTTTAAGACCCTTTTGGAATTTTTTAAGATTTTTAGGATTAATTAAAATTGGTTAACCCTTGATTTTATCTAAGGACTAAATTAAAATCAATCTAGAGATCAATTTAAGAGGGTTTCAATTCTTATTGATTAGGGGATTAATTAGGGACAATTATGGACATCTTAATGGATTTTTATAAATTAAGAATAATTCATTATCAATTGATTGAATTTAAGGGTCAAACCATGACCCTTAAACTTTAAAATTAGGGAAAATGACCTTGAATAATTTAAAATGGAGAGATAAAATTTGGATATGTCAAAAACATGTCCAATTTCAATCTCCCAAAATTCCAGACCTAGTGGACATGTATTTAAAAAGTAATTAAATAAATTTATAAAATGCTCAAACTAAAATTAAACCTAAGATTGACCAAACCAGGTCTAGAACCATAGGGTTTTTGTAGTGCTCCCTGAGACCTTTCCAATGAGCCTAAGAATACCTAATTTGGACAAGTGTACAGGGAGTTATGAATTTTTGAAGATCCCATGAATTTCTAGATTTATTAATCCGGCAATTACACAGTCAGCAGCCGTTACCACGCGTCGCGCATCGATTCGCCTGACAATGATTTGCACTAACGGTTAACGGCCGGGTTAATGATAGCCGTTGGATGGCGGATCGAACGGATGAGATTAACAGCGCTCCGATACCATGGGATTTAATCTGAGCCGTTGATCAAGATCAATTGCTGGGATTTCGTCTTCAACCTCCCGCTCGTATCCGAGACCGCAGGGCTTCTCTGGCTTGATCCGGGCAATCCCACTGGCGAACTCCGATGAAATTTTGTAGGGAGGATCAGGATGTTGGGAACATTCAATCCAACGGTGGAAATCTGTTGGGGTGAAAGTTTCCTTCACACTTGACCAAACTACCTAGCTAGGTAGCTCGGGATGTAGAGATTACCGCAGAGAAGGCCTCAACGAATGAGCTTTTCTATCAGGAAGCTTCAGGGGACGGTGGCAAACAGTTCTCCTTCAAGCGTTGGGATCGGCGGACGGCCGAAGGTACGACTTCGAGCGGGACACTGAAGGTTTTCACATGTGCTTGCTCGAACAGAAGGAGGGATCGGTCTCTGCGCTTGAAGGAAGCTTCTGGGAGTTCGAAGGAGCTCTGGGAATCGAATCAGAGCGAATGCCAATGCCTTCTGAGGTTTGGCGAGCTCAGGGGTATTCGGCCACCCTTCGGAAGCTTGGACGGCCTGGATTGAACTGGGGAAGGCTCGGATCGCTGCCAGGTGGACGATGGCGACGTCCAGGGGGGATTGTGGAGATCAAATCGGTGGGCAGCAGCCTTGAGCCAGGAATTATCTGGGGGGGACCACCGAAACTCAAATTCCATTGGCTCCGACCGCCACCGGCCATGGTCTGGGTCGGGTTGACCGAGGGAGACTGATGGGGACATGCTAGAGCCAAGGGCAAAGTCAATTTGGCCTGGGGAAGCCTGGATCGAATTGGCGGTTGGGTTGGACCCAAACCTACTCGGTTCGAGTCAAATCGAGCTCGATCCAAGTCAGGTCATACCCTGTGTTTGTTATGGGAGGTAGGACTGGGTCTGGTGCACCCAATGTAGGTGGCAATTGGGTCCAATTTGATCTGGGTCAAAAGATGGCTCAGGTTGATCCAAACCAGTTCGGTTCGGGTCGACTCGGGCTCAACCCAGGTCAGACCAGACCCTAGGCTTGAGGTGGGAAGTGGGTCTGGGACTGGTTCACCCAATACAAGTGGCAATTGGGTCCAATTTTATTTGAGCTGGAAGATGGCTCGGGTCCAAGTGTTTTTGGCTACTTTTGGTTAGCCTAACTCTTGACCCAAGCTAGCCAAAGGCATGGGCTGGCTGGAGGGGGTCTATTGGACCTAGGGCTACCTATGGGAGGTGTTGGTCAGGTTCAATTAGGCTTAGTTTGAGAGTTGGCTCAATCCCAAGTGCTTTTGGGCACTTTGGGTTAGCCTAATTCTTAACCCAAGTGAGCCCAAGAGTTGGGCTGATCAAGAAAGGTGTGTTGGGTCAATGGGAACTCAATAGCACCTTGATTTGAATTCAATTTGATTAAGATCAAAAGATGGCTCAAGGTATGCCTCTCTTTGGTCACTTGAATCAAGCCATATATCTAACCCAAGTGAACCCAAGGCTTGGGTCAGCTAGAGGGGTCTCTTGGGTACCCAAGGGGTCATCCCATGCATTCAAAGGACTTGGAATGGACTTGGTTCAAAAATTTGAAAGAGGAGGGGTGTATGGGTCCATGGGTCAAACTTGGTTGACTTGGTCAACCAGGTTGACCCAAGGTCTGTGTTTGAGTTCAACAAGTTGGGTTTGATATTTGAAATTCATTGAAAGTGGTTTCAAAGAGTTTGAAATTGATTTGGGTTGAAATGGCCATTTGAAATCCCATAAGGGTATTTTGGTCAATTTTGACCCATTAGTCAACTAGGGTCAAAAATAGATCTGAAAAATGCAGTTTACTGCTCAGTGGGTTAAGATCAAGAATTTGGAAGTGATTGGAGGCTTTGATAAAAGCTCCAAGATCAAAATCTTCAAGGGGTTAGGTTCCGTGGCATGGGCTGTAAATATTTGAAGGTTTTACAGCCTTTGGATTTTAATTCAGATTCTGGGGTTAGAGATATCAGAATGGGCTCAAAATTGGAAGGCAACCTACAAAGATATGTCTTTTCACTTTGTAAGTCATAGACCCTGAATCAGAGGCCATTTGACAGGGTTTTAAAATTTTTGAAAAATCTTTAAAAAAGGTCTTTTGAACAGGGCCTTAAGACTTTGAATTTGAGTCTGGATTTCTGGATTTGGATTAGATTTTGAGTTTGGATGATCAATATTGGAGTATCCAAATCATTGAAAATCATGTGATTATTGTTAATGAATGGATATGGTCAAAGCTAGATCAAAGTTAGGATCAAAGTATATGTTGAAATTTGGATTCTCAAGTGGATTGGATCAAAGTTTGAATATGTTTGAAACTTAAATTAATTGGGGTTTGAGTTGAATGAAGTTTGAGATTTAGATTGATCAAAGGTAGGAATTAAATTGAAGTTTGAGTTGATCAAAGGTAGGAATTGACTTGAGGTTGAAGTTGATCAAGGGTGGGAATTTATTTGAGTCTAGATTGGTTCCAAAATCTAGAGGGGTTTTAGGATCTAGGATCTAAGGGAACCCTAGGCTCTAGAGTAGGCCCTAAGGTCTGGCACTAGGAAAGGATCCTAAGGTCTAGAGTAGATCCTAGGATCTAGAATTAATCTGGAGTTTGGAAGGGCCTTAGTGACCTCATACAAAAATAAGGTCAAAAAATGGACCCCCAATGTGTGCGGTAGAAGGAACTTCTGCTGCACACATTGGCGTTGACCGAATAGAAGTGGAATCTCAAGGATAGTAGGGGGGGTGATCTCCCAACCTCAGGCCTATAGGATGCCAATGGAAGGATTACACCTATTAAACAAGGAAAACTGGTGAAACCAAGGTAGGGAATACTTGACCCACGGTCTAAGGAAGGGCGTCACCCAACTTTAGGTCTACAGGATGCTGATAGAATACTTACTCCTAGTAAACAAGGAAACTGGAAAAACAAAGGTAGGGAATACCTGACCTTGGGTCTAAGGAAGGGCATCACCAACCTTAGGCCTATAGGATGCTGATAGAAGACTTACTCCAAATAGGCAGGGAAACTGGAGAAACCAAGGTAGGGACTACCTGACCTTGGGTCTAAGGAAGGGCATCACCCAACCTTAGGCCCATAGGATGCTGATAGAAGACTTACTACTAATAGGAAAATCAACTGGGATGGTCATGTGGGGAGGAAACTTGCTCCACACAGTGGACCGAAACTGGAAAACTAGGGTAGTGCCACGAAGGGCGTACTCCACCACTAGCGAATGGTCATGTGGGGATGAAACTTGCTCCACACAGAGGACCGAAACTGGCAAACTAGGATGGTGCCACGAAGGGCGTACTCCGCCACTAGCGAATGGTCATGTGGGGAGGAAAGTTACTCCAAACAGAGGACCGAAACGGGCAAACTAAGATGGTTCCACGAAGGGCGTACTTCACCACTATCAAATGGTCATGTGGGGAGGAAACTTGCTCCACACAGAGGACCAAAACTGGCAAACTAGGATGGTGCCATGAAGGGCGTACTCCACCACTAGCGAATGGTCATGTGGGGAGGAAACTTGCTCCACACAGAGGAGCGAAACTGGCAAACTAGGGTGGTGCCACGAAGGGCGTACTTCACCACTAGCGAATGGTCATGTGGGGAGGAAACTTGCTCCACACAGAGGACCGAAACTGGCAAACTAGGATGGTGCCACGAAGGGCGTACTCCACCACTAGAGAATAGTCATGTGGGGAGTAAACTTACTCCACACAGAGGACCGAAACTGGCAAACTAGGGTGGTGCCAAGAAGGGCGTACTCCACCACTAGTGAGTGTGAATTAGGATGGTGCCATGAAGGGCGTACTCCACAACTAATCCCCAAGTCAAATGCCAGGGTGGTGCCACGGAGGGCGTACTCCACCACTAACGAGGGTGAATTAGGATGGTGCCATGAAGGGCGTACTCCACCACTAATCTCCAAGTCAAATGCCAGGGTGGTGCCACAGAGGGCGTACTCCACCACTAGCGAGGTGCGATCCTAGGGGAGGGAACGATCCAACCCTAAGGAGAAGGCGAAAGAGCATTAACAGGTGAAAGAACTTAAAAAGGAAAGAATCGAGTGGCGCATCAAGAAAGGGAAATTTTATTAATTGGTATGATGAGCTACATCAAGCATAGTATTTCTTAAGGAAACGCCCATTGACAGGTAGCATTGGGTGGTTTCCTTTACAATCTACTAACTGATACGAGCCTCCTTCATAGACATTCTCTATAACGAAGGGTCCTTCGCAAGAAGGTTCAAATTTGCCTCCCAACTTTCGATGGGCTAAGATAGGCCTCTGAAGGACCAACACCAAGTCTCCTGCTTGGAAGGTCTTAGGTCACACTAGCTTATCGTCGGCTTGAACCATACGAGACTTATATAACTCTAAACTTTATTGATCTTGGAGACGTCGCTCTTCAAGGCCTTCGAGTTCTTCCAACCGCTGTTTTGCATTTTGTTCATTTGTGATTTGGTTCTGAACTGCAATCCTGAGCGAAGGGATTTGTATTTCCAAGGGTAGAACGGCCTCAGATCCATACACTAGTGCAAACGGGGTGGATTGGGTCGGGGTTCTATAAGTGGTATGGTAAGCCCACAAAGCTTCCACCAACCGCTCATCCCACTGTCGTTTGTTATCATCAAGGGTCTTTTTTAACAATTTGCACCAAGGTTTTGTTAAAGGCCTCGGCCAATCCATTTTCCCGAGGGTAATAGATCGTCGAGTATCTCCAATCAATATTATGGCACCTTACAAAACTGTTGATTTTTGTAGACTTGAATGCGGACCCATTAACGGATATGATTCTGCGGGGTACGCCGAATCGATATATGATATGGTCACGAAATATTTTTAAGACATGGTGTGATGTTACGTTGCGTAGGCGAATTGCTTCCGCCCACTTTGAAAAGTAATTAGTTGCTGCTAATATGAAACGATGACCTCTCGCGGAGGGAGGGTCAATCGGCCCAATGATATCTGTGCCCCAACTCTCAAAGGGCCACGAGGCTATCGTAGGGTGTAACACATTAGGCGGCTGATGTAAAACCACACCATGGACCTGACATTGATGACAGTGCTTTGCAGTATTCGTGCAATCGTCAATCATTATAGGCCAGTAGTATCCAAGTCTTTTAATCATCAATTTTATTTTTGGACCCGATTCATACTCACCACATAGTCCCGAATGAATCTCATTGACAATCTTCAGGGCTTCTCGCTTGTCCAAGCAGCGCAGCCACATGTGATCAAAGGACCGACGGTATAACAAATTGTTGACTAATGTGTATGATAAGGCATGTTTCGTAATCTGGTTGGAGAGTGATTTATCCTGGGAAGCTTCCCTTCTTTAAGGTAGTCGATTAAGGGTCGTCTCCAATTACCTTCTTTATCGGTTGTCGAAGAGGCAGAAAGGATCTGAAGGGGAGTCTTACTTATGTGTTCCAAATCTAAAAGAGAGAGGGCTTTACGACCCTGAATCTCTATAGGGATGAAATCCTCCTCAGGACATACAAATTCCTTTGCGATTTTTGCTAAGGCATCCGCCGCGGAATTGCTTCCACGGGGAACCCTATACAAAGTAGCAGTAGGAATTTGTTCCAACAAGTGAAGTGTGTATTGGTGATATCTTAGGAGATTAGGATTCAAGACTTTATAAGTTCCGGCCACTTGGTTAATCACCAACTAGGAATTTCCAAATATCTTAATCTCTTTAATTTCCATTAGAATTGTAAGTTCCAAACCGGATATCAGAGCCTCGTATTCAGCCTCGTTGTTTGTGCAGGGCTCCGATAAATGTTAGGAAAAATGCATCATTCCTTTTTCCGACGTTATGAAAATTAGACCAACTCCATCCTTTCCAGGAATTATAGATTGTTAGGTTGCATTTCTACGAGAGGATGCTGCCCCATCAAAATACAATTCACAGATGGCCTCGCCTGATTCCCTCAAACTCATGACTTGTTCGTCGGGTAGATCATCGTTCAGAGGAGAATCCGCCGGCAGTGGGTGTGCTGCCATAAAATCGGCGACAGCTTGTCCTTTCACAGCACGAAGGGGAGTGAAAGTAATCTCAAATTGCAGCAATATCATAGACCAACGAGCTAAGCGTCCTGACAACGTAGGTCGGGTCATAAGATATTGCAAAGGATTAACTCTTGAAATTAAACTGATCGAGTGGGAGAGCTTATAGTGCCTAAGTTTTTGAGCTGCAAAAACTAGAGCAAGACAATACTTCTCAATTGACGGGTATCGAATTTCAGTAGGAAGAAGTCTTCGACTAAGGTAATAGAGAGCATTCTATTTCCCTTCGTCGTTGACTTGAGCCAACAGGGCGCCTAAAGACTCATCTAAGGCTGCAGTGTAGAGAATTAATGGTTTTCCTGGAATTGGAGCTGTCAAAACTTGCGGATTAGAAAGATATTATTTAATGTCATCGAAAGCATTTTGGCACTTCTCATCCCATACGAACTTAGCGTCTTTCTTCGCAAGGTTAGAAAAGGGTTGACATCTCCTGGAAAGATTAAAAATAAACCTCCTTATATACGCTAATCTACCTTATAGAGACCTTAACTGGGTAAGGCTCTTAGGAGATGGCATATTTAAGATGACTTCAATTTTAATAGGATCAATCTCGATTTCGCAGTGCCTCACTACGAATCCTAAGAACTTCCCTGAGGTGACGCCAAAGGCACACTTCAAGGGATTTATTTTCAAATCGTAGCGGCGCAATCGTTCAAAAATAACTCTTAAGTCACACAGGTGAGCCTCTTTAACCTTGCTCTTGACAACTAAATCGTCAATGTAGCACTCAACTTGATTGTGAATTAAGTCTCAAAGATACGGGTCATGGCCTGTTGGTAGGTTACTCCGGCATTTTTTAAATCAAATGACATCACCTTATAACAAAAGATTCCAATAGGGGTTCTGAACGCCATATTTCTCTCATCTTCTGGGGCCATCTTGATTTGGTTATAACCCGATGAGCCATCCATGAATGAGAAAATGGCATGTGAGGAGGCAATGTCCACCATGAGTTCTGGTATTGGTAAGGGAACTCATCTTTGGGACATGCCTTATTCAGATTCCTATAATTGACACAAATCCGAATTTGACCATTCTTCTTTCGGACCGGCACGATGCTGGCTACCCAAGAGGGGAATTGTTCCTCCCGAATAAACCCGACTTCGGCCAATTTATTAACTTCAGAAATGACTTGTTGTTCGATTTCTAAGCGCATGCATCGAGGAGCTTATTTGACAGGAATGGCATCATGTCGAACTCCAAGTTTATGAACTACTACCTCAGCAGGTAAACCTAACAATTCTTCGTATGTCCAGGCAAAGCAATCCCTAAACTCAGACAAAAGTTGGATCAAATCTTGGGTTTCACCCTCACTCAATAGAGCACTTATGAAAATTGGACGGGGATCGTCATCGGTTCCCAGGTTAATTTCTTTTAATTCATCGACTCTCGTTTTGATTCATTCTTCTAATTCAGGGGGTACATCCCGAACTTGAAGATCATCAGGATCATCTAAAGTCTCCAAATATAGCCCATCAAGAGGACAGAAAGGATCTGCAGGGACATTTGGCGATTCAATATGGTAAGTTATCATTTGGCAATACTCATCATCATGGAATGAACTAACAGTTCCAAAGCCGATACCACTTGTAGGATTATCCTTAATTTTTGTTTTCCAAATATTTTCGTGGTATCTAGCCTGACCCTTAGTCCATCGGTATGGTACAGAACCTTTAGTGAAAGTATTTTTCATACAAACAGGGAAGTAGTCGAAAGGTAATTCCATTAATTCATTAAAATCTGCCTCCTCAAGGGTTACATCACTTTCATCCCGTGCGGAGGAGGAGCCAGGGAAGAATTTCTGGACTTTCTTTACTTCACCATTCAAGTTGGGGGCCACTTTAACTTCCAACCCTACAATCCTGTCAGCTGACAGTGGGGTCAGAGAAAGGGCCTCAATCCTTCTACTGAGCTTTTCGTACATTGTTAATTCAGGCTCATCACTTTTTACTTTTACAATTTCTTCCTCAATGTCATTATCCTCTTTTAAAGTGAGATCAAATTTTGGAGAACTATTTGTATTTCTGTAATTGAGGGAGAAGGCATCACCTTTGTCCTTGGACTCAATATCGGAATCAGATTCCAAATCGATATAAACAGGTGTTGTTCTCCTCTCTTATGAAGCACGGCTTCGACCTCGTGCCCTTAAGGCCATTCTCCCACCTCTTTGAGGTAATGCATTTGGAGGCCTAAGGACAACGATGTCGGAGTCATCTTCACTGCTTAATTGTATCATTTCTTGATCAACAAAATTTTCTTTTTCTTTCTCTTTTTCTTTCTTTTGATTGGACTTTTGTCCAACAAACTTCTCCTCAATTTTGATCTCTAGCTTAGAGCGGGACGAGGACCCTTTTGGAACAAAATATATAGCATCTTCGTAGATCCCAATTTTTTGAATAGAAAATAGTTGTAGATAACCCTTAATTACATGTTCAATGCTATCTCGTTGGTACTTGATGCACTGGTGAAGGGTAGACGGAACCATTCTATATTCATGAATCCAAGGCCTACCTAAAAGGGTATTAAAGGACGTTGCCGAATATATTATATGAAATTTATCTTCTATTTTCAAATCTCCTATTTATAAGAGCAAGGTGATTGAACCTAAAGCCCTCTCACCCTTTTCATTAAACCCACGAAGCACCAACCTGTCGGTTGAGAGCTTGCTAGTATCAACTCTAAGGTATGCGAGGGTCTTTAAGTTCATTATGTTGACCGATGCACCCGGATCAACAAGAACTCTCGATAACATAAAGTTTCCCACATATACAGTAATGGTCAGCAGTTCTCAAGAGCAAGTCTTCATCTGAAAAGGTAACTCCATGAACTTCTTTGAAGTAAAATGCCTCACCTCTTGAAGTTGCAGCTAACTGGGTTAAACAAATCTCGGGGTTGAGAAGTGCTTTAATTAAAGACTCCCTCATTTCCTAAGAGAGAAGGAGGGCTTCATAAAGGCTTAACTTCGCTGGCAACTTCCTAAGGTGGGCTAAAACGTTGTAATCAACCTTAGGAATGACAGATTCAAAACCCGGAGGAACTAAAGGAAAGTCTGGTTGTTGAGGGGAGTTTGGATTTAAATCTTCGAAGGGAATTTGCTTGCCTTTCTCCTGAGGGGGAAGCCTAGGGGGTAAGACTTTACCGCCATGGAGTTGCACCTGCTCGATATCTTCAGGAGAGAAAACTAGGGCAGTGTCTACGCACACCATAGGTGTTGGATCATCACTTCCCGAAAGAGAGTCAGAATCTGAAAGTTCTATCAAGATAGGATTTCCTTGGAAATTGATTTGAGGGAAATCACTTTCTGATAAAGCTTCACATTCGACCTCTTCTGGAATAGCTGATTCGGGAAGGTCAATCTCTTTGATATTAAGACTTTCTTCACTAGAATTTTGATTTAAAACAGGAGAGTCGTCAATTTGCATTTTATTTCCATGGTTAATCATCAAGACATAAGCAGAAGAATATTTTTTATTCATCTTCTGACCCTTCGCCTTTGATGGGACAAAGTAAAAGTCAGATAACAAAAGAGGGGAGAGGGTTTTAACACCCCCATCCGCCATCCTAATACATCTCTCATCCACACACTTCCTCTCTACAAAATTAACTTCTTTTTCTTTTAAGCATTCGACAGTAGTTACTGTGACTACTGGAGAGGAAAGAGGCTCAACATCCTCCTGCGAAGCATCCAGGTCAACCCTCCATGTCGGGGCTTGGGCTATCGTAGTCAGCTGTTGAGAAATACGAAAAGACTTGTTAATCAACTTTTTAAGTGCCCGGGACAAAGCAATGTCCCAACCATCTTCAACAAGACAAGAAGAGTTAAGAGGATTACCTGAAATGGTTTTAATTGAAGCTTTTTCTGGATCGACCAAGTATTCCTTAGGTATTATGATGTTACCTTGGGTGTAGTTCCTCTTAAGCCAATCTTTGAACACAACACAATCCTTAAGAGGGTGACTAAGCATCCTGTGGTACGGGCAATACTTGGGATCATCTTTCTTTCTCTCATCCTCAGGACTCCTGGCCTCTGGCAACTGAAAATCTGGTTTCTTTAACAGACTCCTGAAAATCTTCTTAGCTGCTTCCCTCTTAAATGGATATGGTTTTGCCAATCTCTCTCTAAAAGGGACATAGTTAGGATCTCTGGTGTACTAGGGAGTAACTTGAAAGGGCTATCTCTGAACTGGCTATGGTGGCGGTGGTGGAGGAACACTGGACTTACTTGTTATTGGTCTTTTCCCCTTGTCAACTGCCGACACTACTGCCTTCTTCTCAAAAGTCTTAACCAATCTAGGACCCTTCTTGTCTTCAGACTGCTCTCGTAGGAATGGCATCTTATAAGCCTCTTCCTGCAATTTGCTAGCCTTATTAAGAAGTTTTTCAAAAGTTTTAAAAGTGAAACCCTTCAGGAGAAAAGCAACAGGGCCATGGATATTCTTAAGAAGGATCTCCAATGCATGTTGCTCTTACAACTGGGGTTCACACTTCATCGAGAGGTTTCGCCACCTCAAGATGTACTCAACCAGAGACTCTCCCGACTTTTGTTTCTCAACAACAAGATCGCCCACAGTAGTTCGTTGTTGCTCTCCAGAAAATCTTTTAAGGAAAAGGTTTTCTAGCTTGCTAAAAGTTTTAACTAAACCATTGGGTAGATCGGCGTACGATTCAAAAGCGATGCCGGATAGACTACTTACAAATTGGAGAAATAGTAGAGCATTTGTCCCTCCCGCATTGCAACAACTTGCTCTGAAGTGGGCTAGATATTGTCTCGTGTTTTCTATTCTAGTGAAAATTTAAAAAGTTGGTGGCACGAAGCCTTTCGGATAAGAAACTGAATCATATTCTTTGGGGTAGGGTCTACCCTTTGGAATAGAAGCGGTTCCTTGGGAAAAGGCTAAGGCCTCCCTTACCTGGTCCTCAATCAGTTGTTTAATGTCTTTCTTGGGCAGAGTTAAAGGAACAGGGGGAATTGTAGGTGCTGCTTGAGATGCCTCTGATAGCAAGGAGGAATCACTGGTGTCGACTCAGGAGGTTTGGGACCAGATTGTGTCTTTCTAACCCTCTCTGTAATCTCTCGAGCCGTTTGTTGAATCTTAAGTGAATCCTGCTCTGACTTATCAAATATTTCTTGCATTTCTATGACTTGTGACATCGTAGTTGTCAACTGGTTTTCTAAATCTTTTATATGTTCTTCACCCCTAGCCTTTACGGACTCATCTGAATCGGACTCAGCAACCTGTGGGTCATCGTCTCTAGCTAGCCGGTGCCTACCAGGTTCGGCCTCCTTGTAGCAACCTCTAGTTTCGACCATGGAGACACTACCAACATAGTCGTCTTCCTCTCCAAGGAGGTCATCCAGGTCTGGGTCAAAAGAAGCCATTCCCTCTTTGTTTAGCAGAATGTTTCTTATCTCTTGTACTACCTCCTTGACTGGTCTATCCCCAATTGACTTAGGATCGAGGGGTAAGTATCCCTTGTATTCAGCCATGTCAAACAACTCTTCAGAATCCAGGAGAGCAATGATCTCTGTAAGTTTTGGGTTAGGATCTGATTGTGACTCTGTAGCCAGCTCTTCTTCTATCTCAAGATCTAGGTCAATTCCTTCCTTCCCGACTATCCCAAGATCGGTAGTCGGAGAAGTGGCATTCTCTACAGGGAGAGGGACATATACCTCATGAGGTGAAGGAGGATCTTGTAGGAAAATAGCTCCTACATCAGGTAGGGTAAGGTCCTCAGACTCATGTGTAGGAAGCCTAGGAATGACACATGGATCTAAACTATCAACCACTGGATCATAAACTGGAATCATTACTGAATCAGGAACTGGACTGACTGTAAGAGAACTATCTACTGTAACAACTGGGGTACTGGATTGATCATCCGTCGACTCAATCAAAACTGGGGGAGGTCTAGCTGAGATTCGTTGGAGTTGGAGAATGAACTTAGAGGTTCTTGGAGGTGGTGGTAAATCTTCCAACTTAGTCCTTTTTGGAACAAATTTCTTTTCAGGGGATTTGGGCCTCTTGCCCTTGATGTCCGGATGTTTTAAAGTCTCATTCCCCTTTGGTTTGACAACTACTGAGGCCAACCTTACAGCTTCGAAAGGGGGCACCGGGGGTTTACCAATAGAATGGTGGCCTCTCTCGGACCCAGTCAACACAATGCCCTCCGTCTTGGAAGAAGGAGGGCGTGGCGCCCTGTGGTATTCATCAACTAGTACTGAAGTGGCGGGCTATCTTACATACTTCTTATTTCTCCTAACAGGTTGTGGAGTCAAATTCTTTGCCTCAAACGCCTCTTCTTTCAATACTTCTTTTTGGAAGCAATGAGAGATTACTCCCTTTAACTGTTTCAGGTACTGCTCCTTTGTTTGCCCAGATTGTGCAGCACAGGTATGGATTATATTTCTCAAAGCCCTTATTTTCTGCAGATGCTTTTCTCTTGAGGTCTTTTTACTCGAGTAGTCGACCGGGCATGGTGGGGAATGAGCTATCCTAGCTATCCTCTCCTCCCCTTGAGCAGAAGCTAAGGGGTAGAAGCGGCTCCCTTTTAGAAGGGGAGAGGAAGCAGGAATAGGTAGCTCCTCATCAGCCTCAGGCTCTACTTGAGCTAAAGTCTTAAAAGGCACGATCCTCTTTGCCTTGGAAATCTTCTTCCTAAGTCTCCTCAAGCAATTCTTCTTTTGGTTCTTAGTGGAGAAGTTAAGTCCAGAGCTAGATCCTTCCTCAAAAATAGACTTAACTTCAGTGGGAGGCTCAACAACTGGCTCAGATTGTTTATGGTCATCACTAATCACTGGCAAAGTGGGTGCAGATCCCACAATCAACTCAACCACTGAACGAACTTCCTTACTGGCATCCAAGCTAACAATCTGGTGTCCATCCATAGAAAGTTCAAGGGTGCTGAATCCCATTTCAAAGATGATGGTGTTCCCTTGGTCATTAACAGTCAAGGACAACACTCAGTCGAACGAGAAGATCAATTGGCCAGCCATTTGAATTTTCTGAAAGTTAAAGAGAGGATTGAAAATAGAATTCCTTTTAAAAGGGATGGGAAAGAATTTGTTATTTTGAAGCTTAAGGCTTGCAGACTAAACTCAACCTTCCAACATATGTTGAGTGGTGAAAAAAAAAAAAAAAACACACCCAACATACGTTAGGAAGGTAAAGAGACTAAATACAAGCCAAAAGGAAAGTCTTGTCAAAAGGTGAACATATGTTAGCCCATAAGATGATTGTATGGGGTAACATATGAAGGCTTGAAACTTGGAGAAAATCGTTAATATCTTTCTTCCCACATTTTGAAGGGAATTTGGATCTCAAATGACTTAAGATGGGGTTTTTCTATAGAATCCAAAACGCAACGGACAGAGTTTCCCCTTGCCCGAAGGCTTATGGAATTGTAAGAAAAAAACCCAAGTAAAGTAAATGGTCTAACCCTCTTCACTCTTAAAAGTTCAAAGAGAATAAAGGGGTTAAGACTAAAATACTTCAAAACTTTCTTAAAGGCAGAGATCTTTCAAGCTCCTTTCAATTCGAAAAGAAAAGAGGAATTGAATGTGGCATTCTTTAATCAAAATTTTAAAAGGATATTTGGTGACCTGATTTGACACTGTCGCCTCACAGGAAATACCAGGGCAGAAGGTCAAAATCAGGACGATCAACAGGACAAAATTTGGGAGGTAGAACCTATCTTTTAATGTTCAAAAATTATTGTTATTATTTTTTCTTTTAGATGTTGGCCACATTCCCCCAAGGAAGAAATGGGTCGAGGGACCAACGGAAGGAAGGTAGTTAAGACTACCGATGAAACAAAATTTCGTTCTTATTAAAGATGGAGAGAGAGATTTTTTCCACCGGGCGTGCAATTTTCTTTGTTGGTGGAATTTTGAAAACTAGTTTTGAAAATATTGATTTTCTTTGAGAGTTATAGTTAAATTCTAATTCTAAAATCGAATCATCCTGTTAGAAAGAATATATCACCTCAAAAGATGAAAATAAAATTTCATAACGGCGTTCAGATTTAGAATTATGAAATTCATTTTGAATATCGTGACCGGATGCTAAGGAGAACTTCGTATGGCCCTGAAGGGTCAAAATGAGGTTCAACTGAATATCCAACTACAATATTCAAGAAGTGTGATCGTTAGGTTCACATCCAAAGCCTTATCAAAGAAAGATATATCTCCCCGAAAGGAGAAAATATCATTCGATGATAATTCTTTGAATATGATAATAATGATCACTAATATTTTAAGTTTTCCCAAAGAAATCCAATTGAGTTTTGAAAAATCAATTTTTAAAATCAGGTGCGTGTGTGGTTCTAAATCTCCTACGAGCGCAAGCCCTCGTAGTTAATTACATCGTAGGGAGATAGAATCCCCCCCCCCCCCACGAAAACTCTGTTAAAATAGTTGTTATTTGCATGCTTTACATTTTTGCAACTTGTATAGTTTTGATGATTCCAAACATTATTGTTCAAATGTGTAGTTATCTCCTAACAATTTTAGAAGATTTGTATTTGCTCTTGTGTGTACTAACATTTCAGGAAAATCAGACTCCAGACTACAAAAACTTCAAATCAAATTCAACATGAGATACTTTGTGAATTTGAAGCTTGTATTTTTCTTTGAATTAAATTTGAAAGGGAGTGATTATAATTGAGTGAATAAAAATATACATTCACATATAAGGAGATCATATATAAGTTATACTGATCGTATGGGATGATATCAGATCGTACAGGACGATCAGACAGTTATCTCCTATTGAGCACATAGAACGAATAGGAACTGGCTTGAAAAATTTTTTAAGTCCTATTCGTCCGGGACGAAATTTTTATCGTCCAGGACGATCTAGTCTCTGTAAAATTTTCGTCCAGATGAAATTAATTATCGTCAGAAAACGAGTTGCTCTCTATAAAATTTTCGTCCAGACAAAATTAATTAGCGTCCAGGACGATCAGGTCTCTGTAAAATTTTCGTCCAGAAGAAATTATTATCGTCAGAAAATGATCTGCTCTCTGTAAAAATTTCGTCCAGACGAACCTATTTTCGTCCAGACGATTAATCGACTTAGAATGATTTTCAATAGTTTTCTAGACCGACCTTGTAATAACCGTTTGTACCGGACGAACTTAGTTCGTACGGGATGATCAGCTGTACGAAGACATTTCGTACACATATACAAATAGGGTCGTTTCAATGCATTTAAGTAAAATCGTCCAGGATGATCCACGATAGTACGGGACGATCCTCTGCATACAGAATTGAAAACTTGCAGTTTTTGGGCAGTTTTTCTTGTCTTTTGTATATATAGTCCAAATTAGACTGCCACCATATCTTTTTGTCATTTAATCTTCGTGCCTCTTGAGAGAATAGCTAAGGAGAGAGTGGAAGAGTGCATTAAAAGGAGGATTTCTACCATTGGAGCGTGAAGGCTTCACTTGAAGTTCAAAGGTAAGAATCTCTACTTGTGAATTGAGATTACTTCACTCTTTTCTTTCTTTCTTCTAGATTTCTTGTGAGAAGATCAATCAAGGAGATCAGGTTCGCTGCCGACACTTGAAGAGTGTGAATAGCCGAAAGGATCGCTTCCTACACTTGGAGAGTGTGAACAGCCGAAAGGGTTCTCTGCCCACACTAGGAGAGTGTAAAAGGACGGATGGTTCTCTGCCAACAATGGGGATTGTGTAAAAGGATGATGGTTCTCTGCCGCACCGGGTAGTGGTGAAAGAGTGTGTTGTAAAGGCTTCTCCGCCTTGCTGTGGGTGCAAAAAGAGAGTCACTATTGGTTTTAGTGCAATACTCAGAGGGGCCTCTGAGGAGTGGATGTAGGTCTGGTTATAGACCGAACCACTATAAATCTAGTGTCATTTACAATTTTTTTTGTTTCCACATTTTATTTTAATTTTTAACAACTCTGTGGTTGAAAAATATTTTCTAGAAAAACTTTAAAAGAAAATTTTCATTTCGGTTAAACTTAATCTTCAAAGAGGGATTAAATTTTTAAACTACCAATTCACCCCCCCCCCCCCCCCCCCCTCTTGGTAGCCTTGGGACATTAACTTAGGATTAACAACCTAATTACTAGATTCAACAAGTGGTATCAGAGCATCATTTCAAAATCATAAGTTTGAACTACTAATCGATTAACGTAGATGGCTACATTTGGAAACTGAAACACACCTGAGGGTTACTCTATCACTAGACCTCCACTGTTTGACAATATTCCTTTTGATTTTTGGAAAACACGCATGTCTACTTTCTTACAGTCACTTGATTATCGCATGTGGATGCTAGTCCAGGAAGGTTACACAAAACCAACTAAATTAGTTGATGGAATTAAGGTAGAAACACCTTATGCAGATTGGACTATAGAAGAACGTGACTTAGCACAATTAAATGCCAAATGTTTAAATAGTTTCTTTTGTACTTTAAAATCTGAAGACAACATGCGAGTTTCCACTTGCAAAAGCGGAAAGGACATATGGGATAGACTTTGTATAACTTATGAAGGGACAAATGAAGTTAAGCAATCAAGACTCAATATCTTGTTACATGACTATGAATTGTTTCGCATGAAACTCAATGAATCTATTTCAGACATGTACATAAGATTCACATAAATTGTCACTTCTTTGCATGCACTTGGTAGGGAATTAACTAATGCTAAAATGGTCAATAAGATTCTTCGTTGTTTACCTACTGCTTATGATGCTAAAATTACTGCAATTACAGAGTCTAAAGATCTGAACATTTATTCTATTGACAATCTTCTTGGTTCACTCATTGCTTATGAGCAAGGAGTAAGTCAAAGAAAGATTGATGCAGGTGAACCACGAAAGGACAATAATATTGCACTAAATGTGGAAGAGTCAGAGAGTGAACACTCACAACCTGAAGATGAAGACGATATTGCATTGATGACTAGACAATTAAGAAGCTTTTTAAAGAGGAAGCAGAAGAGACGCCAACAATGGAATAGAGGTAAGTATAACAGAAATGTCAAGGTTTCTAATGAAGTGATTTTTTATGAATGCAGGAAATAAGGTCATATAAAGATTGATTGTCCAAAACTCAAAGCCACTCCTAGCAAGGAGAAGGTAGAGGAGAAACCAATGATAAAGAAGGGCAAGAAGAAGTTTCAAAGAACTTTCTGGGCGGACTCAACTTCAGACTCATCTGAGACTGAAAAAGAAGAAGAAGTCACCAACCTTTGCTTGATGGCAGATAATGTTGAACAATCAGATCAAGAAGAGGTATGCGATTTAACCTACGATGAATTGTTTGAAGTTTCTGAACACATGCATGATGCATATAGGAAAATGAAAAAGATGCATGCTAGTTTAGGTTTAGAATTGGAAGAGATTAATAAGGAACACGAAATCCTTAAAAAAGATCATGCTTTAATAGATAACAACCACATGAAACTACTTGATGAATATAATGACTTGAATAAAAATTTTGAGAATTTAAAATCATCCTATGCAGAACTTAAAAAAGAATTTAAGAATTTTAAGGATGAATCTGAGAGCAAGACGTATAGAATCAATTATACCAATCGAATCTTGGAAGATATGAATTCAATTTACAAACTCACAATAAGAGCTCTCGAGGATAAGAGGAACCCCCCTAAACTTGAAGATTTTACAAATCCTAAATATTATCCTAAATTCATGAAATCCCTTAGAAGACAATCATATGGAAGAAAACATAGGAATATTTTTCCTAATGTTAAATGTAATAATTATGGATTTTTGGGACATATATCTCACACCTGCACTTTAAAGATGAAAACTAATTTGGTGTGGAGAACTAAGATGCATAAACCTAGACATACCATACATGCATCTGATTATAAATTTCAAAAAGGTGAACCCAAACTTGTTTGGGTTCCCAGGTCTAACATTTGATGTTTTTGCAGGAATGCTCTCACACAAGACCTCGTGAGAGTATATGGTACCTGGACAGCGGATGTTCAAAGCATATGATTGGAGATACTACTCAATTCATAAGGCTGGAAGCCAGGAATGGAGGCAAGGTTACACTTGGAGATAATACCACAAAGAAAGTGGTTGGATCAGGTATGATTGAAAATTTGAAAAACTTTTTCATACACAATGTGTTATTAGTTGAAGGCTTAAAATATAATTTACTAAGCATAAGTCAGCTATGTGATAAGGGCTATAATGTAAACTTTTTACCTACTAGCTGCATAATAAGCCTAAAAGGGAAAAATGTTTTAAATGGAAAAAGGGTAAACAATGTCTACATGCTAGATTTAAATTGTATTCAATCTCCTACTGCTTTTTGTTTGAAAATTATTTCTGATGAATCATGGCTTTGGCATAGGAGACTTTGTCATTCTAGTATGAAAAACCTTAGGAGAATTACCCAAAAGAACTTAGTGAGAGGTATACCAAAACTAGACTTTACTAAGGACCACCTTTGTGATGCATGTCAATTAGGAAAACAAGTGAAGTCCTCTTTTAAGTCCAATAAAGATCTTAGGACCAGTAAACCTTTAGAAATTCTACGCATGGATCTTTTTGGACCTGTAGGAACTGTAAGTCTAGGAGGGAAGGTATATGGATTTGTTATAGTGGATGATTTCTCAAGATTCACTTGGATTAGATTTCTTTTTCACAAGAGTGAATCGTTTGAGGAATTCAGAAATTTTTCTACTTGGATTCAAAGGAAACTAGGGAGTGAAATAATTTCTATACAAAGTGATCATGGAGGAGAATTTGAAAATGAAAGATTTGAAAATTTCTGTAAAGAAAATAAGATTGATCACAATTTTTTTGCACCTAGAACCCCTCAACAAAATGGGGTAGTTGAAAGGAAAAACAGAACATTAATAGAAGCCGCCCGAGCAATGTTGGCAGAATACTCGCTTCCTAGATATTTTTGGGCTGAGGCGGTTAGCACTGCATGCTATATTCTGAATAGGGTGAATGTGAGATCAAATTTGAATAAAACACCCTATGAGTTGCTAAAAGGTAGAACACCTAATTTGTCTCATTTGCATGTATTTGGTTGCAAGGTGTTCATACATAATAATAGAAAATCTGCCTTAGGAAAATTTGATCCAAAATCAGATGAAGGAATTTTTGTTGGATATTCAAGTGTTGGAAAATCTTATAGGGTATTCAACAAAAGAACATTAGTCATTGAAGAAACCACACATGTTGTATTTGATGAATGTGGAAATTTGGAAGAGCCAAATGTTGTTGAAGAAGAAATTAAAGAAAACTCCCAAAAGATTGATAGATTAAATTTGGAAGAAAATGTGGAAGAAAATTTGGAAAGAGAAAACCCTTTGCCTAGAGATTTGAGATTTTCTAAAAACCACCCAAAGGAATTGATTATAGGTGAACCAAGGGAGGGTGTTAGAACTAGGCGTGGATTAAATAAGGAAGTCAATCATTCAGCATTTATTTCAACTATTGAACCCACTAACATTGATCAAGCACTTTCTGATGAATTTTGGATATTGACCATGCAAGAAGAGTTAAATCAATTTGTAAGAAATAAAGTTTGGGAACTAACTACAAGGCAAAAGATCAAAGTGTTGTTTGAACCAAGTGGGTATTCAAAAATAAATTGAATGACTCAGGAGTAGTCATTAGAAATAAGGCTAGATTAGTTACTAAGGGGTATAATCAAATTGAAGGAATTGATTTTGAGGAGACTTTTTCCCCTGTAGCTAGACTTGAAGCAATTAGGGTTTTACTAGCCTTTGCCTGTTTTAAAGGTTTTAAAATATTTCAAATGGATGTCAAGAGTGTCTTTTTAAATGGGGTAATTGAGGAAGATGTTTTTGTAGAACAACCTGTAGGTTTTGAAAATTCTAAATTTCCAAATCATGTTTTCAAGTTAAAAAATGCATTATATGAATTGAAACAGGCATCTAGGGCTTGGTATGAGAGCTTGAGCACCTTCCTACTTGAAAGATCTTTTGAAAAAGGAAGTATGGATACAACTCTCTTTTTAAGGAAATTTGGAAAAGATATACTCATTGTTCAAATTTATGTGGATGACATCATCTTTGGATCTTCAAATAAAAATCTTTGTGATGATTTTTCTAAAACAATGAGTAGTGAATTTGAAATGAGTCTAATGGGAGATTTAAATTACTTTCTAGGATTTAGCATTAAGAACCTTGAGGAAGGTACATTTCTTAGTCAAACTAAATATATTAAAGACATCCTCAAAAAATATGAAATGGACAATGCTAAACCTGTTAGTACACCAATGAGTTCCTCAGTTCAGTTGGATAAGGACCTTAAGGGAAAATCTGTTGATCAAAAGAAATTTAGAGGGATAATTAGATCTTTAATTTACTTGACTGCTACCCGACCAGATATTATGTTCAGTGTTTGCTTATGTGCTAGATTTCAATGAGATCCAAAAGAATCACATTTGACAGCAGTGAAAAGGATATTAAGATATTTACTAGGAACTCAAAACTTAGGGATTTGGTATCCTAAGTTTAGCTCTTCATTTGAAATTATTGGTTACTCAGATTCTGACTTTGTAGGCTGTAGAGTGGATAGGAAAAGCACTTCTGAAACATGTCAATTCATTGAAAATTCATTAGTTTCATGGTCTAGTAAAAAACAAAATTCAGTGGCACTATCTACTGCAGAAGCAGAATACATTGCATTAGGAAGTTGTGTGGCACAAGTACTTTGGTTAAAACAACAGTTGATTGATTTAGGATTAACTATAGGCACTATTCCAATTTATTGTGACAATACTTATGCTATTTGCATTTCCAAAAATCCTATTCAACATTCTAGAACCAAACACATTGACATAAGGTATCATTTCATAAGGGATCATGTATCCAAGGGAGAAATTGAACTCAGACATGTTTCAACTGAAAATCAACTTACAGACATTTTTACAAAACATTTAGCCTTTGATACATTCAGTACATTAAGAACAAGGCTTGGTGTTATTGATTTGAATGCTTAAATAAAAATGTTTTTTTCAACATTGATATTTATATTTTCTAAGTTTATTTGTCTTTGATTTTTTGTTTTGAATTTTGTGATTTTGAGTGTTTTGATTGAGTTTATTTTAGAAGCCTGTGGTTTTGTCTTTGTTTTCTGTGTTTGAATGTTTTGTTTGTTTTTCTTCATTTAAAAAATTCAAAAATCCAAAAATATGTAGAAATCATACGGGACGAAATTTTTCGTACTGGACGATGTGTGTTAAATTCAGTTTAGGTAATATGAAATGTTTTGAGAGCAGTTTTTAATGTAGTTTGTCTGTACGATCTAATGATCGTCCAGGATGAAATATTTATTTTCTCAAACGTCGGGACGTTTAAATGCAACGGTTGAGTGGATAAGATAGTTTTAAATGTGAAGTTCGTCCATACGAACTTTTTGTTCGTTTCATCGTAGGGGACGGTTTTCAGCAGACATTAAAACGAATTAACTTTTGATCGTCTGTATGAAATTTTTTCGTCTATACGATCGGTCAAGTAAAAAGTATGTACGAAAGGATGCATCGTAAATTATGTTGATTACGAAAAGTCATTTCATTTTGGACGATTTGGTTCGTCTGTACGAACCGTTTTCATCCAGACGAATGATTATTTTTGTCCAGGACGAACATATCATTTTTCTTTAAATATGAAGGCTTTCTAACTCAACAATCACATCTCCAAACTTCTCTTTCAATATCTTTCGACTTTAAATCGACAATGACCTCCTCAAGCAAAAGACAAAAGGTGTTGGCTAAGAAACCTCACAGGAATAACTCTGAAAACTTCCTGTCGAAAGAAAATAAGGAATCTTTTCCTTGTTTTGCCTCTGCCAAAATAACTCACTCTCGCATTCTGATTCAAGACGAGATAAACTTTAAGGTAATGCACCTTTTTGCCTCCACCTAGTTTCAATTCATTCTTTCTCTCGTCTACCTTTACAACAAACAAACCTTTGTCTACTTTCTAGCCAACATGAGTTTTAATTCCGACCACTTCTGCCTAAGTTCTTTTGTTTTTAAACAAAAAGTTGAAATCACCAAGCACGACTTAGGTGCTTTTCTGAACTTGAGAACTGAAGGATATAGAGCCCACACCCTAATGAGTGAAAACAAATTTGAATGGTATCAAGTCAATAGGGTGATTAGAGAAATTGGATTAACATATCATGTTGCTAGAGTTTCAGGAATGACCAGGAATGCTCGAATCATCCAGCATATTCTTCGATCTTCAATCATTCCAAAAGCTGGTGATAGAATCAATATTACCCCTCTTCTTTCTATTCTAACCTTTTTGATTATGGATTGTAAGCCTATCGACGAAGCCCAACTTATCATAGATCATCTCTATGGGCTTTCAGAAATAGGACATGCAGAGCAGAAGAGAAAAAGGAACATCTCATTAGGACACTTAGTTACATATATTTTGGAAAAGAAATACAACTTAGTGCATCCTGATGATGAATACGAAAAACCAGTCTACTACAATGATGCTTCTTTCAGAGCAATTTTCAAGGAGGAAAAAGGGAAAGCACATACCAGTGCTTCTGAAGAAGAAGAAGAAGGAGTGCAAACTTCTGCACCTCAATCAGATTATCAGAATTTGATTGAGAAATTCGACAGCCTTGAGCTCATGTTGATAAAAGATTTGATCAAATTGATGCTCAACTCCTGCAGCAGCAACAGGACATTGGTATTATCAGAAATGAAGTTCATGAAATCAATACCAATGTTATGATGATGGCCTCCTACTTCAATCTGTTTAGTGGCATTCCTCCTCCTCCTCCAGAAGAATAAAAAATGAGAAATAAGTTTCTTTGTGTTTGTTGTACTAGTGTTTTGTTTTAAATGTTTTGTTGTTTTAGTGTTTATTTTTTTTATTGTTTTAGTTGTCTTTATTAAAAAGTTAAGTGTATTTTCTTAGTTGTTTTAATATTATGAAAAGAATATGTAATCCTTTTCATTAATATCAATGCATGTTGTACTTGATTCAAATTTGGTTTGTTTTTGGAATGTGGTTAATTTTTATGAATTTCATTAGTCTTATTTAATCTTAATTGTGCTTAAATTAGATTATAACTTGAGATTAATTATATTAGAAAATCTAGTCTTTCTAAATTTAAAAGTTGTTTATAACTTGTTATAATAAGAACTTTTAAATTCATGTCTATTCATTTAGACTACATGAAAGTTAATATTATTATTGCAATATAGATGTTTTCTTATTTAATATTTCTATGCTGAAGTGATATTTATGCACTTAGAAATATTTGAAATTTTAGATTATTGATTTTGGAAAGATTTGGTCTCAATTACTCTTAAAAATTGTACAAAGAGTACAAAAATTAAAAGGAATGCGCAAAGCTTCACAAATATAAAAAAGAGGCACAAAATTAGCCCAATGTCAAAAGATGCACAAAAATGTGCCCAAAAATTTGAAAAAGATGCGCAAAGCACCACATGTGGTAATTCTCTTCTTTCCAAATTCTTTCAATCTCTTAATTCAAATTGATCTTATGTTCATTTATATTCTATTGAACTTTGAAATATAGAATTTTTATACATCTCTCTTGTAATGATTTTCTATATTCGAATGTCTAAATTGAATCATGTTTTTGATAAATTTTTCTTACTTACAATGTTATATCACTTCTTAAATTTTATGAATTTCTATGATTGACCTAATGCTATTAGTTTTAGATTGCATAACTTATCACAATCACCATTTAGATTAAATTTTCAAAAGATTTTCATATAATTACTTACATTTCTTATCTATTTCTTCTTCACTTTTTGTTGTTGTCAAAAAGGGGGAGAAATTCTTGTGTTTGTATGTTTTGTTTTTATTTGTATTTTGGTTTTATGTTTAACTGTGAAAGTTTGATAAATTTTTTTTGAAAAACAAATTTTTTTTTTCCGTGGTTCAAAATGCCTCCTTATTTTCATGAATTCATCAATTCAGGGGGAGTTTAGGAGATTTGTTTAAATTGAAATCATACAAACAATAATTGTTTTGCCATCATCAAAAAGGGGGAGATTGTTAAAATAGTTGCTATTTGGATGCTTTACATTTTTGCAACTTATATAGTTTTAATGATTCCAAACATTATTGTTCAAATGTGTAGTTATCTCCTAACAACTTTAGAAGATTTATATTTTCTCTTGTGTGTACTAACATTTCAGGAAAATCAAACTCCAGACTACGAAAACTTCAAATCAAATTCAACATGAGATACTTTGTAAATTTGAAGCTTGTATTTTTCTTTGAATTAAATTTGAAAGGGAGTGATTGTAATTGAGTGAATAAAAACATACACTCACATATAAGGAGATCATATATAAGTTATACTGATCGTACGGGACGATATCAGATTGTACGGGACGATCAGACAGTTATCTCCTATTGAGCACATAGAACAAATAGGAACTTACTTGAAAATTTTTCTAAGTCCTATTCGTCCGGGACAAAATTTTTATTGCCAGGACGATCTTGTCTCGATAAAATTTTCGTCCTGACGAAATTAATTATCGTCAGAAAATGAGTTGCTCTGTATAAAATTTTTGTCCAGACAAAATTAATTATCGTCCAGGACGATCTGGTCTCTGTAAAATTTTTGTCCAGACGAAATTATTATCGTCAGAAAACGATCTGCTCTCTGTAAAAATTTTGTCCAGACGAACCTATTTTTGTCCAGACGATTAACCGACTTAGAACAATTTTTAGCAGTTTTCTAGACCGACTTTGTAATAATCGTTCGTACCGGACGAACTTAGTTTGTACGGGACGATCAGCTGTACAAAGACATTTCATACACATATACAAAAAGGGTCGTTTCAAAGCATTTAAGTAAAATCGTCCAGGATGATCCACGATCGTACGGGATGATCCTCTACGTACAGAATTGAAAACTTGCAGTTTTTGGGCAATTTTTCTTGTCTTTTGTATATATAGTCCAAATTAGACTGCCACCGTATCTTTTTGTCATTTGATCTTGGTGCCTCTTGAGAGAATAGCTAAGGAGAGAGTGGAAGAGTGCATTAAAAGGAGAATTCCTACCATTGGAGCGTGAAGGCTTCACTTGAAGTTCAAAGGAAAGAATCTCTACTTGTGAATTGGGATTACTTCACTGTTTTCATTCTTTCTTATAGATTTCTTGTGAGAAGATCAGTCAAAGAGATCCAGTTCACTGCCGACACTTGGAGAGCGTGAATAGCCGAAAGGATTGCTTCCTACACTTGGAGAGTGTGAACAGCCGAAAGGGTTCTCTGCCCACACTATGAGAGTGTAAAAGGACGGACGGTTCTCTGCCAACACTGGGATTGTGTAAAAGGACGACGGTTCTCTGCCGCACTGGGTAGTGGTGAAAAGAGTGTGTTGCAAAGTCTTCTCCGCCTTGCTGTGGGTGCAAAAGGAGAGTCACAATTGGTTTTAGTGCAATACTCAGAGGGTGCCTCTGAGGATTGGATGTAGGTCTGGTTATAGACCGAACCACTATAAATCTGGTGTCATTTACAGTTTTTTTTGTTTCCGCATTTTATTTTAATTTTTAACAACTCTGTGGTTGAAAAATATTTTCTAGAAAAACTTTAAAAAAAAAATTTCATTTCGATTAAACTTAATCTTCAAAGAAGGATTAAATTTTTAAACTACCAATGCACCCCCCTCTTGGTAGCCTTGGGACATTAACTTAGGATTAACAACCTAATTACTAGATTCAACAAACTCTCGATTAAAATAAGAATAAAATTTTGTTAGATATTGTAGGAATGATATCAAAAATTGAATAGAATCTTTTGGAGAATCAAAAGGGAGTGGATCAAAATTGAACAATTATTAACAGAATTGAAAGAAGAGAGGTAGGGGACACTTTAAGATTCCAAAACCATCCATAAGTGTCCCGGCCTAGTCTAAATGTTGAGCTTTACATTTTAGGATTGAAAAAGAAATTTAATTTCAGTTGAACATTTTATTAGAAATTTGGGACTATGTTCCCGAAATTGGGGTCTTATAATCAAAGATCTACCCCGGATCCTAAATCAAATTTGGACGTTGGACCACAGTCGCCCGAACCTAACTAATGCAGTGCAGAACCTGGTCTTACCCCGGCCTGGATTGGGGAGCCAGCTAATCACCTAATCGATTTAAAATATATGAATCCGGTCTTTTATGAAAGTGTGATAAGGACGTTGTAATTAAAGTTTTGGAGAGTTGGGGCCGACGTCTAAAAATTTTCCTAGTTGGCCCCTTTAACTTTTGTTCGGTGCTGAAATGCTAAACTGATGCAATTAAAATTTTGGACTCTTTTAATTTGTATCTAATGCAATGCATGCTAGGTAACAACCTCAAATCAAGTATGCTTGAAATTTTAAAAACAGGCTTAGAAAATAATTTTTAGAAGACTGAACTTCCCCAGGTCCGGCACCTTGTCCTCATAGGTCAGACTATCTGGACACTACCCGCAGGTGGGGAAGGGTCTAAAACAAGGAAAGAGTAGTGCAGAAATATGCATGCGACCCTGGGGTAGATCCCCAGCTAATTTCCTAGATTCGTTATCTTTCTATGTTATTTAGACTCACTAAACTTTTAGACTTTTAAAGTTATGAATATAAAACTTTCACACCCTCACGAGCCTCACGTATCTAGGCGAAAACAAAAGCGGCACACAGTCACCAAAAAACTAAGAAAAACAGACAATCCTAAAGGCAATCAATTCAACACATTGAATATAAATTAATTAATTAATAAATGTGCATAGGCAAAATTGCCTTGCTTATTACAAACCAGAATTTTATAGAAAGTAAAGTGGTCGGGCACCACTGACAACAACCCGGATTCTAAACCTAGTAATGACGCAATTAGTTTTGAGTGGGATATTCTCAATCTTCAAATATACAGTCTTGTTCTTCTTTGGGCTCCTTTTGCTTCAAGCTCCTTTGATTCTTCGTACTGGACTACCCAAATGGATAAGAGGGCACTTCCTTTAAGGGGAAGGCCACTCTTTCCTCTTTGGGTAGGGAGGAGTGTGGCCCAAATTTGAATCTCCAAATAGAAAAGGTCTACTCCCCTTAGGGGCATCCTTTTCTCTTCGGAGTCCAAGCTTTGGACCTATATATCCCAACTCAAAGCTGACTTTCACAACACTTAATAATTACACAAATTATATTTATTTGAAAATAAAATCTAGACTCACCTGCAGGGTTATCCTAAGCAGTTAATAAATAAGATGCAGTTATTCCCAAGCAGTTATATATGTGCAGAAAAGAAAGTAAAACACAATGGCCACGCTCTTTTTATTTGGGGGCTTTAGCAGCTGAAGCACCTGTGCAAGCAGTTATAATAATTGATAATAATTTTTTTATTGATTTAGCCCCCTTTTATTGCCCTGCATAAGCGTGGCCTCCTGCAAAAAATTATGTGAACATCCCGATCGTACCTAACCTAAGGGTAATCTAGTCGTCAAACACATCAGTCCATCCATAGAGTGCAGAAAAGTAAACAGACACAGCAAAACAATTTCATCCACAACATGCAGTGAAAACCACATAAAATCCGGCACACAGTAGTAAAGTAAACACCGGCCTAACTTAGATCTAGAGTTGGTTGTCCTAACAAATCATCTAAAGTGTGTGTAAAAGGTCGTGTGGCTGGGGTAGATCCTAAAGTGGGTGATTAGTTAGAGTTGTCTAGAAAAGTTCTAAATTTATTAAGGCTCAAAAGGGGATTTTGGTTAAAATTTAAATATTAATAGATTAAGAATTTTAATTAAAATTGTTTTAAAAGTTAATTGACTACTACCTTTGTTTCGCACCGAGGCCGTGAAGTTTATTTCACCTTCCTTGGGGCTAAGCTAATAGTTTCGTAGGCCTGGGTCACCAGTAGCAATCAGGGTTAGTTAAGTTATTTTAAATTGGTTGGAATTAAAAGAGTGAATTAATATTAGGGAAATTGATTACTAATTTTAATTGGTTCGTTAAGAAATTTAATTACCCATTAGAAGAATTTTAAAGGTTGGAGAAATTAACAGGTTTTAAAGAGTTATCCGGATACACTAACAAAGAGGTCGAAGTTTGGTTTTCAAAACTAGAGTTAATCTTAAGGGTTTCAGATTTTTAATAAATACTAGACCTAATTATGAGTTATTAGATAGGTGGTACACTCAAGTTGGAGTTTTCTATGAAAAATTATGATTTTTAGAAGTTCTGGCCCGTTCTGACCTAAGGTTACCTAAGATGCTGATTCCTTGGTTTTAGCTAAATTATGAAGGTTTGATGTTTCTAGGAAGTGATGAATTCTAATTGAAGTCACTATCCACTAAGTTGATTAATCAAAAAATTTCTATTGTTAAGAGTGAATTTTAGGAATTTTACACACTCGTAGGGATTGTCAAGTTACTACGACTAAGGGGTCTACTTAAGGATTTGAACCCAAATGAGCCCTAAACTCTTTGGGATCAATTCCAAAGGTCATAAATGACCTAAGTACAGATCAACAAGTGTTTAAGACCCTTTTGGGATTTTTTTAAGATTTTTAAGATTAATTAACATTGGTTAACCCTTGATTTTATCTAAGGACTAAATTAAAATCAATATATAGATCAATTTAAGAGGGTTTCAATTCTTATTGATTAGGGGATTAATTAGGGACAATTATGGACATCTTAATGGATTTTTATAAATTAAGAATAGTTCATTATCAATTGATTAGGGTTAAGGCTATTTATAAGAAGGCTGTTTTCTTAGGCTCCTACTTGGGGAACTAAAAGAACTCCAAATTTGATAAAATTTGGACCATAAGATCACCTGACCCTCAGGACTAAACCCACTAAATATGAGCTCAATTGGAATACTCTATGGTGGTTAACTAAACCACCTAAGGTGAGCCCTAAGTCACCTTCAAATCACTATAGGGGTTTATCCTAAGCTTGGATTAGGGCAAAGTTAGTGGCTCTACACTCCTTATCATAAACATCATCATAACACCAAAAATCACACCCTAAGTCCCATTGGATAGGTCTATATCCCTTCTTGAATTTAAGGGTCAAACCATGACCCTTAAACTTAAAAATTAGGGAAAATGACCTTGAACAATTTAAAATGGAGAGATAAAATTTGGAAATGTCAAAAACATGTCCAATTTCAATCTCCCAAAATTCTAGATCTGGTGGACATGTATTTAAAATGTAATTAAATAAATTCATAAAATGCTCAAACTAAAATTAAACCTAAGATTGACCTAACCAGGGTCTGGAACAATAGGGATTTTGTAGTGCTCCATGAGACCTTTCCAATGAGCCTAAGAATACCTAATTTGGACAAGTGTGCAGGGAGTTATGAATTTTTGAAGATCCCTTGAATTTCTGGATTTATTAATCCAGCAATTACACAGTCAGCAGCCGTTACCCCAAGTCGCGCGTCGATTCGCTAGGCAATGAGCCGGGTTAACGATAGTCGTTGGATGGCGGATCAAACGGCTGAGATTAACAGCTTTCCGATACCGCAGGATTTAATCCGAGCCGTTGATCTTGATCAACGACTGGGATTTCGTCTTCAACCACCCGCTCATATCCGAGACCGCAGGGCTTCTCCGGCTTGATCCAGGCGATCTCGTCGGCGAACTCTGATGAAATTTTGTAGGGAGGATCAGGATGGTGGAACATTCAATCCAACCGTGGAAATCCGTTAGGGTGAAGGTTTCCTTCACACTTGACCAAACTACCTAGCTAGGGAGCTCGTGATGGAGAGATTACCGCAGAGAAGGCCTTAACGAATGAGCTTCTCTATCAGGAAGCTTCAGGGTACGGTGGAGAACAGTTCTCCTTCAGGCATCAAAATTGGCGGACGGCCGGAGGTACGACTTCGAGCGGGACGCCGAAGGTTTTCACAGGCGCTTGCTCGAACGGAAGGAGGGATCGGTCTCTGCGCTCGATGGAAGCTTCTGGGAGTTTGAAGGAGCTCTGGGAATCGAATCAAAGCGAATGCCAATGCCTTCTAAGGTCTGGCGAGCTCAAGGGTATTCAGCCACCGTTCAGGAGCTTGGACGGCCGGGATTTAACTCGGGAAGGCTCGGAAAGCTGCCAGGTGAACGATGGCAACGTCCAGGGGGGATCGTGGAGATCAAACCGGTGGACAGCAGCCTTGAGCTAGGTATTGTCTGGGGGGGGACCACCGGAACTCAAATTCCATTGGCTCCGATCGCCACCGGCCATGGTCTGGGTCGGGTTGACTGGGGGAGACCGATGGGGACATGCTGCAGCCAAGGGCGAAGTCAATTTGGCCTGGGGAGGCCTGGATCGAACTGGTGGTTAGGTTGGACCCAAACCTGCTCGGTTCGAGTCGAATCGAGCTCGATCCAAGTCAGGTTAGACCCTGGGTTTTGTATGGGAGGTAGGACTGGGTCTGGTGCACCCAATGCAGGTGGCAATTGGGTCTAATTTGATCTGGGTCAAAAGATGGCTCGGGTTGATCCAAACTTATTCAGTTCGGGTCGACTCGGGCTCAACCCGGGTCAGACCAGACCCTGGGCTTGAGGTGGGAAGTGGGTCTGGGTCTGGTGCACCCAATGCAAGTGGCAATTGGGTCCAATTTGATTTGAGCTAGAAGATGGCTCGGGTCCAAGTGTTTTTGGCTACTTTGGGTTAGCCAAACTCTTGACCCAAGCTATCCCAAGGCATGGGCTGGCTGGAGGGGGTGTATTGGACCTAGGGCCACCTATGGGAGGTGTTGGTCAGGTTCAATTAGGCTTAGGTTGAGAGTTGGCTCAATCCCAAGTGCTTTTGGGCACTTTGGGTTAGCCTAAGTCTTAACCCAAGTGAGCCCAAGAGTTGGGCTGATCAAGGAAGGTGTGTTGGGTCAATGGGAACTCAATAGCACCTTGATTTGGATTCAATTTGATTAAGATCAAAATATGGCTCAAGGGATGCCTCTCTTTGGTCACTTAGATCAAGCCATATGGCTAACCCAAGTGAACCCAAGGCTTGGGTCAGCAAGAGGGGTCTCTTGGGTACTCAAGGGGTCATCCCATGCATTCAAAGGACTTGGAATGGACTTGGTTCAAAAATTTGAAAGAGGAGGGGTGTATGGGTCCATGGGTCAAACTTGGTTGACTTGGTCAACTAGGTTGACCCAAGGTCTAGGTTTGAGTTCAACAAGTTGGGTTTGATATTTGAAATTCATTGAAAGTGGTTTCAAAGAGTTTGAAATTGATTTGGGTTGAAATGGCCATTTGAAATCCCATAAGGGTATTTTGGTCAATTTTGACCCATTAGTTAACTAGGGTCGAAAATGGATATGAAAAATGCAGTTTACTGCTCAGTGGGTTAAGATCAAGAATCTGGAAGTGATTGGAGGCTTTGATAAGGGCTCCAAGATCAAAATCTTCAAGGGGTTAGGTTCCGTGGCATGGGCTGTAAATATTTGAAGGTTTTACAGCCTTTGGATTTTAATTCAGATTCTGAGGTTAGAGATATCAGAATGGGCTCAAAATTGGAAGGCAACCTCTAGAGATATGTCTTATCACTTTGTAAGTGATAGACCCTGAATCAGAGGCCATTTGACTGGGTTTTGAAATGTTTGAAAAATATTTGAAAAAGGTCTTTAGGATAGGGCCTTAAGACTTTGAATTTGAGTCTGGATTTCTGGATTTTGATTAGATTTTGAGTTTGGATGATCAATATTGGAGTATCCAAATCATTGAAAATCATGTGATGATTGTTAATGAATGGATATGGTCAAAGCTAGATCGAAGGAAGGATCAAAGTCTAGGTTGAAATTTGGATTCTCAAGTGGATTGGATCAAAGTTTGAATATGTTTGAAACTTAAATTAATTGGGGTTTGAGTTGAATGAAGTTTGAGATTTAGATTGATCAAAGGTAGGAATTAAATTGAAGTTGGAGTTGATCAAAGGTAGGAATTGACTTGAGGTTGAAGTTGATCAAGGGTGGGAATTGATTTGAGTCTAGTTTGGTTCCAAAATCTAGAGGGGTTTTAGGATCTAGGATCTAAGGGAACCCTAGGCTCTAGAGTAGGCCCTAAGGTCTGGCTCTAGGAAAGGATCCTAAAATCTAGAGTAGATCCTAGGATCTAGAATTAATCTGGAGTTTGGAAGGGCCTTAGTGACCTCATACAAAAATGAGGTCAACATAGGAATAGGTACATGAATAGCTTCTTCCTCAGCTCCCTAAGCCTCCTTATGCCCTAGATGGAGATGAGTTCTATGAAGAATATAGATGGAGCTCCTAGTGTAGTGGGCATGTTAATAGCTTGGTGTGATAGGATATTAGAGGTTGTATTTGGTTTGAAGAACAAAAGATATGATGTGTCTTAAGGAAGTTATGGGTTTTGTTTTGTGCTCTAGATCCCTAATATTGGTAAGATGCTCAATGTAGTGAAAGAGAGGATCAGTGGCATTAAACTCCCTATATGCCATTATGTATAAGGTGGTAATTTAGATCAGGGCATGGTCACTAACCTTTGGGATCTCTGAGGTTCTAAGGATATGTAGAATTATCCTAGAATCTTTCACTAAGGTTCTTGAAGCACAATCATGGTAGGTCAAATTAGTGTTCCTTAGCAGTTAGTTGATAGGACCCTAGTTATAATCAGGATATGAAGATAAGGTATGAAGCTTATTTATAGTAGTAGAAAGTTGGAGGAGTTCATGAAAATCATGATAGGTGATCTCTACTTGGCATTTGTGAATATAGGATTATAGGGTGGTGTAAGTGGCATTGATCCTAAGATTAGCTAAGAACTCATAGAGGAGTTTAGAATTGAATGGGAAGCAAGTGTTAGAAAGAATGTGAGAGAGGTGTGAGTGAACAGATTCAGTACTGGGTAAGTGAGAATTTGAGGATTGATAATCCTGAAAGGTGTGATCCCAATAGTTTTGTATTGAAGATAGGTGGCTTGTTCAACCGCCTCAGTGAATTGAGGGTCAACATACACGCTCGAGGAACTTTTGGTCACCATCCTGGACCTTTTTTCACAAAATAATTGATAAGGATTGAGAGTATGAGTGAGAAGTAAAGAAGAATTAGAGGATTTGAGGGTGAGAAAAATGTTCGAAATCATCTGTTTATAAAGAATTGGGAACATCATCTAGGACAAATGCAGGATCATCCAGGATGATAAGAAGAATTTATGACATATGAGATGATTAGTAAAAAAGATGGTCTTATCATCCAGGATGATTAGACTCAGTCGATAGTCTTAATAAGTCGGGATGGATGACTGTTGACAAAATGTATCATCAAGGATGATTAAGTGGGTTACCCAAGATGATTTGGTATAATGAATCATATCAACTGAATTTAAAACATTTAACTATTTTTTCCCTATGGATCATCTAGGATAAACAAGTGCACCGTCCAAGATGATTACACATAATTGAGCAAAATTCAATCAGATCATCCAGGACGATGTGGATCGTCTAAGATAATCTCAAATAATTGAGTCTAAGTAGCCGTCAGATGGATGATGAAGGGTGATTTGATGATATTTTCCAGGACAATGTGATTAAAAAAATGAAAATTTTGATAAAAGAAGGATGTGATCAGAAGAGGCCCCAAAATATAAAAACTAAGTAAAAAATCAGTCATAAAATACCAAAAAGATGATAAAAGGACTAAAAATAATGAAAAAATAAAGTTTTTCTTATCAATACAAGAATATGATAACTTTTCAATGTGATTGAATTTAAAATTTATAAGAAACGAATTAACATTGCTAAAATTTAAAAAATGGAAGAACAATCGATCATATTAACCCCAGTTCAGATTCCCTGCAGGGTAAAAATCTTTTGAAAATAAAAAGTCTAACTCAAAAAGGAAAATAGCTAAGAAATGTGATCTATTTAAAATTTCATTCCATAAAACATATCTGATAGAGTAATGTAGCAAAGTAATTAGTAAAAATCAAGAATTTCAAAAAACAAGTGATTAAAGATATCAAGTGACATATAAGTTCTTCTAAGATATAAATGTTTGAAAGAGAAGGAAGCTTGATTTTTGTGGGCTCATTTTGTACCTCTTGTCAATTGGTTGATGCACTTTATATAGCTTTTGATTTTTTATGCAATTTATTTATCTTTTAATTTTTTTAAGTGATCATTGCGCTTCTTTTTAGTTTTTTTTTTGGCTCATTTTATGTCTTCATTTTTGCGAGCTAGCTCACTTTCAAAACCTTTAAAGACTCTTAGTTGTGAGAATACCTTTTAGATAATAGAGACAAAAATCTCACTCTATGATATAAGGAAGAATAAATTGCAAATCATAATCATATTCATTTGATAAATGCAATAACTTGCTCAAGAAAGCTTGAAAGTGATTTAATGACTTTGAACATTATTCATATGAGGTATATTATTATAAGAAGATAGAAAATATCTTAATTTTAGAGTCCTATTTTTTATTTGAAAAAGATTTTTATTTTGAAAAGAAAATTACACCTCTAAAGGAGTTAAAGGAAGGGAAATAATCAATAGTGTTTCTTCTTTTAACTGATTTAGGGATGTCAACTATTGATTACAAATTTTCAAAAATCAAAATAAGGCTTAAATATCATTTCAGTGGTGACAAAAAAAGAAAGAAAAATAAGAACATAAAAAATGAAAACACGAAAAATAATAACAAATAAACAAAAATCAACAATCAAAATAAAAACAAAAGAAAGGTCAAAAACAAAAGAAAGATTAGAAAATATAAGTTTAGAGTTTAGTAATCATCAAATTCATGCATTTTTGTCAATCACACAAAATTTGGTCCTTAAGATGCTAAATGTGTCAAAGGCCAGCGGTTTAGTAAAGATGTCAGCCAGTTGGTTTTTAGTTGCTACAGGGTGTTACTCAATGTCTCTTTTGGTAACATGGTCCCTAATAAAGTGATGACTTATGTCATAATATTTGGTTCTAGAATGCTGGATAGAATATTTAGAGATATAGATGACACTAATGTTATCACATTGAATTGAAATTATCCTAATAAGTAATCCTGAATAAAAAATTTGTTGCTTCAACCAAAGGACTTGGACCACACAACTTCCTAAGGCAACATACTCAACTTCAATAGTTGAAAGTGTAATAATGTTTTATTTTCTGCTATACCAGAAGACTAAGGACTGCCCTATTAATTGGCAAGTTCTAAAAGTGTTCTTTCTATCCACCCTACACCTTGTAAAATTAGAATCAGAATATCAAAAAATTTTGAAAGAATTGTTGTGCCTAGGATACTAGATTCTTAAGTTTTCGGTCCCTAAGAGATATTTAAGAATTCTCTTAACTACAGTCAGGTGGGATTCTTTAGGATTAGCTTGAAATCTAGCATAAAGATAAGCATTGAACATTATATCATGATGGCTAACTGTCAAGTAAAGAAGTGATCCAATCATTCCTCTATATTTCTTTTAATTAATAGATTTTTCATTTGAATCCTTATCTAACTAGACAATAGATCTCATGGGATTATTTATTGGCTTATCTTTATCCATTTCATATTTTTTCAAGATGTCCTTAGTGTAGTTTGATTGATTATGAAAAGTTTCATCATTTATTTGCCTTATACTAAACCCCAAAAAGTAGGATAATTTTCTCATCATACTCATCTCAAATTCTTTGCTCATTATTTTAGAAAAATTAAAACATAATTTTTTATCAGAAGATCTAAAAAGTATATCATCAACATAGATCTAGACATTGAGTTGATCATCGTCTACTTTCTTTAAAAAAGGATGGTGTCTACGCTCCCCTTAACAAACTCCCTTTCAGTAGGAATATGTTAAGCATCTCATACTAAGCTCTATGTGAAAGTTTGTTAGGGATGTTAAGCCCTATGAACCTAGTCTCAAGCTAACCAAGAGGGGGGTGAATTGGTATTTTAAAAATTTCTTTTCACAAAGAACAAAAATCACATAAACCAAAATCACACCACGAGAAAAAAAAAGGCGAAAGTTAAAAGTGCGGAAGCAAGAAACAAGAACACAGAGATTTATAGTCGTTCGGTCAACTCGACCTACGTCCACTCCTCAGAGGCGCCCTCCGAGTATTGCACTACAAACGTGACTCTCCTTTAGCCCCCACGGCTAGGTGGAGAAGCCCTCACAAAGAACCTCATTTTGCCACCCCGACAAGGCAGAGAACCTATCTCTTTTGGCTTCCTCCTGAAGCTGGTAGAGAACCACAACCAGATGTTGACTCCTTACCTCTACCGACCCTTCCACGGACGAGAAACTCTAGACGAAGAAGAAGCAGAGTGATCCTTGAAGCAACCCTTGTGAATCCCCTCACAAGCTCCCCCTCACAAGATCCTCTCTCTCTCCCTCTCTCTCTTTCTCTCCTCAAGGCCTTCTCAGGTTAAGGCAGCAGCAAAAAGGTTGTTCAAAATGTTGAACAAGAGCTCTTAAATAGAAGAGCTTCAAAGGAGCTCATTAATTGCAAGTTGCCGACTATATCATCCAGGCTGATATGGAAATCGGCCTGGCCAATCAGTACAAATCTCAGAAGATCGGCCAGAGCATCGCCCTATTTTGGGTGCTGGATGATTGAAAATTGCCTTGATCGTCCTGGACAATCTCACGATCTTCCAGGCCGATTAGCTCAAATCAGAGGAAAATCATCTAGAGCATCGCCTTGTTTACAAGCTGGCCGATCCCGATCGGCCATAAGTAACAAAGCTTTTTGAATATATCATCCTGGTCGATCCTACGATCATCCAGGATGATGTGATCGTATCAATCATCCTTAATTACTCCCTTGATTTCCTGAACAATTAAGGCAAAATTTGTGAATATCATCCAGGCCGATAAATGATCGTCCTGGCCAATTATTAAAAAATATAGTATACCTTAATTATTTATGGCGGCAACTTCTTTCTGTTTTGAGCTTATCATCTTGGCTGATACACGTATTGTCTAGGATGATCTGTTAATGATGGCTGCCTTAATTAAGAATCTTTATTTAGACTTTCTGTTTTAAGCTTGATCGTCCAAGATGATGTAAATATCGTCCTGGTCGATATGAATAAAAATAGAAATTCTAAGTCTCTCAAGTGTGTGTGTAGGTTACGTAGCATCAGTCTCTTTGACCATTACATATAGACTTAAGAAGAGAAAAAAAATAAAGTGCAGACTGACTCAACCCTAGACTTATGCAATCTTGAACTGGCTTCGTTTGTTCGTCCGATCTTCGATTCCTGAAAAGTTAGAAGTAACAAGCAGTCCAAGAGAATCAATAGTATTTGTCAATCATCAAAACATAAGTCATGAAAATGGATTTGCAACATTCTCCCCCTTTTTGATGATGACAAACACAAGTAGGAAAAACTTAGAAAAAAAACAGTTCACTAGAAATTCAAAAGTAGAAATTCAAAATTATAAGCACATACCCTTTTTCTACCACATCCTACTCCCCCTTTTGTCATCACAAAAAGAGAGTCCTAGACACACAAAGGAAAAAGAAAACACCAGACTACAAGACAAACTACAAACAACAGAAAACACAGACTAAAAAAATGAGGGACCTTGATCATCTGATGGAGGTGGTAGAGATGGTTGCTGAAAGTAGCTGGAAAGCATAGTAAACGGAGCATTGAACCAGGTGATATCCTGGTCATGCTGCTGCTGCTGGTGAGTCATGTAGCTGTCAAATTGGGCTAAATCCTCAGTGCGGTGTTGCTCGTAGCGGGTAATGTCCTCAGAATATTGCTGCTCCTGTGCAGCAACATAAGCGTCAAAGTGGTTCTCCCATCGATCAAACCTCTCAATCAACTGATCAACCAGTGAGTGCTGGTGGAGAGGAACAGGATCAGGAATAGGAGCGAGAGCGGGAGCCTCCTCCTCTCCAGCCCCCTGACCTTCCCCATCTCTTGGGTGGAGATGAGTACTATGAAGGATAGTGAAAGAATTGTTTGAGTAGCAAGGAGGCTGAAGGTCATGACGAGCAGGGTATTAGAGATTGTATTTAGTTTCAAGAATGTAGGCTATGAGATATCATAAAGCAAGGTTAGGTTTCCTCCTATGGCCTGGATCGTGAATAGTTGTTAGATTATCAATGTAGCGAAACAGTAGATCAGTGGCATTAAATTCTCTCTGGTCCAAAATGAAAAAGGTAGTCAAGGAAAGTAGAGGAGTGATGTGGATTTGGTCCCCATCTTTTGGAATTATGGAGGTGCGAAGGACATGTTGGATTGTCCTAGCATCTTTGACTAAAGAGCTAGTCTCTCCAATATGAAAGGGTGTGTTAGTTTGGCGAAGGAAATGGTTTGTCGTGGACCAATCAAAATCCGGATCTGAAACGATTATGTACAGCGTATCCCCGGTGGTGGATAAATGTAAAAGCTCCGCACAATCCTGATATGTGATCTCGACCGGGCGTCGATTCACATAGGAGGTCAAGGTTGTGAAAGTAGAATTTATGTGAAGATTTTCATAAAATTCTGGCAGGAGTTCAGAAAAAAAAGGGACAGCAAGGGTGAGTATGAAACAAAGAGAAGTGTGGGCAAAGAGATCCATTACCGGATACGAGAGGTATGCAGGATTGATTGTTCGGGAAAGGGTAATGCCACACTCTTTGTAGCGACGGTAGGCAGCCTGATCCTCTGCCTCCCTGAATCGAGGGTCCAGAGTGGCCCTTGAGGAACTCCCAAAAGCCTGTCGAACTCGTTTCCCACCGGTCCTAGCAAGGGATTAGCAAGGAGACACAAGAGGAGATGGGATGAGGTGGAAAATATGGCTGGATCAGCCATAATTTAAAGAAACGACCATATCATCTAGGCCGATCGCAGAATCGTCCAGGTCGATATGGCTCAATAATTGAGCACAGGTCGATTGGTCAAAAAGGCGGTCTGATCAGCCGGGCCGATCAGATATCAGCCATGATGATTAGACATAGGCGATCGTCTCGAGGAGTCAAGTCGAACGACCATTGAAAAAGCATATAGTCCAGGCTGATTAGGTGTATCGTCCAGGACAATGAACAATAATTGATCGTACCGGCCGAAGTTAAAATGTTTTAAATCTGTGCCACGTGTATCGTTCTGAACGAACAGTGGATATGCCAGGACGATTATCCAATAATGGATTGCCCGTGGCCGATTTTAAAGATTCAAACATGCTGACACGTGGATCGTCCAAGATTATCCAGTGTATCGACCAGGACGATGACCATAAATGCATCGGCCAGGATGAAATATGTTATCGGCCAGGACTATCATCAAGATTGCAACAGAGTTCGATCAGATCGTCCAGGATGATATAGTATCATCCAGGACGATGAGTTATAGCAAGCAAAGAAAAGACCAGCACATGGAATTTGAAAGAGATTTTGGCCTATCATCTAGGACGATAAAAGTATAGGCCAGGACGATCTGACTAGAATTTGAAAAATAATAAAGGATGGTGATGATCAAAGCCCCAAAAAAAATAAAACAAAATAAAAGCAGGCAAAAACACAGTAATAGAAAGCTAAAAACAATAAAAAAATAATAATTTTTTAATTTTAATTTTTTTGATTTTTTTGTTTTATCAAGGTTTCATATGAGAAGTTCTCAAATAATTAAACTTTAGAGTTCCACAAGATTAAGGAGTTTAGTCAATCCTAATCAGACAAAGGTAGAATATTCGATTCTATTAACCCTAGATCAGACGTTCTTTATGGTATAAATTTTCTTTTGAGAAACAAAAATGCTTAACTCAGAATAAACTTAATTGGACAAAAATAAGATTCAATCAAAACTTGTTTACAAAGAAAAAATCTCATATATGATAAAACAAAGTAATTTGTCTCAATCATGGAATTTGAAATCAAGCCTTTGAAATCATCAAATAATCAATGAGTTCTCTAAGTTTTAAGAGTTTAGAGAAGAGATAGTAGCTTGAATTTAGTGGGCTCATTTTATGCCTCTTTTGTCTTTGAATTGGCTCTTTGAGCTTCTTGATTTTTGATACACTTTTGTGTATAAATATATTTCAAATTTGCATCTTTACATTTTCCTTCTTAATTCTTTCAAGCTACATTCCCTTTAACAAAACCCTTAAAAAGACCCTTAGTTGTGAGTATATCCTCCAAATATTAGAGAATATGAGCTCTCTCTATAACATAGGGAAGAACACATCACAAAACAAAATCAAAATCATGTGATAAAAGCAATGGAAAGATTTTAAATAACTTGAAAGATATATAAGAACTTTGGATATTATGTACAAGATAGATTATTGTAGTAAGTTAAAAAGAATCTTAGTTTCAAAAACCATTGGCTAAAAAGAGTTAGACTTTTGTTTAGAGAAGAAAATCATACCACTTAACAAGGTCAGAAGGAGGGAAACCATCAACGGTGTTTCTCCTTTTAACCAATTTTAGAAAAGCTAAACACTATCTTCAAAACTCCAAAATCTAAAATCTTGAAAAGATTCAACATATGGAAAACCAATTATAAAAGCAAAGTGAAAACAAAAAAAATTAAAATAACAACAAAGCGGAAATAAAACACACAAAAAAAGAGAAAAACAAATTTCAAGAAATTTTTGAAGCAGCATGTTTAAGCAATTATGAGCTGCGAGCCTTCATATGTCCAGTTATCCTATTCTTCCATAAGGTCTTTGGTGAGAGCACTCCTGCAAAAACTCAACAACAGTCAGATTTAGGAACCCAAACATGTTTGGGTCCCTTCTTAGGAAAAGTAGAATGCAATGCATATATGGTATGCTGTGAATCATGTATCTTAGGTCTCCACACCCAATGTGTACTATGGTGAAAGGTGCAATTTGTGAGATGTGTCCTAGCATGCCACATGAAAAACATCTAAATCTAGGAAAAGGGTTTCTTAATTGGTTTGAGTTATAATGCCTCATCCTAGGTTCTGGCTTAGGATCAAAACTAGATGTCAACCAATTTTTCTTACATGTATCCAAATCATTTTGAATCCTCAAGTTAGTTCTTTTTAATGCATCATTATTAGTCCTCAAAATTTTCTCAATCTCTTTAGATTTCTTAAGATCAGAATTAAGTGAGGTATGTGAATTTTTTAATGCATTATGTTCATCAATTAATTCCAAATGCTTTTTGTTTAAATCATCAAATTCATCAAGAAGAGCCATGTGAATTGAATCAATCATTGAATGATTTTTAAGAATGACTTCATACTCTTTTTGCAAATTTATATGATCCACTTTTAAGCTAGCATGAGTCTTCTTAAGTTTTTTGTAAGATGCATGGATTTTCTCACAAATCTCAAACAATTTATTATAGGTTGGTTTACATACCTCTTCCTCATCACTTTGCTCAAGATGATCTTCCCCCATTAAGCACAGGTTTGTAGTCTCTTCCTCTGGTTCAGTCTCAGAGGAATTAGTTCCAGATTTTGCCCAAAATGCCTTTTGGACTCTCTTCTTGTCCTTCCTAGACTTAGGTTTCTCCTCACCTTTTTCCTTTTCTTTGCTCGAGTGATCTTGAAGTGTAAGACAATCGGCTCTCACATGTCCAGGCTTCCTGCATTCATAACAAACAACATCAAAAGATCCTTTAGAATGTTTATCATCCCTACCTTTTCTCCAATGATGTTTTTGCTTCTTCCTTTTAAAGCTTTTGAATTACCTTGTGATGAATGTAACTTCATCGCTTTCAAACCCGAAAGTTTCAGAATCTGATTTGTGCGCCTTTAATACAACTATTTTATCCTTCTTCTTCTCACCTACATCAAGATTTCTTTGATTCACCCCTTGCTCATAAGCAATGAGTGATCCAAGTAAGTTATCAATAGAATAATTGTTCAAATCCTTAGATTCAGTGATTCAAGTGATTTTAGCATCATATGATGAAGGCAAGCATCTCAAAATATTATTTACTTTTTCAAAGTTTGAAAGTTCTCTTCCTAGTGCATGCAATGAAGTAACTATCTGAGTAAACCTAGTGTACATGTCAGAAATTGATTCATGAGGTTTCATACAAAAAAGTTTGTAATCATGCAAGAGAATATTCAAACGGGATTGTTTAACCTCATTAGTGCCTTCATAGGTGCTACATAATTTATCCCAAATTTCTTTACCAGTTTTTCAAGTGGAGACACGCATGTAATCCTCAGATTTTAAAGCATAGAAAAAATAGTTCAAACATTTTACATTCAATAGAGCTAAATCTCGTTCATCGAAAGTCCATTCAGTAAAACCAACTTTAGTTTTAACACCATTAATTTCACGAGAAGGTGGAGAATAACCTTCTTTGATAAGCATCCACATGCGATAATCAGTAGATTGTAAAAATGTTGACATGCGGGTTTTCCAGAAATTAAAAGGTAAGTTGTCAAACAAGAAAGGTTGTGTAATTGAATAACCTTCCGTAGTGTTACGATTCCCAAGGTTAGCCATGAATCTAATTCAAAAAGTTTTCAAACTTAAATTTTTGAATCCCGCTCTGATACCACTTCAAAGTTCGTTAGGGATGTTAAGCCCTATGAACTTAGTCCCAAGCTAACCAAGAGGGGGGTGAATTGGTATTTTAAAAATTTCTTTTCACAAAGAACAAATATCACATAAACCAAAATCACACCACGAGAAAAATAAATGCGAAAATTAAAAGTATGGAAGCAAGAAACAAGAACACAGAGATTTATAGTGGTTTGGTTAACTCGACCTACGTCCACTCCCCGGAGGCGCCCTCCAAGTATTGCACTACAAATGTGACTCTCCTTTAGCCCCCACAGCTAGGCGAAGAAGCCCTCACAAAGAACCTCTTTTTATTACCCGGCAAGGCAGGGAATCTATCTCCTTTTGCTTCCTCCTGAAGCTGGCAGAGAACCATAACCAGATGCTGAATCCTTACCTCTACTGACCATTCCACGGACGAGAAACTCTAGACGAAGAAGAAGCAGAGCGATCCTTGAAGCAACCCTTTTGAATCCCCTCACAAGCTCCCCCTCACAAGATCCTCTCTATCTCCCTCTCTCTCTCTTTCTCTCCTCAAGGCCTTCTCAAGTCAAGGAAGCAGCAAAAAGGTTGTTCAAAATGTTGAACAAGAGCTCTTAAATAGAGGAGCTTCAAATGAGCTCATTAATTGCAAATTGCTGACTATATTGTCTAGGCTGATATGGACATCGGTCTGGCCGATCAGTACAAATCTCAGAAGATCAGCCAGAGCATCACCCTGTTTTGGATGCTGGATGATTGAAAATTGGCTTGATCGTCCTAGCAGATCTCACGATCGTCGAGGCCGATTAGTTCAAATCAGAGGAAAATCATCCTGAGCATCGCCTTGTTTACAAGCTGGCCGATCCCGATCGTTCAGGAGTAACTCAGCTTTTTGAATATATCATCCCGGCCAATCCTGTGATCGTCCAGAACGATGTGATCATATCAATCTTCCTTAATTACTCCCTTGATTTCCTGAACATTTAAGGCATAATTTGTGAATATCGTCTAGGCCGATAAATGATCGTCCTGGCCGATTATTAAAAAATACAGTATACCTTAATTTTCTATGGCGGTAACTTCTTTCTATTTTGAGCTTATCGTCCTGGCCTATACACGTATCATCAAGGATGATCTGTTAATGACGGGTGCCTTAATTAAGAATCCTTATTTAGACTTTCTGTTTTAAGCCTGATCGTCCAGAACGATGTAAATATCGTCCTGGCCGATATGAGTAAAAACAGAAATTCTAAGTCTCTCAAGTGTGTGTGTGTGTAGGGTTACTTAGCATCAGTCTCTTTGACAATTACAAATAGACTCAAGAAGAGAAAAAAAAGAAAGTACAGACTGACTCAACCCTAGACCTACGCAATCTTGAACTGGATTCGTTTGTTCGTCAGATCTTCGATTCCTGAACAGTTAGAAGTAACAAGCAGTCCAAGAGAATCAATAAAGTTTGTCAATCATCAAAACATAAGTCATGAAAATAGATTTGCAACACTATGTGCTTGTTTTAATCCATATAAAGCCTTTTTTAATTTATAAATATGATTTGGAAATTAGAAACTCTCAAAACTTAGGGGTTACTTTATAAGCACATCTTCTTTTATTAACTCATTTAAAAATGTACTATTGACATCCATTTGAAAAAACTTAAATCATTTATAATAAGTAAAGGCTAGTAGCACTCTAATTGCTTCTAATCTTACTACTGGGGTAAATGTCTCCTCAAAATTAATCTCTTATATTTTATTATACCCCTTAGCCACCAATCATATATTATTCCTAACCACCACACCAAAATTATTCATTTTATTCTTAAAGATCCATTTGGTTCCAACTATAGTTTGACCCTTCGATTTTTTTATAAGCTCCAAACATCATTCCTAACAAATTGGTTTAATTATCTTTGCATGGCTAATATCCGTAATTCATTAGAAAGGGCTTCATTGATGTTGGTGGATTCAGTCATTAAGATAAAGGTTGAGTGGTTAACTTCTTTTCTTAGTCTACGCCTAATTCTAACACCTTTAGAAGGGTCTCTTAAGATTAGTTCTTTAGGATAAATCGAAGAATATATCCAATCTCTAGGCAAAGTGTTTTGAGATTCTACTCTTTCCTCCAAATTTGAAGATTCTACACCTTGGGTAATCTCACCTACTACATTAGTGTTTTGAGGTTCTACCCTTTCCTCAAAATTTATATTTTCTACTTCTTGGGCTATCTCACCTTCTTCATCTTCTTCTTTAACTCTAGGCTTCTCAGAATTAGATTCATCAAACACTAAATGAGTTGTGTCCTCCAACACTAAAGTCTTCTTATTAAACACTCTAAAGGATATTCCTACACTTGAATAGCATAAGAACACTCCATCAAATTTTGGGTTAAACTTTCCTAAGAGTGATTTCCCATTATTTAGAATGAAAACCTTACAACCCTAATGATCTCATAGGGTAACTTATTTAGTTTAGATCAAACATTCATACTATTCAACACAAAACAAGCTGGGTTTATTGCTTTATTCCAAAAGTATTTTAGAAGTGAATACTCAGCAAGCATGGCTCTAATGGCTTCTACTAAGGTCTTATTCTTCCTTTCAGCAATCATATTCTACTAAGGGATCCTAGAAGTTAAGAAGTTATGACTGATCCCTTGATCCTCACAGAAGTTTCAAAATCTCTCATTTATGAACTCTTAACCATGGTCACTTTAGATGGTCAAGATCTCATAACTTAGGTTTTTTAAAATCCAAGTGGAGAAAGATTTAAATTCATCGAATGACTCACTTTCATGTGACAGAAACTTAATCCATGTGAACCTCAAGTAGTCATCGATTATAATAAATCCAAAGACTTTTCCTCCTAAGCTAGAAATGCTAATGGGTCCAAACAACATATGAAGGACTTCTAAAGGTTTAGAGTTGTTAATGTCCTTAATGGAATGGAAAGAGGATTTGACTTATTTCCCTAGTTGATAGGCATCACATAAGCGGTCCTTAGTGAACTTAAGCTTGGGGATTCCTCTCACTAAGTCTTTTTGGGTTACTTTTCTAACTTTTTTCATGATAACATGACATAATCTCCTATGCCACAACCAAGACTCATCAACAATAGTTTTTAAACAAAAAGATGTAGCACATTCAATATTATTTAAATTAGGCATGTAAATATTATTGATCATTTATCCCTACAAAATAGTTTTGCTATTTAAGCTAATGATGCATGTGTTTGATAAAAAATTAATGATAAAGCCTTTATTACAAAGCTGACTGATGTTGAGCATGTTGTGTTTGAAGCCATCAACAAGTAACACATTTTCAATAAAAAGGTTTTTGGAATTTCTGATTATACATATACCCACCACCTTCCTTATGGTTTTTTCTCCAAGAGTGACCTTGCATACAACCCTAGCCTCTAGTGAAATGAATTGATTGGCATCTCAAATCAGATGGCATAAGCATCCTCTATCTAGGTACTACATGCTCTCTTGAGATCTTGTGCGAGAGCAACCCTACAAAATCATCAAAAATTAGATTTAGGAACCCAAATAAGTTTGGGTCCCTTCTTATGGAAAGAAGAATGCAATGAATATGTATTATAATGTAAATCATGTAATTTGTGTATCCACTCCCAATGTATACTATAATGAATAGTGCAATTGTATGAGATATGTCAAAGCATGCCACATGAAAATCATCCAATACCAAGAAAAGGATTTACTAGACTACTTAGGTTATAGTGTCTCTTCCTATGTTTGAATGAATCATGATGATCAGATGAATTGTGAAACTCAAGCATTATGGGTGGTTTTTTATTTTCTTTGTAAGTAATCAATTTAGCTTCTTAAAATTTATTTGAATTTTTAAGAATTGAAATTTTTATTTTCAATGCATGCACATTACTATCCAAATTAGTTGCAAGAGTATCTAAATCCTTATATGCAGTTTCTAGTTCAACATGCAATGCTTTTAATGAATCATGCTCAACAATTAAATAAGAATGCTTTTTATTTAACTCATCAAATTCATCAAGTAATTTTATGCGATGGCTATCAAGTGCAGAATGATCTTTCATCAAAATTTCATACTCTTTTTCCAAGTTCAGAAAATCAAGTTTCAGGTTAGCATGCAATTTTTTAAGCTTTCTATACGATAAATGAATTTTCTCAAAAACAACGTGCAATTGATCATATGTTAATTCATATACCTCTTCTTGGTTAGAGTGACCAAGATGATCAACCACCATTAAACATAAGTTTGTTGTCTCCTCTTCAGCATCAGACTCAGAAGAGACAGTTGTAGAATCCGCCCAAAATGTCTTTTGGATCCATTTATTATCCTACCTAAACTTAAGTATCTCCTCACCTTTCTCCCTACTTAGGTGAGCCTTGAGTGTAGTACAATCAACTTTTATATGTCCTGGCTTCCTGAATTAAAAATAAATCACATTCAAAAAACCTTTAGAATTCTTGCCACTCTTACCTTTGTTCCACTTATGATGGTGCATTTATTTTTTTCTCAAAAAGCTTTTGAATTACCAAGTAATTAAAGCAACATCATCACTTTTAGAACCATTGTAATCAGTATCTGTATCATTAGCCTTTAAAGCTACAATTTTCTCTTTCTTCTATTCACCTGCATCAAGTTGTCTTTGGTTCACTCCTTCCTCGAAAGTAATGAGTGATCCAAGTAAGTTGTCGATCAAATAAATATTTAAATCCTTGGACTCAGTTATAGCAATAATCTTAGCATTAAAGGAGAAGGCAAGCATTTAAAAATTTTGTTAACTTTCTCATAGTTAGTTAGCTCTCTTCCTAAGGCATGTAGGGAGGTGATAATTTATATAAACCTAATTTATATTTCAGAATTGTATTCACAGATTTCATGCAAGAGAGTTCGTAATCATGAAGTAAGATATTCAACCTAGATTGCTTAACTTGTCATATGCCTTCATGAGTAATACATAATTTATCCCATATTTTTTTACCAGTGGCAAAAGTTGAGACATGCATGTAATCTTTAGATTTCAATGCACAGAAAAAGTAGTTTAAATATTTTGCATTAAGTTGTGCTAAATCCCTATTATTAAAAGTCAATTCAATAAATAGAAGTTTAGTTTTTATGACATTAATTTCAAATGTTGGTGTAGAATAATCTTCTTTAACAAGCATCCGTAAGTAATAATCTATATATTATAAAAAAGTGAACATATGAGTTTTCAAAAAATCAAAAGGTATATTATCAAATAATCATGTTCGTGTAATGGAATACCCTTCTGTAGAATTTTGATTACCAAAGTTAGTCATGGATCAAAATTCAAAAGTTTTCAAAAACTAAATTTATGAATCCCACTTTGATACCACTGAATGTTCGTTAGGATTATTAAGCCCTTATGAACTAACCCGAGGTTAACCAAGAGGGGGATTGAACTATAGTTTTAAAAATTCTTAGACCCAAAGTAAATAACTTTTTAAAACCTTTTAGAATATTTTAAAACAAACGCAATCAACCTTAAAATTAATATGAAGAAAAATAAAGTGAGGGGATAACCTAAAAAGAACACACAAAATTTTATTGTGGTTTGGTCAACTTGACTTACGTCCGCTCCTTGGAGCCTCTCCTCCAAGTATTGCACTAAAATATAGTGTCTCTCCTTTTGCTCCCACAACAAGGCATAGAAGTCTTTATAAACTCATTTCCACCAATCACAGTGAGGCAGAGAACCCAAACTTCTTTTGCTTCCTCCTAAAGAAGGAAGTGAACCATGATCGATTACTAAATAAAATCTTCCTTAAGCAGCCAAGGAGCCAAGGAAGACTAATAGAGAAGATGACTAAAACCCTTACTTTGAGTAACCTTTGTGAACAGTTCACAAACTTCACCTCACACGATTCTCTCTCTCTCCTAAGCTCTCCATCTTCTTCTCTAATCTCTCTCTAATCAAGAAAGAAGCAAAAGATCTCAACATCAATAATCAAGAGATATTGTAAAGAAGGCTTTAAAATTTTCTCTAATTTGCAACTTGCCATTAAAGATCATCAAGGATGATCAATAGATTTTCCTATATGATTAGTGTTGTTGACCTTATTTTTGTATGAGGTCACTAAGGCCCTTCCAAATTCCAGATTAATTCTAGATCCTAGGATCCATTCTAGACCTTAGGATTCTTTCCTAGAGCTAGACCTTAGGGCCTACTCTAGAGCCTAGGATTCCCTTAGATCCTAGATCTTAGAACTCCTCTAGATCTTAGGACCACTCCAACTTCAAATCAATCCCCACCCTTGATCAACCTCAACCTCAAATCAATTCCTACATTTAATTAACTCCAACTTCAATTTGATTCCTACCTTTGATCAATTTAAATCCCAAACTTTATTCAACTCAAATTCAAATTAATTCAAGTTTCAAACATATCCAAACTTTGATCCAATCAATTTGACAATCCAACCTTCAACTTAGACTTTGATCCAAACTTCAATCTAGCTTTGACCTCATCCATTAATTAACAATCACCACATGATTGTAAATGATTTAGATACTTCAATACTAATCATTCAAAACTTGAAATCCATTCCAAATCCAGAAATCCAAACTCAAATTCAAAGTCCTAAGGTCTTGTCCTAAAGACCCTTTTCAAAGAATTTTCAAACATTTCAAAACCCAGTCAAATGGTCTCTGATTCAGGGTCTATCACTTACAAAGTGATAAGACATGTCTCTAGAGGTTACCCTCCAACTTTGAGCTCATTCTGAGGTCTCTAACCCCAGAATCTGAATTAAAATCCAAAGGCTGTAAAACCTTCAAATATTTACAGCCTATGCCACTGAACCTAACCCCTTTGAGATTTTGATCTTGGGGCCCTTATCAAAGCCTCCAATCACTTCCAGACTCTTGATTTTAACCCACTGAGCAGTAAACTGCATTTTCCAGACCCATTTTTGACCCTAGTTGACCAATAGGTCAAAATTGACCAAAATACCCTTATGGGATTTCAAATGGCCATTTCAACTCAAATCAATTCCAAACTCTTTGAAACCACTTTCAATGAATTTCAATTATCAAACCCAACTTGTTGAACTCAAACCCAGACCTTGGGTCAACCTGGTTGACCAAGTCAACCAAGTTTGACCCATGGACCCATACACCCTTCTCTTTCAAAATTTTGAATCTAGTCCATTCCAAGTCCTTTGAATGTATGGGATGAACCCTTGGGTACCCAAGAGACCCCTCTTGGTGACCCAAGCCTTGGGCTCACTTGGGTTATCCATATGGCTTGACCCAAGTGACCAAAGAGAGGCTTCCCTTGAGCCATCTCTTGATCTTAATCAAATTGAATCCAAATCAAGGTGCTATTGAGTTCCCATTGACCCAATACACCTTCCATGATCAGCCCAATCCTTGGGCTCACTTGGGTCAAGCGTTAGGCTAACCCAAAGTGCCCAAAAGCACTGTGGATTGAGCCAACTCTCAACCCAAGCCTAATTGAACCTGACCAACACCTCCTATAGGTGGCCCTAGGCCCAATACACCCCCTCCAGCCAGCCCATGCCTTGGGCTAGCTTGGGTCAATAGTTAGGCTAACCCAAAGTAGCCAAAAACACTTGGACCCGAGCCATCTTCCAGCTCAAATCAAATTGGATCCAATTGCCACTTGCATTGGGTGCACCAAACCCAGACCCACTTCCCACCTCAAGCCCAGGGTTTGGCCTGACCTGGGTTGAGCTCAATTCGACTCAAACCAAGCAGGTTTGAGCCCAACCGAGCCACGGGATCGATCCCGGCTTCTCCAGACCAATTTGACTCCACTCCCAGCTCCAATGTGTCCCCATCGACCTTCCCTGGTCAACCCGACCCAAACCACGGCCGGCGGCGGTTGGAACCAATGGAGAGCAAGCTCCGGTGGTCCCCCCAAGCCTATCCTGACCGAAAGCCTTCCAAAGGCTGTGGCTCGCCGGCTTGAGGCTCACGAGCTCTCTGGAATGGTGCCCCTTTCCACTTGGCATCAATCTGAGACCCCCTCCGATTCAATCCTGGCCGTCCGAGCTCGTGGGAGGAGGCTGAATAGGCTGGTGCTCCCCAGAGCTTAAGGATCAATCCCAGCATTTCGAAATGACTCCCCAGAGTTCCCCCAATCTCCCAGCATCTTCCCTCGAGCTCCCAGACCTCCCCTTCCATTACTTCGAGTGAACTCCTGTGAAAGGCTTCGGCGTCCCGCTCAAAGTCCATCCTCCGGCCATCCTCCAGTCGAGGCCTCTGAAGGAAACCTACTCGCCTTCGTCCCCTGAAGCTTCCAGATAGAGAAGCTCATCCGTTGAGACTTTCTCTACGGTAATTCCTTCATCCCGAGCTCCCTAGCTAGGTAGTCCGGTCAAGTGTGAAGGAAACCTTCACCCCAACGGATTTCTACCGTTGGATTGAAGGTTTCCACCCCTAGATCCTCCCCGTGAAATTTCGTTGAAGTTTGCCGGCGGGATCACTCAGATCACGCCGGAGAAGGTTCACGGCCTCGGATAAGAGCGGAGGTTGAAGACGAAATCTCAGCCGTCGATTCCGATCAACGGCTCGGATTAGATCCCGCTATTTCGGAGCGCGTCTGATCCTAGCCGTCCGATCCGCCATCTGAAGGCTATGGTTAATCCGACCGTTAATAGTTAGCGCCAATGATTGCCCAGCCAATCAGCGCGCGGCGCGTGTAAAGGGAGCGCTGACTGTGTAATGGCTGATTTAATAATTCCAAAAATTCAAGGGATATTTGGAAATTCATATCTCCCTGCACACTTGTCCAAATTAGGTGTTATTAGGCTCATTGGAAAGGTCTCAGGGAGACCTAAAAAAGCCCTATGGTTCCATGCCCTGGTTAGGTCAGTGTTTGGTTTAATTTAAGTTTGAGCATTTTGTTAATTTCTTTAATTATTCTTTAAATACAAGTCCACCAGGCATGGAATTTTGTGAGATTGAATTTTGACATGTTTGTGACATGTACAAATTTTATCTCCCTCTTTTTAAGATGTTCAAGGGCATTTTCCCCAAATTTCAAATTTAAGGGTCACGGTTTGACCCTTAAATTCAAAATGGGGTATAGACCTATTCAATGGGATTTAGGGTGTGATTTTTTGTGTGCTGATGATGTGTAGGATAAGGAGTGTAGAGCCACTGATTTTGCCCCAATCCAAGCTTAGGATACACCCCTATAGTGGTTTTAAGGTGACTTAGAGCTCACCTTAGGTGGTTTAGTTAACCACCTTCGAGTACTCCATTTGGGCTCAAATTTGGTGGGTTTAGTCCTTAGGGTCAGGTGATCCTATGGTCCAAATTTCATCAAATTTTGAGTCCATTTGGTTTCCCAAGTAGGAACCATAATAATCCCCCTTAGAAATAACCCTTTAGCCTTAATAAAATTCTAATAAATTTGATTTAATTCTTAAAATTCCATGAAATACCCTCAACTAACTTAAATTTGTCTCTTAATCAGTGAAAATTGAAATCACTTTAATTTGACATTAAAATCCATTCTAATTTAATTTTAATCAAAATCAATGTTTAATCCATTTTAATTAATTAAAAATTATTAAAAATCCAAAAAATCTTTAAACACTTGCTGATCTCTCCTTAGATCATTTCTGATCTTTGGAGTTGATTTCAAGAAGTTTGGGACTCATTTGGGATCAAATCACTAAAATGACCCTTAATTGAAACAATTTAATAATTTCAATAAATACCCAAACTTCCAAAATTCATAACTAATTATAGAAAATTCCAAATCAATCAAACTCAGTGGCTAATGACTCTAATTAAAATCTAGTATTTTCCATAAATTTCAAACCCCCAAATATGGTCAAAGTCAAAAAGTCAACATTTTGGTCAACTCTAGGTCAAAACCGAGTCAAAACTTCTAAAAATCATAACTTTTGATAGAAAACTCCAAATTGAATGTACCACCTGTCTAACAACTCATAATAAGGTATAGTATTTGTTAAAAATCTGAAAACTTCAAATTTCCTTCTAATTCTAAAATTTAATTTTGACCCCTTAGTTAACACATCCGGATAATCTCTTAAAAATTCATTAACTCTCCCAAATTCCAGAATTTTCTTAATAGGATAATAAAACTCTCAACTAATATATTCAAATCAGTAACCAACTCCCTTTAATATCAAGCCACTCTTTTAATTCCAACCAATTTAAATAACTTAATCAACCCCGATTGCTCCTTTGTAACCCAGGCCTACGAGGCTATTAGTTTAGCCCAAAAGAAGGTGAAATAAACTTCACGGCCTCGGTGTGAAACAAAGGTAGTAATCAATTAATTTTTAAAATATGTTTAATTAAAATTCTTAATTTATTAATACTTAAATTTTAATCTAAATCCCCTTTTAAGCCTTAACAAATCCAGACTTTTAGATAACTCCAATTAATCACCCACTTTAGGATTTACCCCAGCCACACGACCTTTTACACACACTTTAGATGATGTGCTAGGACGACCAACTCTAGATCTAGGTTAGGCCGGTGTTTACTTTACTGTTGTGTGCCGGATTTTTCGTAGTTTTCACTGCATGTTATGGATGAAATTGCTTTGCTGTGTCTGCTTACTTTTTTTGTACTCTGTGGATGGATTGATGTGTTTGGCGACTAGATTACCCTTAGGTTAGGTACGATCTGGATGTTCACATAGTTTTCTGCAGGTGGCCACGCTCATGCAGAGCAATAAAAAGGGGCAAATCAAAAAATGCATAAATATTATAAACTCTTTGCACAGGTGTTTCAGCTGCTAAAGCCCCCAAATCATAAAAAGAGCGTGGCCAGTGTGTTTACTTTCTATTCTGCTCATATACAACTGCTTGGGAATAACTGATTTTTATATATTAATTGCTTAGGGTAACCCTGCAGGTGAGTCTAGATTTTTATTTTGATATCAATGTAATTTGTGTAAGTGTCAAGTGTTGTGAAAGTTGATTTTGAGTTGGGATACATAGATCCAAAGCTTGGATTCCAAAGAGGAAAGGATACCCCTTTAGGGAACACTCCTTTTCTATTTGGAAATCCAAATTTGGATCATACATTTTCCTTACCCAAAGAGGAAAGAGTGGCCTTCCCCTTAAAGGAAGTGCCCTCTTATCCATTTGGGTAATCCACTACGAAGATTCCAAGAAGATTGAAGAAAAGCAGTCCAAAGAAGAACGAGATTGAAGATTTGAGGATTTGAAGATTGAGAGTATCCCACTCAAAATAGCTTGCATCATTATTAGTCTTAAAATCCGAGTTGTTGTCAGTGGTGCCCGGCCACTCTACTTTCTGCAAAACTCTTGTTTGTAATAAGCAAGGCAATTCTGCCTATGGACATTTATTAATTAATTTATATTTGATGTGATGATTTGATTGCCTTTAGGATTACTTGCTTTTACTAGTTTTTTTGTGATTGTATGTCGCTTTTTGTTTTCGTCTGGATACGTGAGACTCGTGAGGGTGTGAAAGTTTTCTACTCATAACCTTAAAAGTCTAAAATTTTAGTGAGTCTAAATAATATAGAAAGATAACGAATCTAGGGAATTAGCTGGGGATCGCCCCCGGGGTCGCATGGATATTTCTGCACTTCTTCTTTCCTTATTTTAGACCCTTCCCCGCCTGCGGGTAGAGTCCGGATAGTCTGACCTATGAGGACGAGGTGCCGGACCTTGGGAAGCCCAGTCTTCTAAAAAATTATTTTCTAAGCCTGTTTTTAAAATTTCAAGCATATCTGATTTGAAGTTGTTAACTAGCATGCATTGTATTAGAAACGAATTAAAAGAGTCAAAATTTTAATTTCATCAGTTTTAGCATTTTAGCACCCAACATAAGTCAAAGGGGCCAATTAGGAGAATCTCTAGATGTCGGCCCCAACTCTCCAAAACTTTAAATATAACGTCCCTACCACTCTTTCATAAAAGACCGGACTCATCTCTTTTAAATCGATTAGGTGGTTAGCTGGCTCCCCAATCCAGGCCGGGGTAAGTCCAGACCTTGCTTTGCATTAGTTAGGATCGCACGACTGTGGTCCAGTGTCCAAAATAGATTTAGGTTCCGGGGCAGATCTTTGATTATAAGACCCCAAACTTCGGGAATATAGTCCCAGATTTCTAATAAAATACTTAACTCTAATTAAAGCTTCATCTCAATCCTAAAACATAAAGCCCAACACTTAGATTAAGTTGGGACACTTCCGGATGATTCTGGAATCTCAAAGTGTCCCCTACCACTCCTCCTTTAACTCCGTTAATAACTGCTCAATTTTGATCCATTCTCTGTTGAATTTCCAAAATTCACTTCTCTTTTTTTATATCACTCCTAGAAACTCTAACAAAATTCTGCCACCATTTTAATCGGGAGTTTTCTTAGGAGATTTTATCTCCCTACGATGTAATTAACTACGAGGGCTTGCGCTCGTAGGAGATTTGGAACCCCACACACCTGATTTTAAAAAAAAAAATTAATTTCTAAAACTTTACTAGATTTCTTTGGTAAAAGTTAAATAATGATCGTCATAGTTGCATTAGAAGAATTATCGTAGAATGGTGTCATTTCCCTTTGGGGAGATACATCCTTTTTTGATAAGGCTTTGTATGCGAATGCGACGATCATGTTTCTTGAATATTGTAATTGGGTATTCAGTTGAACTATACTTTGTTCCCTCGGAGCCATATAAAGTTCTCCTTAGAACCCGATCGTAGTATCCAAGATGAGTTTACATAATTTTAAGTCTGAACACCGTTATGAAAGTTTATTTTCGTCCTTCGGGGTGATATACTCTTTCTAACGAATTGATTCAACCTTAGAATTAGAACTCAACCTTAATCTTAAAATCCCTAAAGAAAACTAATAATTTTCAAAACCAGTTTTCCAAAATTCCACCAACAAAAAAATGGCACGCCCGGTGGAACCAAATTTCTCTTCCCATCTTTAATAATGGCATAATTTTGTTTCATTGGTAGTTTCAACTATCATTTCTTCCGTTGGTCCCTTTTACCCATTTCTCCCTTGGGTGAGTGTGGCCAACATCTAAGATAATAATAAATATTAAAAGAGAGGTCGTACCTCCAAAATTGGTTTTATCTAGATTTTTGTTCTGATTTTGACCTTCTGCCCCGGCCTAGCCTGTGAAGCGACAGCGTCAAATCAGACCTCTAGATATCCTTTTCAATCTTATGGATTTATGGTCAATAGATTTCTCATTCAACATATAAATCCTTAAAATTAAAAAAAATTCAAAACTTTTGAATCCGGTCATCTCATACTACTTTAGTCTTAACCCCCTCACTTCCCCTTTGACCTCCAGGGGTGAGGAGGGTTAGACTATTCCTTTTACCTGAGTTTTCTCACGATTCCATAAGCCTTCGGGCAAGGGGAAACTTTGTCCGTTGTGTTTTGGAGTCTGTAAGAAAACCCCTTTTAAATCCTCAAATTTTCTTCAAAATTCTCTTAAACTCTAAGTTGTCATATGTTACCCCATACGATCTCCTTGTGGGCTAACATATGTCAAATTTTTCTTTAAAAAAAAAAAAATAAAATAAAAAAACTTTTTGGCATGTACTTAGTCTCTTCACCCTTTTAACATGTGTTAAGCAATATCCTTCACTGCTCGACACATGTTGGAGGGTTGAGATATTCTTACAAGCCTCAATTTTCAAAAAAAAAAAAAAATATTTCTTTCACCACCCTTTTAAAGTAAATCTAATTTCAATCCTCTCTTTAACTTTCAGAAAATCCCAAATGGCTGGCCAATTGATTTTCTCTTTCGACCGAGAGTTGTCCTCGACTGTTAATGACCAAGGAAGCACTATAATTTTTGGAATGGGATTTAGTACCCTTGAGCTCTCCATGGATGGACACCAGATTGTTAGTTTGGATGCCAGTAAGGAAATCCCCCCAGTGGTTGAGTTGATCGTGGGATCTGCACCCACCTTGCCAGTAGTTAGTGATGATCAGAAACAGTCTGAACCAGTTGTTGAGCCTCCCACTGAAGTCAAATCTGTTTTTGAGGAAGGGTCTAGTTTTGGACTTAGCTTTACCACTAAGAATCAGAAGAAAAACTATTTGAGGAGACTTAGAAAGAAGATCTCTAAGGCTAAGAGAGTTGTTCCCTTTAAGACCTTAGCTCAAGTAGAGCCTGAGGCTATTGAGGAGCTACCTATTCCTGCTTCCTCTCCCCTCCTAAAGGGGAGTCGCTTCTACCCCCTGGCTTCAGCTCAAGGGGAGGAGAGGGCAGCTAGGATAGCCCGTTCTCCACCATGCCCGGTCGACTACTCGACTAAGAAGACTCAGAAAGAAAAACATCTCCAGAAAATAAGGACTTTGAGAAACATAATTCATACCTGCACTACACAGTCTGGACAGACTAAGGAGGAATATGTAAAACAATTGAAGGGAGTGATCTCACATCACTTCCAAAAAGAAGTATTGAAGGAAGAAGTGTCTGAAGCAAAGAATTTGACCCCACAACTCGTTAGAAAGAATAAGAAATATGTTAGACAACCCGCTACTTCGGTACTGGTTGATGGATATCACTGGGTGCCACGCCCTCCATCCTCTCAAACAGAGGGTATTGTGTTAATTGGGTTCGAGAGAGGCCACCATTCTACTGGTAGACCCCCGGTACCCCCACATAAACCTGTAAGATTGGCCTCAGTGATTGTTAAGCCAAAGGGGGTTGAGATTCAAAAGTCTATGGACCTTAAAGGAAAAAGACCCAAATTTCCTGAAAAGAAATATGTGCCAAAGAGAACTAAGTTGGAGAGTCTGCCACCACCTCCTAGAACTTCTAAGTTCATTCTGCAGCTCCAACGAGATTCAGCTAACCCTACTCCGGGTTCAGTTGACTTGATGGATGTCCAGACTAGTACCCCAGTTCTTACAGTTGACAGTCCTACCACGGCCAGTCTAAATCAAGATCCAATAGTCACCATCCCTGTTACTCCAGTTGATGATCTCCAAGGTTCGAGTGTCATTCCTAGGCTCCCTAATCAGGTGTCTGAGGACCTTACCTTGCCAGATGTGGGAGCTATCACTTTACAAGCTCCTTCTTCTCCCCCTGAGGTATATGTCCCTCTCCCTATAGAGGATGCCACTCTTCTGACTACCAGCTCTGGGACAGTCGAAGAGGAGAGAATTGACCAGGATCTAGAAATGGAAGATGAACCGGATACAAAGTCTCAACCAGATCCTAATCCAAAACTCACAGAAATCATTGTCCTCATGGATTCTGAAGAATTATTCGATATGGCTGATTACAAAGGATACTTATCCCTTGATCCTAAGTCAATTGGGGATAGACCGGTCGAGGAGGTAGTTCAAGAAATAAGAAATATTTTGTTGAATAAAGAAGGAATGGCCTCTTTTGACCCTGATATGGATGATCTCCTTGGAGATGAAGATGATTATGTTGGTAGCATTCATGTGGTCGAGACTAGAGGGTCTAATAAAGAAGCTGAGCCCAGCAAACGTTGATTTGCTAAAGATGATGATCCACATACTGTTGAGTTAGATTCAAATGAGTCTGTAAAGGCCAGAGATGAGGAGCATATAAAAAACTTGGAGACTCAGCTCGCAAGCATGATGTCACAAGTTAGGGAGATGCAAGAAAAGTTGGATAAGTCACAGCAAGAGTCTCTTAAAATCCACCAGTCAGCTCGAGAGCTCACAGAAAAGGCTAAAAGGGTAGAATTTAGTTCCAGACCTCTCGAGTCACCACCTGTGACCCTTCCTTGTCCAGTAGAAGCACCTCCAGTTTATTCCGCAGTTTCCACCACTCCTCCGATCCTGCCTCAGAAGGATATTAAGCAATTAATTGAGGACCAGGTAAGGGAGGCCTTATCCCTTTCTCAAGATACCGTGTCTATTTCAAAGGGTAGACCCTACCCCGAAGAATATGACTTAGTTCCTTACCCAAAGGGCTTTGTGCCACCAACTTTTAAAATTTTAACTGGAATTGAAAATCCGAGATAGCATCTGGCCCACTTCCGAGCAAGCTGTTACAATGCAGGAGGGTCAAATGCTCTACTATTTCGCCAATTTGTAAGTAGTCTATCCGGCATTGCTTTTGAATGGTACGCCGATCTGCCCAACGATTCAGTAAGAACCTTTAGCGAGCTAGAAAACCTTTTTCTTAAGAGATTTTCTGGAGCGCAATAATGCACCACCGTGGGCGATCTCGTGGTTGAAAAGCAAAAGCCGGGAGAGTCTCTGGTTGAGTACATTATGAGGTGGCGAAACCTCTCGATGAAGTGTGAACCCCAGTTGCAAGAGCAACACGCTGTGGAGATTCTTTTGAAGAATATCCATGGCCCTGTTACTTTTCTCCTGAAGGGTTTCACTATTAAAACTTTTGAAAAACTTCTTAATAAGGCTAGCAATTTGCAGGAAGAGGCTCCTAGGATGCCATTCTTATGAGAACAGTGTGAAGATAGGAAGGGTCCTAAACTGGTGAAAACCTTTGAAAAGAAAGCTGTGGTTTTAGCAGTAGATAAAGGAAAGAGGCCAGTGATTAGTCAGCCTAGCACTCCACTTCAACCACAGCCACCTCAGAAGTAGCCCTTTCAGATAGTTCCTCAATATACTAGAGATCCCTCCTTCATCCCTTTTAGAGAGAGATTTGCAAAGCCATATCCATTTAAGAGGGAAGCAGTTAAGAAGATTTTTAGGAGTTTGTTAAAGAAATCAAATTTTCAGTTACCAGAGGCCAGAAGGCCTGAGGATGAAAGCAAGAAAGATGATCCCAAATATTGCCCGTACCACAGGATGCTTAGTCACCCTCTTGAGGATTGTGTTGTGTCCAAAGATTGGCTTGAGAGGAACTACACCCAAGGTAACATCACAATACCTAAGGAATACTTGGTCGATCCAGAAAAGGCTTCAATTAAAACCATTTCAGGTAATCCTCTTAACTCTTTTTGTCTTGTTGAAAATGGTTGGGACATTGCTTTGTCCCGGGCACTTAAAAAGTCGATTAACAAGTCTTTTCGTCTTTCTAAATAGCTGACTATGATAGCCCAGGCCCCGGTGTGGAAGGTTGACCTGGACGCTTCGCAGAAGGATGTTGAGCCACTTCCCTCTCCAGTAGTCGTAGGAACTACTGAGAAAAATGTAAAAGAAAAGAAATTTGATTTTGTAGAGAGGAAGTGTGTGGATGAGAGATATATTAAAATGGCGGATGGTGGTATTAAAACCCTTTCCCCTCTTTTGTTATCTGACTTTTACTTTGCCCCATCAAAGGCGAAGGGTCAAAAGATGAATAAAAAACATCCTTCTACTTCTGTCTTGATGATTGGCCATGAATCTCAAATGAAAATTAATGACTCTCCTGTTTTGAATCAAACTCCTAACGAAATAGATCTTGATGTTAATCAAACCGACCTTTCTGAATCGACTACTCAAGAAGATGTCAAATGTGAAACCTTATCAGAAAGTGATTTCCCCCAAATTGATTTTCAGGGAAGTCCTATCGAGATAGAGTTTTCAGATTCTGACTCTCTTCTGGGAAATGACGATCCAATACCTACAGTGAGTGTAGACACCGCTCTAGTTTACCCGCCCGAAGACATCGAGCAGGTGCAACTCCGTGGCGGTAAAGTCTTACCTCCTAGGTTGCCCCCTCAAGACAAAGGCAAGCAATCCTCACTCGAAGATATAAATCCAGATTCCCCTCAGCAACCAGAATTTCCTTTAATTCCTCTGGGTTTTGAGTCTGTCGTTCATAAGGTTGATTACAACGTCCTAGCCCACCTTAGGAAGTTGCCAGCAAAATTAAGTATTTACGACGCCCTCCTTCTCTCCAAAGAAATGAGGGAGTCTTTAATTAAAGCACATCTCGACCCCGAGATTTGCTTAACACAGTTGGCTGCAACTTCAGAAGGTGAGGCTCTCTACTTCAAAGAGGTCCCCGGGGTTACCTTTTCAGACAAAGATTTACTCTTGGGAACTGCTGACCACAACCGCCCCCTCTACATCACCGTAGATGTGGGAAACTTTAAGTTATCAAGAGTCATTGTTGATCCGGGTGCATCGGTCAATGTGATGAACATAAAGACTCTTGCTTACCTCAGAGTTGATACTAGCAAGCTTTCAACCGACAGGTTGGTGCTTCGTGGGTTCAACAAGAAGGGCGAGAGAGCTTTATGTTCAATCACTTTGCTCCTAGAAATAGGAGGGTTAAAAACTGAAGCTAAATTTCATATAATTGATTCGACTACGTCCTTTAACGCACTTCTAGGTAGACCTTGGATTCACGAATATAGAATGGTTCCATCTACCCTGCACCAATGCGTTAAGTATCAACGAGACGACATTGAACATGTGATTAAGGGTGATATGCAACCATTCTCAATTCAAGAAATTGGGATCTAAGAAGATGCTGCGTATTTCATACCAAAAGGGTCCTCGTCCCGTTCTAAATTGGAGATCAAAGTTGAGGAGAAAATGGTTGGACAAAAACTCGACCAAAAGAAGGAAAATGATAAAAATATCAATCAAGAAATGACACAATCGAGTAGTAAAGACGACTCTGATATCGTTTTCCTTAGGCCTCCAAGCACATTACCTCAAAGAGGTGGGAGGATGGCTTTAAGGGAACGAGGTCGAGGCCGTGCTTCATTAGATAGGAGAGCAGCACCTGTGTATATTGATTTGGAATCAGATTCTGATGGTGAACTGGAAAGTCAAGGTACTGCCCTCCCTCTCGATTATCAGAACATAAATGCTCCTCCAAAATTTGATCTCACCTTAGACCAGGACAGTGACCCTGAGATAGATATTTCAAAAGTTAAAAGTGACAAGCCTGAATTAACAATGTATGAAAAGCTCACTAGAAGGATTGAGGCCCTTTCTCTGACCCCACTGTCGGCAGGCAGGGTTGTAGGGTTGGAAGTCAAAGTGGCCCCCAACTTGGATGGTGAAGTTAAGAAAGTCCAGAAATTCTTTCTTGGTCCTCCTCCGCAAGGGACGAAGGTGATGTAACCCTTGAGGAGGCAGATTTCAATGAATTAATGGAATTACCTTTCGGCTACTTCCCTATTTATGTAAAAAACACTTTTTCTAAAGGTTCTATACCATACCGATGGACTAAGGGTCAAGCTAGATACCACGAGAATATTTGGCGAACAAAGAAAAATAAAAATCCAACAAGTGGTATTGGCTTTGGAACAGTTAGTTCATTCGATGATGATGAGTATTGCCTAATGATAACTTACCATCTCGATTCTCCAAATGTCCCTACAGATCCTTCTTGTCCTCTAGATGGACTCTGTTTGGAGACTTTAGACGATCCCGATGATCTTCAAGTTCGGGATGCACCCCCTGAATTTGAAGAGGAAATTAAATATACAGTCGATGAGTTGAGAGAAATTAACCTGGGAAACGATGATGACCCCCATCCGATTTTCATAAGTACTTTATTGAGCGAGGGTGAAACCCAAGACTTAATCCAGTTGTTATCCGAATTCAAGGATTGCTTTGCCTGGACATACGATGAAATGCCAGGTTTGCTTGCTGAGGTAGCAGTTCACAAACTTGGGGTTCGGCATGATGCCATTCCAGTTAAACAAGCTCCTCGATGCATGCGCCTAGAGATCGAGCAACAAGTCATTTCTGAAGTTAAGAAATTGGCAGATGCCGAATTCATTCAAGAGGAGCAATATCCCTCCTGGGTGGCCAGCGTCGTGCCAGTTCTAAAGAAAAATGGTCAAATTCGGATCTGTGTCGACTATAGGGATCTGAATAAGGCATGTCCTAAAGATGAGTTCCCTCTACCAATACCAGAGATCATGGTGGACATTGCCTCCTCACACGCTATTTTCTCATTCATGGATGGTTCGTCAGGTTATAACCAAATCAAGATGGCCCCAGAAGATGAGAGAAATACTACGTTCAAAACCCCTATTGGAATCTTTTGTTATAAGGTGATGCCATTTGGCTTAAAAAATGCCGGAGCAACCTACCAATGGGCCATGACCCGTATCTTTGACGACTTAATTCACAATCAAGTTGAGTGTTATATTGACAATTTAGTTGTCAAGAGCAAGGTTAAAGAGGCTCACCTGTATGACTTAAGAGTTGTTTTCGAACGGTTGCGACGTTACGATTTGAAAATGAACCCCTTGAAGTGCGCCTTCGGCGTCGCCTCAGGAAAATTCTTACGATTCGTAGTGAGGCACCGCGGAATCGAGATCGATCCTGCTAAAATTGAAGCCATCCTAGATATGCCATCTCCTAAGAGCCTTACCCAGTTAAGGTCTCTACAAGGTAGATTGGCGTATATAAGGAGGTTTATTTCTAATCTTTCCAGGAGATGTCAACCCTTTTCTGTCCTTGCGAAGAAAGATGCTAAGTTCGTATGGGACGAGAAATGTCAAAATGCTTTCGATGATATTAAGCAGTACCTTTCCAACCCGCCAGTTTTGGCAGCCCCAATTCCGGGAAAGCCATTAATTCTCTACACCGCAGCCTTAGATGAGTCTTTAGGTGCCCTGTTGGCTCAAGTCAACGACAAAGGGAAAGAGAACGCTCTCTATTACCTCAGTCGGAGACTTCTTCCTACTGAAATTTGATACCCGTCAATTGAGAAGCACTGTCTTGCTTTGGTTTTTGCAGCTCAGAAACTGAGGCATTACATGCTCTCACACTCAATCAGTTTAATTTCAAGAGTTAATCCTTTGCAATATCTTATGACCCGACCTACGTTGTCAGGACGTTTAGCTCGTTGGTCTATGATATTACTGTAATTCGAGATTACCTTCACTCCTCTTCGTGCTGTGAAAGGACAAGCTGTCGTCGATTTTCTGGCAACACACCCGCTGCCGACAGATTCTCCTCTGAATGATGATCTACCCGACGAACAAGTCATGAGTTTGAGGGAATCTGGCGAGGCCATCTGGGAATTGTATTTTGATGGGGCAGCATCCTCTCGTAGGAATGCGACCCAACAACCTATAATTCCTAGAAAGGCTGGAATCGATCTAATTTTCATAACACCGAAAAAGGGAATGATGCATTTTTCCTACCACTTATCGAAGCCTTGCACAAACAACGAAGCTGAATACGAAGCTCTGATAACTGGTTTGAAACTTGCAATTCTAATGGAAATTAAAGAGATTAAGATATTTGGAGATTCCCAGTTGGTGATTAACAAAGTGGCCGGAACTTATAAAGTCTTGAATCCTAATCTCCTAAGATATCATCAATACACACTTCACTTGTTGGAACAAATTCCTACTGCTACTTTGTATAGGGTTCCCCGTGGTAGCAATTCCGCGGCAGATGCCTTAGCAAAACTCGCAAAGGAATTTGCCTGTCCTGAGGAGGATTCCATTCCTATAGAGATTCAGGGTCGTAAAGCCCTCTCTCCTATAGATTTGGAACACATGAGTAAGACTCCCCTTCAGATCCTTTTTGCCTCTTCGACAACCGACGAAGGAGGCGATTGGAGATGACCCTTAATCGATTACCTTAAAGAAGGGAAGCTTCCCCAGGACAAATCGCTCTCAAACTAGATTAAGAAACGTGCCCTATCATACGCACTAGTCAACGATTTGTTGTACTGTCGATCCTTCGATCACATGTGGTTACACTGTTTGAATCAGCGAGAAGCCCTGAAAATTGTTAATGAAGTTCATTCAGGACTATGTGGTGCACATCAATCAGATCCAAAAATGAAATTGAAGATTAAAAGACTTGGATACTACTGGCCTATAATGATTGACGATTACATGAATACTGCAAAGCACTGTCATCAATGTCAGGTCCATGGTGTGGTTTTACATCAGCCGCCTAATATGTTACACCCTACGATAGCCTCGTGGCCCTTCGAAAGTTGGGGCACAGATATCATTGGGCCGATTGACCCTCCTTCCGCGAGAGGTCATCATTTCATATTAGCAGCGACTGATTATTTTTCAAAGTGGGTGGAAGCAATTCCCCTACGCAACGTAACATCACACCATGTCTTAAAATTCTTTCGTGATCATATCTTATATCGATTCGGCGTACCCCGTAGAATCATATCCGATAATGGGTCCGCATTCAAGTCTACAAAGATCAACAATTTCGTGAGACGCCATAATATTGATTAGAGATACTCGACGATCTATTACCCTCGGGTAAATGGATTGGCCGAGGCCTTCAACAAAACCTTGGTGCAAATTGTTAAAAAGACCCTTGATGATAATAAACAACAGTGGGATGAGCGGTTGGTGGAAACTTTGTGGGCTTATCGTACCACTTATAGAACCCCGACCCAATCCACCCCGTTTGCACTAGTATACAGATCTGAGGCTGTTCTACCCTTGGAAATACAAACCCCTTCGCTCAGGATTGTAGTTCAGAATCAAATTACAAATGAACAAAATGCAAAACTACGATTGGAAGAACTCGAAGGCCTTGAAGAGCGACATCTCCAAGCTCAACAAAGTTTAGAGTTGTATAAGTCCCGTATGGTTCAAGCCCATGATAAGCTAGTGCGACCTAGGACCTTCCAAGCAGGAGACTTGGTGTTGGTCCTTCGGAGGCCTATCTTAGCCCATCGGAAGTTGGGAGGCAAATTTGAAGCCACGTGGGAAGGACCCTTCGTTATAGAGACTGTCTACAAAGGAGGCTCGTATCAGTTAGTAGATTGTAAAGGAAATCACCCAATGCTACCTGTTAATGGGCGTTTCCTTAAGAAATACTATGCTTGATGTAGCTCGTTTTATCAATTAATAAAATATTCTTCATGTTTCGCAATCCAGTTCTTTCCTTTTTAAAAATTTTCTTATTTTTAACGCATTTTCGCCTTCTCCCAAGGGCCGGATTACTCCACCCCTTAGGATCGTACCATTTGCTAATGGTGGAGTACGCCCTTCGTGGCACCATCTTAGTTTTCCAGTTGATTTGCCTATTAGGAGTAAGTCTTCTATCAGCATCCTATAGGCCTAAGGTTGGGTGATGCCCTTCCTTAGACCCAAGGCTAGGTATTCCCTACCTTGGTTTCCCAGTTAATCTGTCTACTAGGAGTAAGTCTTCTATCAGCATCCTGTAGACCTGAGGTTGGGTGATGCCCTTCCTCAGACCCAAAGCTAGGTATTCCCTACTTTGGTTTCCAGTTGATTTGCCTATTAGGAGTAAGTCTTCTATCAGCATCCTATAGGCCTAAAGTTGGGTGATGCCCTTCCTTAGACCCAAGGCTAGGTATTCCCTACCTTGGTTTCCCAGTTAATCCGTCTACTAAGAGTAAGTCTTCTATCAGCATCCTGTAGACCTGAGGTTGGGTGATACCCTTCCTCAGGTATTCCCTACTTTGGTTTCCAGTTGATTTGCCTATCAGGAGTAAGTCTTCTATCAGTATCCTATAGGCCTAAGGTTGGGTGATGCCCTTCCTTAAACCCAAGGTTAGGTATTCCCTACCTTGGTTTCCCAGTTAATCCGTCTACTAGGAGTAAGTCTTCTATCAGTATCCTGTAGACCTGAGGTTGGGTGATGCCCTTCCTCGGACCCAAAGTTAGGTATTCCCTACTTTGGTTTCCAGTTGATTTGCCTATTAGGAGTAAGTCTTCTATCAGCATCCTATAGGCCTAAGGTTGGGTGATGCCCTTCCTTAGACCCAAGGCTAGGTATTCCTTACCTTGGTTTTCCAGTTGACCCGTCTACTAGGAGTAAGTCTTCTATCAGCATCCTGTAGACCTTAGGTTGGGTGATGCCCTTCCTCAGACCCAAAGTTAGATATTCCCTACTTTGATTCCAGTTGATTTGCCTATTAGGAGTAAGTCTTCTATCAGCATCCTATAGGACTAAGGTTGGGTGATGCCCTTCCTTAGACCCAAGGCTAGGTATTCCCTACCTTGGTTTTCCAGTTGACCCGTCTACTAGAAGTAAGTCTTCTATCAGCATCCTGTAGACCTAAGGTTGGGTGATGCCCTTCCTCACACTTCTAAAATTCTATTCATAACTCTCATTCGGTCAACGCCAATGTGTGCAGAAGAAGTCTCTTCTACTACACACATTGGGGGTCCATTTGTTGACCTCATTTTTGTATGAGGTCACTAAGGCCCTTCCAAATTTCAGATTAATTCTAGATCCTAGGATCCATTCTAGACCTTAGGATTTTTTCCTAGAGCTAGACCTTAGGGCCTACTCTAGAGCCTAGGATTCCCTTAGATCCTAGATCTTAGAACTCCTCTAGATCTTAGGACCACTCCAACTTCAAATCAATCCCCACCCTTGATCAACCTCAATCTCAAATCAATTCCTACATTTGATCAACTCCAACTTCAATTTGATTCCTACCTTTGATCAATTTAAATCCCAAACTTTATTTAACTCAAATTCAAATTAATTCAAGTTTCAAACATATCCAAACTTTGATCCAATCAACTTGACAATCCAACCTTCAACTTAGACTTTGATCCAAAATTCAGTCTAGCTTTGACCTCATCCATTCATTAACAATCACCACATGATTGTAAATGATTTAGATACTTCAATACTAATCATTCAAAACTTGAAAATCATTCCAAATCCAGAAATCCAAACTCAAATTCAAAGTCCTAAGGTCTTGTCCTAAATACCCTTTTCAAAGTGTTGCAAATCTATTTTTCATGTCTTATGTTTTGATGATTGACAAACATTGTTTCTCTTGGACAGCTTGTTGCTTCTAACTTTTCAGGAATCGAAGATCGGACAATCAAAAAGGAGCCAAGTTCAGGAATGCGTAGGTTTAGGGTTGAGTCAGTCTGTACTTTTGTTTTTTACCTTTTGAGTCCACTTGTAATAGTCAAAGAGACTGATGCTTTGTAATCCTTCACACACACACTTGAGAGACTTAGAATTTCTATTTTTACTCATATCGGCCAGGACGATTTCTTTGATCGGCCTGGACGATCAGCTTAAAACAGAAAGTCTAATTAAGGATTCTTAATTAAGGCAGCCGACATTAACAGATCGTCCTGGACGATACGTGTATCGGCCTGGACGATAAGCTCAAAACAGAAAGAAGTAGCCGCCATAGACAAGTATGGTATACTGTATCTTTAAATTATCAGCCTGGACGATCCTCGGATCGGCCTGGACGATATTCACAAACTATGCCATAATTGTTCAGGAAATCAAGGGAGTAATTAAGGATGATTGATACGATCAGATCGTCCTGGACGATCGCAAGATCGGCCAGGCCGATCTAGTCAAAAACCTTAAGTTACTTCAGGACGATCAATATCGGCCAGCCCGTATTCACGGCTATTGTCAGGACGATTTTCCTCTGATTTGAAATGATCGGCCAGGACGATCGTGAGATCGGCCTGGATGATCAAGCTAATTTTCAATCGTCCAGTTTTGCATCCAGGGCTATGCTCTGGCCGATCTTCATTGATTTGTACTGATCGGCCAGGCCGATGTCCATATCGGCCTGGACGATATTGTCAGCAACTTGCAATTAATGAGCTCTTTTGAAGCTCTTCTATTTAAGAGCTCTTGTTCAACGTTTTGAAAAACCTTTGGCTGCTGCCTTGACCTGAGAAGACCTTGAGGAGAGAAAGAGAGAGAGAGGATCTTGTGAGGGGGAGCTTGTGAGGGGTTTCACAAGGGTTGCTTCAAGGATCTCTCTACGTCATCTTCGTCTAGAGTTTCTCGTCCGTGGAAGGGTCGGTAGAGGTAAGGAGTTTTGCTTTTGGTTCTGGTTCTCTGCCAGCTTCAGGAGGAAGCAAAAGGGGATAGGTTCTCTGCCTTACCGGGGTGGCAAAAAGGAGGTTCTTGTGAGGGTTTCTCCGCCTAGCCGTGGGGGCTAAAGGAGAGTCACCTTTTTTGTAGTGCAATACTTGGAGGGTGCCTCCAAGGAGTGGACGTAGGTCGAGTCGACCAAACCACTATAAATTTCTGTGTTCTTTTTCTTGCTTCCGCAATTTAAAATTCCGCACTTTTTTGTGGTGTGATTTGGTTTATGTGATTTTATTTCTTTGTTTAAAAAGAAGTTTTTTAAAATACCAATTCACCCCCCCTCTTGGTTAGTTTGGGACTAAGTTCATAGGGCTTAACATCCCCATCGAACTTTCAAGTGGTATCAGAGCTTGATTCGAAAATTAAAGTTTGAAAACTTTTTGAATTTGATCCATGTCTAACTTTGGGAATCACAACACTACGGAAGGTATTCTATTACCCGACCTCCTATGTTCGATAACCTACCTTTTGATTTTTGGAAAACTCGCATGTCAACTTTTTTACAATCTACTGATTATCGCATGTGGATGCTTATTCAAGAAGGTTATTCTCCACCTTCTCGTGAAATTAACGGTTTTAAAACTGAAGTTGCTTTTACCGAATGGACTTTTGATGAACGAGATTTAGCTCAATTAAATGCAAAATATTTGAATTGTTTTTTCTGTGCTTTGAAATCTGAGGATTTCATGCGTGTTTCAACTTGCAAAACTGGTAAAGAAATTTGGGATAAATTGTGCATTACTTATGAAGGCACTAATGAAGTTAAAAAATCCCGTTTAAACATTCTCTTGCATGACTACGAACTTTTTCGTATGAAACCTCATGAATCGATTTCTGACATGTACACTAGGTTTACTCAGATTGCTACTTCATTGCATGCACTAGGAAAAGAACTTTCGAACTATGAAAAAGTTAACAAGATTTTGAGATGCTTGCCTTCGTCTTATGATGCAAAAATTACTGCAATCACTGAATCTAAAGATTTGAACACCTATTCTATTGATAACTTGCTTGGCTCACTCATTGCTTACGAGCAAGGGGTGAATCAAAGAAATCTTGATGCAGGTGAGAAGAAAAAGGAGAAAACAATTGCATTGAAGGCACACAAATCGGATTCTGAATCTTCCGGGTCTGAAAGCGATGGAGTTGCCTTCATCACAAGGCAATTCAAAAACTTTCTAAGGAAGAAACAAAAGCATCATCAAAGTTGGAGAAAAAGTAAGGATCATAAACATATTAAAGGATCTTCTGATGTTGTTTGTTTTGAATGCAGGAAACCTGGACATGTAAGAGCCGATTGTCCTACACTTGAAGATCATTCAAGCAAAGAAAAGGAAAAAGGTGAGGAGAAAGCTAAGTCTAGGAAGGAGAATAAGAAAATCCAAAGAGGCTTCTGGGCAGAATCTGGTACTGATTCCTCTGAGACTGAACCAGAGGAAGAGACTACAAACTTGTGTTTCATGGGAGAAAATCAAAGTGATGAGGAAGAGGTATGTAAACCAACCTATGATGAATTGTTTGAAATTTGTGAAAAAATCCATACATCATACAAAAAACTTAAGAAAACTCATGCTAGCCTAAAGTTAGAACATTCAAATCTACAAAAAGAGCATGAAGTTTTTCTCAAAGATCATGCAACGATTGATTCAAATCACATGGCTCTCCTTGATGAATTTGATGAATTAAACAAGAAGCATTTGGAATTAATTGATAAAAGTAATGCATTAAAAGCTTCACACACCTCACTTAACGATGATCTTAAGAAATCTAAAGAGATTGAGAAAAATTTGAGGATTGAGAATGATGCATTAAAAAGAACTAACTTGAGAATTCAAAATGATTTGGAAACATGTAAGAAAGCTAGGATGACACCAACTTTTAATCAAAGGCCAGAACCTAGGAAGAGGCATTTTTACCCAAACCATTTAAGAAAACCTTTTCCTGGAGTTCAATGTTTTTCTTGTGGCATGCTAGGACACATCTCACACACTTGCACAGTTCACCGCAGTACACATTGGGTGTGGAGACCTAAGATGCATGATTCAAAGCATACCACATCTGCATTGCACTCTACATTTCCTAAGAAGGAGCCCAAATCTGTTTGGGTTCCTAAAACTGACTGTTGTTGAATTTTGCAGGAGTGCTCTCACCAAAGACCTCGTGGGAGCATAAGATAACTGAACATAAGGAGGCTTGCAGCTCAATTGCTTAAATCCGTGGCTTTATCACTTGCTTGAAATCTTTAGTTTTTATTTGTCTTTTATTTTTAGTTTTTGTGTTCACTTTATATTGTTTTTAGTTTGCTAATTTTTTTTTTTTTTTGGCTTTTGCTTTTTCACTTTGGTCTTTATTTTTTTTTGTTTCCATATGATGAAACTTCTCAAGCTTTTAAATATTGGAGTTTTTTGGAGATAGGGTTTAGCTTTTTAAAATTGGTTAAAGGGAGTAAACTGTTGATGTTTTTCCCTTCTTCTGACTTTGTTTAGTGGCATGATTTTCTTCTATAAAACAAAAGTCTAAACTCAGTTTAACCAATGGATTTTTAAGATCTCTTTCTAATCTTGCTACATATAAGTCCTTTACGTGAATCACTTTGGACCTATCAATACTGCAAGCTTATGAGGGAAAGTCTTTGGGTATGTGATAATCGATGATTATTCGAGTTTACTTGGGTTAGATTCCTATCTTATAAAAGTGAATCATTCAAGGAGTTTAAGTTTTTTTCCACTAAGATTCAGAGGAAGTTATATTGTGAAAATATAATAATTTATAGTGATCATAGTGGAGAATTTGAGAATAAAAATTTTAAATCTTTCTATAAGGAGCAAGGGATAGATCACAACTTATTAGCTCCTACGACCCCTTAGTCGAATGGGATAGCTAAAAGGAAAAATAGGACACTGGTACAAGTGATCCTTCGCTAGAGCTATCTTAGTTGAATACTCACTTCTAAAATATTTTGGCCATATGTGATAAATATAGCATGTTTGTTGCAACTTGAGCTTATGAGTTAATTTTTTTGATGATAACAAATATTATGGCTCACTATCTGCTATCTACCTGTATTTGTAATATAGTTTTCTTTCTATGTTTACTAACATTTTTAGTATTATAGTGCACCTTACAAGGCTCAAGCTTTAGCAGAAAATGTTCTATTTGTATTTTTCATTAATATATTTTTTAGCTTGTAAGAGTGTTTGCTTGCTTGTAACCTTGCTCACTTATTTCTATTTTAGAGTTATCTATTTTTGCTCCCATCATCCGGGATTATCCAAATATCGGCCTGGATGATCAGCTGAAAACATAAACTCTAATTAGGGCATCCTGGTTAAGGCAGTCATCTTTAAGCACATCATCCTAGATAATATTCATATCGGCTGGGATGATAGGCACAAAACAAAAAGAAGTAGCCACTAGATCTATTTAGGTATTCTTTATTTTTGGATATCGTCTAGGATATCATCCTGAACTATGCAACTCAATTATACCTAAATTAATCTGGTAATTAAGAAAAGACATTAAGGTTTGATTACACAATCACATCATCCGGGATGATCGCAGAATCATCTAGGATGATCTCTTGGATGATTAACATCATTCAGCTTCTATTTATGGCAATATTCAAGATGATTTTTCAAGTATTTGAACTAATTGGCTAAGATGATTATCATATTGGCCTGGATGATATGGCCAAAAATCTTTTGATCGTCCCAAACTAATTGGCCTGATTGAGAGAAATTTACTCTGATCGGCCAGGACGATATTCCTATCATCTTGGATGATAAAATCAACAAGTTGCAATTAATTAGCTCATTTGAAGCTCTTCTATTTAAGCTTGGACAAGGGTCTTTGTAAGTGTCTTTTTGGCAGCCATTGGAGCTTCGTTCTTTTGGAGGAAAGTTGAAGAGAGAGCTTAAAAGGGAGAGAGAAAAAGGTGGAGTTTGAGAGAGGGAGAAGATTCTTAGAGGGAGTTTCAAGGGAGTGTGGAGGGGTTCCACACAGTTTCTCCGATGAGCTTGCACCTTAGTACCATCAAATTTAAGGCTCGTCTTGAGGTACGTTTTGGGAAGAAGAATATCTCCTTTGTGTCAAAGGGCCCAGCTACACCGCCCCACTAGGGAAGGTGGATGTGATTTTATAAGGGCTTCTCCGCCTATCTATAGGGGCTAAAAGAGAGATACTGAGTTTAGTGCAATACTTGGAGGATGCCCCCGAGGAGTGGACGTTGAAAGTTCGTTAGGGATTTTAAGCCCTATGAACTTAGTCCCAAGCTAACAAAGAGGGGGGGGGGTGAATTGATATTTTAAAAAAAAAATTTCACAAAGAACAAAAATCACATAAACCAAAATCACACCACGAGAAAAATAAATAATGCATAAATTAAAGTACAGAAGCAAGAAAACAATAACACAGAGATTTATAGTGATTCGGTCAACTTGACCTACGTCCACTCCTTGGAGGCACCCTCCAAGTATTGCACTACAAACGTGACTCTCCTTTAGCCCCCACGGCTAGGCGGAGAAGCCCTCACAAAGAACCACTTTTTTTCACCTCGGAAAGGCAGAGAACCTATCTCCTTTTGCTTCCTCCTGAAGCTGGCAGAGAACCACAACCAGATGCTGACTCCTTACCTCTACCGACCCTTCCATGGATGAGAAACTCTAGACGAATAAGAAGTAGGGCGATCCTTGAAGCAACCCTTGTGAATCCCCTCACAAGCTCCCCCTCAAAAGATCCTCTCTCTCTCCCTCTCTCTCTTTCTTTCCTCAAGGCCTTCTTAGGTCAAGGGAGCAGCCAAAAGATTTTTTCAAAATATTGAACAAGAGCTCTTAAATAGGAGAGCTTCAAAGGAGCTCATTAATTATAAGTTGCCGATAATATCGTCCAGGCCGATCTGGACATCGGCCTGGCCGATCAGTTCAAACCTCAGAAGATCAGCCAGAGCATCACCCTGAATACAAACTAGATGATTTCAAATTGGATTGATCGTCCAGGCTGATCTCACGATCATCCCGGCCGATCAATTCAAATCAGAGGAAAATCGTCCAGAGAATCGCACTGAATTCAAGCTGGCCGATATTTATCGTCCTGAAGTAACTAAGGTTTTTGAATAGATCGTCCTGGCCGATCCTGTGATCGTCCAGGACGATATGATCGTATCAATCATCCTTTATTACTCCCTTGATTTCCTGATCAATTAAGGCATAATTTATGAATATCGTCCAGGCCGATCAATGATCGTCCTCGCCGATTATTTAAAAATACAGTATACCTTAATTGTCTATGGCAGCAACTTTTTTCTGTTTTGAGCTTATCATCCTGGCCGATACACGTATCGTCCAGGCCAATCTGTTAATGTCGGCTGCCTTAATTAAGAATCAATATTTAGACTTTCTGTTTTAAGCCTGATCGTCCAGGACGATGTAAATATCGTCCTGGCCGATATGAGTAAAAACAGAAATTGTAATTCTCTCAAGTGTGTGTGTGTAGGGTTACTTAGCATCAATCTCTTTAACCATTACAAATAAACTCAAGAAGAGAAAAAATAAAGTACAAACTGACTCAACCCTAAACCTACGCAATCTTGAACTGGCTTCGTTTGTTTGTCCGATCTTCGATTCCTGAAAAGTTAGAAGCAACATGCAGTCCAAGAGAATCAATAGTGTTTGTCAATCATCAAAACATAAGTCATGAAAATAGATTTGCAACAATCTCCCCCTTTTTGATGATGGAAAAACACTACGAAGACAATTAGCAGAAAAATTTCAGGATCGACAATTGTAAAAACATCATAAACTTCTCCCCTTTTTGACATATCAAAAAGGAGGAGGGAACACAAAATAACAATAGCAAATCACAAAAAAAAAAAAAAAATTAAACCAAGGAATGAAAATGATGTAGTATTCCTTGTGATTAATTTAAAAACTTGTGGGTTAATGAGTTAACAATCTCAACCATCTATAGAATAGTAGAATATCCAGTCATGGTTACCTTAGCTCAAACTTTTTCTTAGGGTAGAATCGTCTTTTGAAATCAATGACCTAACTCAAAGAATTAATTGGATATGAGAAAAAGAATCCATCCATCACTTGGTTTAAGAAAAAACTATCTTTAAAAAAAATGAACCAAAGTAAATCTATCACGATCGCAAAACAATCGAAATCAAGTCTTTGAGAGCCAAAACTTCTAAGTTCTAAAATATTTAAAAAGAGAGAATAGCTTGCTTTTGAGTGGGCTCATTTTATGCCTCTTGTCAATTTAGTGGCGCTTTGCGCATCTTTTTATAGATTTTTCAATTTTGGCGTCTTTGCGCTTCTTTTGTTTGCATCATTGGCCAAATTTTTTCTCTTTTTTTTGCAAACTACATTCTCTTTTATAACCTCTTAAAAAAACCTTAGTTGTGAATATATCTTTTCAGATATTATAGAATAGGAGCTCTCTCTCTAACATAAGGAAGAATTACCACAAATAGAATTAATAATCAAAGACAAGAGAAACGAGAGATCTTGATGAGAAAAAGAAAACTTTAAACATTATAAATACAAGATAGATTTGCTTAAACAAGCTTAAGGAAAGATCTCAATTTCATAAACAATCTTTAATTTAAGATAGACTTTTGATTAGAAAAGAAAATTATGCCACTAAAATAGGTTAGAGAAAGAGACACAATCACAAAATATTTTTACCATCTAAGAGATTAAGATGAAAACCACATTGACTACAAATTTAAAAAAAATAAGGGCATGGAATATGTTATCATTTCAGCGATGATTTTGAAAACTAAGTAAGAGAAAGAGAAAAGCAAAAGAAATTAAAACACACCAAAAACTAAAAAAAACAAAAATAAAAGAAAGTAACTAAAAGATCAAGTTTCATGCAGTTATGTCAATCACACCCAATCTAGTCATTAAAGAACTGAAAGTGTCAAAGGCCAATGGTTTAGTAAAGATGTCAGCCAATTGATTTTCAGTTGTCACATGGTGTAACTCAATGTCTCCCTTAGTCACATGATCTCTAATGAAGTGATGCCTGATGTCAATGTGCTTAGTCCTTGAATGTTGGATAGGATTCTTAGATATGCATATGGCACTAGTGTTGTCACAAAAGATTGAGATAATGCCTACAGGTAATCCTAAATCCAATACCTGTTGTTTCAACCAAAGGACTTGGGACACACAACTTCCAAGAGTGATGTACTTAGCTTCAGCAGTGAAAAGTGCAACAGAGTTTTGCTTCCTACTAGACCAAGAGACCAAAGATTGTCCAATAAATTGACAAGTTCCTGAAGTACTTTTTCTATCCACCTTGCATCCTGCAAAATCATAGTCAGAAAATCCAATAATCTGAAAAGAAGTGCTGTGTTTAGGGTACTAAATCTCTAAGCCTTGTGTCCCCAAAATGTATCTAAAAATTTTCTTAACAGTAGTCATTTGAGACTCCTTAGGGTCAGCTTGAAATCTAGCACAAAGGCAAACACTAAACATGATATCAGGTCGGCTCGCAGTCAAGTAAAGTAAAGATCCAATCATGCCTCTATACTTCTTCTGATCAACAGACTTACCACTTGGTCCTTATCCAATGGAGCACTAGAAGTCATGGGAGTGTTAATTGGCTTGGCTTTGTCCATCTCATACTTCTTCAAAGTGTCCTTTATGTATTTTGTTTGATTTAAAAAGGTTCCATCCTCCAATTATTTTATGCTAAACCCTAAAAAGTAGGATAACTCTCCCATCAAACTCATCTCAAACTCTCTACTCATTATTTTAGAAAAATCATCACATAATTTCTTATTAGAGGATCCAAAGAGTATATCATCCACATAAATCTAAACAATGAGTAAATCATCTCCAACTCTCCTAAGAAAAAGGGTGGTGTCTACGCTCTCCTTGACAAACTCCCTCTCTAGTAAGAATGTGCTAAGCCTCTCATACCAAGCTCTTGGTGCCTGCTTTAAACCATACAAAGCCTTTTTAATTTAATAACATGATTTGAAAATTGGGAACTCTCAAAACCTTGGGGTTGTTCTACAAACACATCTTCTTTTATCTCCCCATCTAAAAAGGCACTCTTGACATCCATTTGAAAAAGCTTAAATCCTTTATAACAGGCAAAGCCTAATAGCACTCTAATGGCTTCCAATCTAGCTACAGGGTCAAAAGTCTCCTCAAAGTCTATCCCTTCTATTTGATTGTACCCCTTAGCCACCAATCTTGCTTTATTCCTAACCACCACTCTGAATCATTCACCTTGTTCTTAAAGACCCACTTTGTCCTAACTATACTTTGTCCCTTAGGTCTTTCAACAAGCTCCCAAACAATGTTTCTAACAAATTGATTTAATTCTTCCTGTATTGCTAAAATCCAAAACTCATCAGTAAGGGCTTGGTTAATGGTGGTGGGTTCAGCCATTGAGATAAAGGCAGAGTTGTTCACCTCCTTCTTAAGTTCATGTCTAATCTTAACTCCACTAGAAGGGTCTCCTAAGATCAAATCCTTGGGGTGACTTATAGAGTTTCTCCAATCTCTAGGCAAAGTGTGTGAAGGTCCAACCCTTTCATTCAAATCAAAATTTTCTACTCCTTGGGTGACTTCTCCTACTCCTTTATTACTTTGGTGCTCTACCCCCTTCCCCAAATTTTCTACTCCACTAGTAATCTCTCCAATCTCATCATCATTCTCAACTCCATGTTTCTTAGGATCAGACTCATCAAATACTACATGGGTTGTCTCTTCCACCATTAAAGTTCTCTTGTTAAACACCCTAAAAGACTTCCCAATACTAGAATATCCCAAGAATACTCTTTCATCAGATTTAGGATCAAATTTTCCCAAGTGAGACTTACCATTGTTGTGAATAAAAATCTTTCAACCAAAGACATGAAGGTGGGAAAGATTGGGTGTCCTACCCTTAAGGATCTTATAGGGTGTCTTTTCTAATTTGGCTCTAACATTCACCAAATTCAACACATAATAAGTTGTGTTAACCGCTTCAGCCCAAAAGTATTTTGGAAGTGAATACTTAGCAAGCATGGATCTAGCGGCTTCCACCAAGGTCTGATTCTTCCTTTCAGCTACCCCATTCTACTAAGGGGTCCTAGGAGCTAAAAAATTGTGGCTAATCCCCTTGTCCTCACAGAAATCTCCAAATCTTTCATTCTCAAACTCTCCCCCATGATCACTATGGATGGTCAAAATCTCACAACCTAGCTTTTTCTGAATCCAAGTAAAAAATGTTTTAAACTCCTCAAAAGACTCATTTTTATGTTAAAGAAATCTAGTCCAAGTGAACCTCGAGTAGTCATCAACAATCACAAATCCATAGACTTTCTCACCCAGGCTGGCAGTGCTAATGGGTCCAAACAAATCCATGTGAAAGACTTCTAAAGTTCTAGAGGTGCTAATGTCCTTAATGGGGTGAAAGGTGGAGTGGACTTGCTTTCCTAGTTGACAGGCATCACAAAGGTGGTCTTTTGAAAACTTGAGTTTGGGGACACCTCTAACTAGGTCTTTTTGGGTCACTTTCCTAAAGTTTTCATACTTGCATGACAAAGTCTCCGGTGCCACAACCATGAATCATCAATCACTATTTTTAAGCAAAATGAAGCAGCACATTCAATGTTATTTAAATCAAGCATGTAGACATTGTTGATCCTCTTTCCCTGTAAAATAGTGTTGTTACTTAAACTTACAATGCATGAATTTACAAAGAATTGCACGATGAAGCCTTTGTCACAGAGTTGATTAATGCTGAGCAAGTTGTGCTTCAATCCATCTACAAGCAAAATATTTTTAATTATAAGGTTCTTGGAATTACCAATTATACCTGCACCTACCACCTTCTTGGTGGTGTTGTCTCCAAGAGTAACCTTGCCTCCAGTCCTGGACTCTAGTACAACAAACTGGTTGGCATCACCAGTCATATGTCGAGAGCATCCACTGTCCAGGTACCACATACTCTCACGAGGCCTTTTCTGAGAGCCCTCCTGCAAAATTATCAAATGTTAGATTTATGAACCCAAGAAGGTTTGGGTTCCTTCTTATAAAGAGTAGAATGCAATGCATGTGTGGTATGCTGTGGATCATGCATCTTAGGTCTCCACACCCAATGTGTACTATGGTGAACTATGCAAGTGTGTGAGATGTATCCTAGCATGCCATATGAAAAACATTTAACTCCAGGAAAAGGATTTCTTAAGTGGTTTGAGTTATAATGCCTCTTCCTAGGTTTTGGCAATTGATCAAAAATAGGTGTCATCCTAGTTTTCTTACATGTTTCTAATTCATTTTGAATCTTCAAATTTGTGCTTTTTAAGACCTCATTTAAATCCTCAAATTTTTCTCCATCTCTTTAGACTTCTTAAAATCAGATTCAAGTGATGTGTGTGAAACTTTTAATGCATCATGCTTTTCAACTAATTCACAATGATTTTTATTTAACTCATCAAATTCATCAAGTAAAGTCATATGATTTGAATCAATCATTTGATGGTCTTTAGTCAAAATTTCATGCTCTTTTTGTAGGTTCAAAAATTCTAATTTCAAGCTAGCATGTGTTTTCTTTAATTTCCTATAAGATGCATGAATTTTTTCTAAAACTTCAAAAAATTGATCGTAGTAAAGTTCACATACCTCTTCTTGATCAGGATTGTCGTCTGCCATCAAGCACAATTTGGATGTCTCATCTTCTGGTTCCGTCTCCGATGAGTTTGATGCTGAATCCGCCCAAAATGCTTTTTGTACTCTCATCTTGTCATTCCTTAGCTTAGGTTTCTCCTCACCCTTTCCTTTGCTTGAGTGATCTTTAAGTGTCGGGCAATCAGTTCTCACATGTCCTGATTTTCTGCATTCATAATAAACAACATCAGAAGATCCTTTAACATGTTTATGATCCTTACCTTTTCTCCAATTTTGATGATGCTTTTGTTTATTCCTTAGAAAGCTTTTGAATTGCCTTGTGATGAAGGAAACTTCATCGCTTTCAAACCCGGAAGATTCAGAATCTGATTTGTGTGCCTTTAGTGCAACTATTTTCTCCTTCTTCTTCTCACCTGCATCAAGATTTCTTTGATTCACCCCTTGCTCGTAAGCAATGAGTGAGCCAAGTAAGTTATTAATAGAATAAGTGTTCAAATCATTAGATTCAGTGATTGCAGTGATTTTAGCATCATATGGAGAAGGCAAGCATCCAAAAATCTTATTTACTTTTTCAAAATTTGAAAGTTCTCTTCGTAGTTCATGTAGTGAAGTAACTATCTGAGTAAACCTAGTGTACATGTCAGAAATTGATTCATGAGGTTTCATACGAAAAAGTTCATAATCATGCAAGAGAATATTCAAACGGGATTGTTTAACCTCATTAGTGCCTTCATAGGTGATACACAATTTATCCCAAATTTCTTTACCTGTTTTGCAAGTGGAGAAACGCATGTAATCCTCAAATTTTGAAGCACAGAAAAAATAGTTTAAACATTTTGAATTCAATTGAGCTAAGTCTCGTTCATCGAAAGTCCATTCAGTAAAAGCAACTTCAGTTTTAACACCATTAATTTCACAAGAAGGGGGAGAATAACCTTCTTTGATAAGCATCCACATGCGATAATCAGTAGATTGTAAAAACATTAACATGCAGGCTTTCTAAAAATCAAAAGGTAGGTTATCGAACAAAGGAGGTCAGGTAATAGAATACCCTTCCGTAGTGTTACGATTCGCAAGGTTAGCCAAGGATCAAAATAAAAAAGTTTTCAAACTTAAAATTTTTGAATCTCGCTCTGATACCACTTGAAAGTTTATTAGGGATGTTAAGCCCTATGAACTTAATCCCAAGCTAACCAAGAGGGGGGTGAATTGGTATTTTAAAAAATTCTTTTCACAAAGAACAAAAATCACATAAACCAAAATCAAACCACGAGAAAAATAAATAATGCAGAAATTAAAGTACGGAAGAAAGAAAATAATAACATAAAGATTTATAGTGGTTCGGTCAACTTGACCTACTTCCACTCCTTGGAGGCACCCTCCAAGTATTGCACTACAAACATGACTCTCTTTTAGCCCCCACGGCTAGGCGGAGAAGCCCTCACAAAGAACCTCTTTTTGCCACCCAGGCTAGGCAGAGAACCTATCTATTTTTGCTTCCTCCTGAAGCTGACAGAGAACCACAACCAGATGCTGACTCCTTACCTCTACCGACCCTTCCACGGGCGAGAAACTCTAGACGAAAGAGAAGCAGAGCGATCCTTTAAGCAACCCTTGTGAATCCCCTAACAAGCTCCCCCTCAAAAGATCCTCTCTCTCCCTCTCTCTCTTTCTCTCCTCAAGGCCTTCTCAGGTGAAGGCAGCAGCCAAAAGGTTTTTTCAAAATGTTGAATAATAGCTCTTAAATAGAAGAGCTTCAAAGGAGCTCATTAATTGCAAGTTGCCGACAATATCGTCCAGGCCGATCTGAACATCGACCAGGCCGATCAGTTCAAAACTTAGAAGATTGGCCAGAGCATCACCCTGAATACAAATTGGATGATTTAAAATTGGCTTGATCATCCAGGCCGATCTCACGATCATCCTGGCCGATCAGTTCAAATCAGAGGAAAATCGTCCAAAGCATCACCCTGAATTCGAGTTGGCCGATATTTATCGCCCTGAAGTAACTAAGGTTTTTGAATAGATCGTCCTGGCTGTTTTTTCGATCGTACAGGACGATATGTTTGTATCAATCATCCTTAATTACTCCCTTGATTTTCTGATCAATTAAGGCATAATTTGTGAATATCATCCAGGCCGATCAATGATCGTCCAGGCTGATTTTTTAAAAATACAGTATACCTTAATTGTCTATGGCGGTAACTTATTTCTATTTTAAGACTATCGTCTTGACCGATACACGTATCGTCCAGGCCGATCTGAGAATGTCGGCTACCCTAATTAAGAATCCATATTTAGACTTTCTGTTTTAAGCCTGATCGTCCAGGACGATGTAAATATCGTCCTGGCCGATATGAGTAAAAATAAAAATTCTAATTCTCTCAAGTGTGTGTGTGTAGGGTTACTTAGCACCAGTCTCTTTGACCATTACAAATAGACTCAAGAAGAGAAAAAACAAAGTACTGACTGACTCAACCCTAAACCTACGCAATCTTGAATTAGCTTCTTTTATTCGTCCTATCTTCGATTCCTGAAAAGTTAGAAGCAACATGCAGTCCAAGAGAATCAATAGTGTTTGTCAATCATCAAAACATAAGTCATGAAAATAGATTTGCAACAGACGTAAGTCAAGGTTTGACCGAACCACTATAAATCTTGTGTGTTCTTTCTTTTATTATTTCTGCATTTTTTTTTTCACTTTGATATCTGTGGTGAATTTTTATTTGAGTTTTGTGTTTTAATTATTGGAAAGAATTTTTTAAAATATAATTCACCCCCTCCCCCTCTTGGTTAGCCTTGGGCTAGATCATAAGGGCTTAACATCCCTAACAAACTTTCAAGTGGTATCAGAGCGGGATTCATAAAATTGAGTTTTTAAAAACTTTTAAATTTTGATCCATGGCTAATTTTTGTTATCATAATATTATAGAAGATTATTATATCACCTGACCACCTTTGTTTGGAAATATTACTTTTGATTTTTAGAAAATTCGTATGTCTACTTTCTTGTAATAAATTAATTTTCGAATGTGGTAAATAATTTTAACTGGTTATTATGTACCGTCACGTGTTATAGATGGAATTAAAATTGATATTCCTTTTAATCAGTGGAATAGAGAAGAACAAATCAATGCTTCATTGAATGCTAAATCACTAAACTTTTTTTTTTTTGTGCTTTAAATTTTGATGATTTAATGTTTGTGTCCGCGTGCTCTATTAGCAAGAAAATTTAGGATAAATTACACACTATATATGAATGCACTAGTGAAATCAAGCAATCCAGATTAAATATTTTAATACATGATTATGAATTATTTTGCATGAAATCTTATAAGTCGATGTTAGACATGTATACTAGATTTATTTAAATTGTGACATCATTGTATGCTTTAGGTAAATAATTTTCAAATATTGAAAAAGTCAATAAAATTCTACATTATTTACTTGATAAATTTGATGTCAAAGTTGTTGCTATTTGTAAAAAAAAAATTTTGAATGAATATTCTATTGATAAATTGATTGGCTCACTCATTGCCTACGAGCAAAGTTTGGGTCAAAGACTTTTGGATGTAGGTGAGATGATAGTGTTAAATGCTGAAGACGCGAAGAAAAGTGGCTTAGTTGTTGATGAAAATGATGACTTATCAAGAAAATTAAAAATCTCACCAAAGAATAAGCTTCAATAAAAGTGAAATAAAGGTAAAAATGGTAAGAATGTTAAGATTTCTTCTAAAGTTGTTTTCTTTTGATATAGGAAGCCTGGACATATGAAAAATCAGTGCCCTAATTTGAGAACGCTTTCTACAAAAGAAAAGGACAAAGCTAAGCAAATTATAAAAAATGACAAATAATGAAAAGCAAAAAATCTCCTGGGCAGACCTAGTTTCTCAATCTTCAGACAAGGAGCAAGATGGTGTTTAAACCATTATTTGTGTGTTTATTTTTCTATGTTTTATTCATCTTTGTGTATTTTCTATGTTTTTTTCCTTTGGATTTATTTTTCATTCCTTTTTCTTTTTTTTTTTTGTTAATTTGTCTTTACTTTTCTTTTTGTGAAGTTCTCTCTGAGCAACACACACGTTCACCATTCTAAAAATGAAAAACCTATCTCCTATTTTTCTTAAATTCTTATATAAGTTATGGTTGACTTATCTAAAAATAGTTAAAGGAAGGAAACTCATGATTTTGTCTCTGTATCTCCTTTCTTAAAGAGGTTATTTTACTTTTGATGCAAAATCTTCATCATATTATAAATTGAATTTTGAAATTTATAGGAATCTTTTGCAAGTTGTTGAATCTACCTCATAATTTTTTTAGTCAAGTAGTTTGTTTTAACAATAGAATGGGTTTACTTTTGTTTAAAAAAAAATCAGAAAGATAGCATATTTGATTGATAAAAAAAGTAGCCAATGACGCCAAATCAAAAGATGCGCAATGACGTCATCTTAAGAAAGATACACAAAGTGTATCAAAAAGTAAAAGAAGCATAAAGTGCGCTAAAAACTGACAATTGGCATAAAATGAGCCCACAAAAGTAATGCAAACCTTTCTTGTACTTCTTAAAACTTAAGAAAGCTCTCGATATTTTTGATACTTGAGCTTGGAAATCATGATTCCTTATTAAGTAATTTTTGCATTAATCTTTTATTAGATATATTTTATGAAAAGTGTTTTGAAAAATTAGTATTTCTTTTTCTAATTTATTCCTTGATTTAAATATTGGATTAAAAAGTTTTTTGAGCCTTTAAAAGATCATGAGCTTGGATTAACAATTTCTAAATTTCTAACCATTTTGGGTTATGCGTAGTGAATATATTCCTTACTAAGTTTTTGAATAAAATCAAGAGGTAATTTTCTCATTTTAAGAATATTTGATTTTTTTTTCTTTTCGTTAGATCATGGATTGTTTTTGTTTTTTTTATTTATTTTTATTATTTTTATTATGTTTTCAACTCTCCTTTTTGATAATGCCAAAGGAGGAGAATGTATTGTTGTATTTGTATATGTTTTCTATTTAAAAAAAAAAAAACAAAAATTTTTTTTCTTCCCCTATTTTTTAAATTTATATTCTAGTGAGGGGGAGATTAGGAGAAAATGTTTTCATTTTTACAAATTCAAGCAGTAATATTTATCATCATAAAAAGGGGAAGATTATTGCTACTCGAGCTTATGAGTTTATATTTTTTATGATAACAAATATTTTGGATCACTGTCTGATGCCTACCTCTACTTGTAATATAGTTTTTTTTTCTATGTTTACTAACATTTTCAGGATTATAGTGCACCTTATAAGGCTCAAGCTTTAGCAGAACATGTTCTATTTGTATTTTTTATTAATGTATTTGTTATCTTGTAAGTGTGTTTGCTTGCTTGTAACCTTTCTCACTTAATTCTATTTTAGAGTTCTCTTTTATTGCTCCCATCATTCGGAACGAACCAAACATCAGCCTGGACGATCAGCTAAAAATAGAAATCCTAATTAGGGCATCTTGGTTAAGACAACCATCTCTAAGCACATTATCCTGGAAGATATTCATATTGGCCGGGGGGGGTAGGCTCAAAATAGAAATAATCAGCTGTCATATCTATTTAGGTATTCTTAATTTTTATACATCATCCACAACATCATCATGGACGATGCAGCTCAATTATTACTAAATTAATCTTATAATTAAGGGAAGAAATTAAGGTTTGATTGCATGATCACATCATTTGGGATAATCGCAGAATCATCCGGGATGATCTCTTGGACTATTGACATCATTTTGCCTCTAATCAGGATAATGTTCAGGATGATTTTCCTCGTATTTAAGCTAATTGGCCAGGAGGATCATGATATAGGCATGGAGAATATGGCCAAAAATCTTCTAATCATCCCAAATTGACTGGGCTAATTGACAAAATTTACTCTGATCGGCCAGGACGATACTCCTATCGTCCAGGATGATAAAGTCAGCAAGTTATAATTAATTAGCTTGTTTGGAGATCTTCTATTTAAGCTTAGACAAGTGTCTTTTTGGTAGCCATTGAAGCTTTGTTCTTATGAAGAAAACTTGATGAGAGAGCTTGAAAGAGAGAGAGGAAAGGGTGGAGTTTGAGAGAGGAAGAAGATCCTTGAAGAGGGTTTTAAGGGAGCATGGAGGGGGTTCCACTTAGTTTCTCCGGTGAGCTTGCACCTTAGTACCATCAGATTTAAGGCTCATCTTGAGGAAAGTTTTGGGAAGAAGAAGATCTCTTTAATGTTAAATGGCCTGGCTACTCTACCACATTGGAAAAGGTGGAAGTGATTTTATAAGGGCTTCTCCACCTAACTATGGGGGCTAAAGGAGAGACATTTAGTTTAGTGAAATACTCCGAGGGTGCCTCCGAGGAGTGGACGTAGGTCAAGATTTTACTGAACCACTATAAATCTGGTGTGTTCTTTCCTTTATTATTTCTGTATTTATTTTTTGCACTTTGATTTCTGTGGTGAATTTTGATTTGAGTTTTGTGTTTTAATTATTTGAAAGAATTTTTTAAAATACCAATTCACCCCCCTCCTCTTGGTTAGCCTCGGGCTAGTTCATGAGGGCTTAACATCCCTAACAAACTTTCACTATTATGTTCCAAATAGGGTGAATGTTAGATTCAAACTGAACAAGACAGCCAATGAAATTTTGAAGGGTATGACACCCAACCTCTCTCACCTCCATGTTTTTGGATGTAATGTATTTGTTCTGAATAATGAGAAGTCTCAACTAGGAAAGTTTGATCCAAAATATGATGGAATGTTTTTAGGTTACTCAAGTATTGGGAAATCCTATAGTGTCTTCAATAAAAAAACACTAGTAGTTGAGGAAACCTCTCATGTTGTGTTTGATGAATTTGATAATTTTGGAGGGTCTTGGGTAGAAAAAGAGGAGGTTGTATATGTCGCCCAATGATTGGATTCTATAAATTTGGTGGAAGGAATAGATTCTAAAAACACTTTGCCTAGAGAATGGAGATATTCTTCGAATCATCGTAAAGAATTGATCTTAAGAGACCCATCTGAAGGTGTTAGAATTAGGCATGGACTTATAAAAGAGGTAAACTATTATACCTTCATTTCAATGATTGAAACCACTAACCTAAATCAAGCCTTATCTGATGAATTTTGGATCTTAGCCATGCAAGAAGAATTGAATCAATTTGAAAGAAATGATGTTTAGGAGCTAGTTGGAAGACTTAAGGACCAGAGTATAGTTGGAACAAAATGGGTTTTTGAAAATAAAATGAATGATTCTAGAGTAGTAATGAGGAATAATGTAAGAATGATGACTAAGGGGTATAATAAAAAAGAATGGATTGATTTTGAGGAGATTTTTGCCCCTGTAGCTAGATTAGAACCTATTAGCGTGCTACTATCCTTTACTTATTTTATGGGATTCAAACTACATCAAATGGATGTTAAGAGTGCCTTTTTGAATGAGTAATAAAGAAAGATGAGTATATTGAACAATCTTAGGCTTTGAAAACTCATAATTTCTTAATCATGTGTTTAAATTAAAAAGGATTTATATGGACTTAAATACGAACTCAGGGCATGATAGAAAAGGATAAGCACATTCATACTAGAAAGATTTTTTTTTTAAACGGAACATAAAAACCACCCTATTTTTAAGAAAGGTAGGAGATGACTCATTAATTATTTAAAGTTTTGTTGATGATATTTTATTTGGATCTACTGATAAAAATGTATGTGACAAATTCTCAAGAATAATGAGTGAATTTGAAATGAGTATGATGGGAGAACAAACTTACATTTTAGGATTAGCATAAGCTAGAAGGATGATAGGACTTTCTATAGTCAATCAAAATATATTAAAGTTATCCTTAAGAAATATGAGATGGATAAAGCCAAGCCAATCAACACTCCCATAAGTTCCACTATTTAGTTATATAAGGATTCAAATGGTAAATCTATTCATCAAAAGAAGTATAAAGGGACAATTAGATCACTTCTTTACATTACTACTAGCAGACCTGATATTATGTTTAGTGTTTATCTCTATGCTAGATTTCATACTGATCCAAAAGAGTCTCACTTGACTACTACTAGGAGAATTCTTAAGTATCTCTTAGGAACCACTGACTTAGGAATCTGGTATCCTAGGCATAACACCTCTTTCAAAATTATAAGATATTCTGATTTTGATTTTACAGGATGTTGAGTTGACAAAAAAAGCACTTCAATAACTTGTCAATTCATAGGACAAACCTTAGTCTTCTGGTATAATAAAAAGCTGAACATAGTTATCCTGTCTACTACTGAAGCTGAGTATATTGCCTTAGAAAATGGCCCAAGTCCTCTAGTTAAAGCAACAAATTCTGGATTTAGGTTTACCTGTAGGAATAATTTTAATTCTCTGTGATAACATTAGTGTCATCTATAGTTTTAGGATCCTAATACAACACTACAGGATGAAACACATTGATATAAGGCATTACTTCATTAGAGACCATGTTACTAAAGGAGACATAGAGCTAGACCATATAGCCACTCAAAACCAACTTACTCATATCTTTACTAAATCACTGGCCATTGAAATTTTTAGTATCTTGAGAACTAGAATAGGTTTCATATATAATAATACTTGAAATTTTATCTTTCTATTTTTTTTATCTTTCTTTTAATTTTGTTTGCATGTTTGTTTCTGTTTTTGTGCATTTATTTTTTATTTTTCATTTTTATGTTATTTTTCCCTTCAATTTTTTTTAATCAATGGTCATTGCTGGAATGACATTTTTTCCTTGCTTTTGGTTTTAAAAATTCATAAATGATGATTGATCTCCTTAAATAAATTAAAGGAAGAAATATTGTTGATTGTTTCTCTTCCTCTAACTCTTTTTATAGTCTAATTTTCTTTTTTTAAGAAAAATTCTATTTTAAATTAAAAGTTAGACTTTGAAATTGAGTACTTTTCTATCTTCCTACAGTAATCTATCTTATATAAATTTTATTCAAAGTCATTAAATCACTTTCAAGTTTTTATGATTAGGTTGTTGCCATTATCATATGAATATGATTTTGATTTGTATTTTATTTTTTCTTATATTAGAGAGTGAGTTTTCCTTCTCTTATATTTGAAAGATATTCTCACAAATGAGAGTTTTTAAATGTTTTGAAAGGGATCTAGCTTGCAAAAATTAGAAGAGGCATAAAATAAACTCAAAAGAAGACTGAAAAATGAAGCGCAATGATCGCAAAAAAATTAAAAGATATACAAAGTATATCAAAAATCAAAAGATGCATAAAATGTGTCAAACAATTGATAATAGGCACAAAATGAGCCCACAAAGAAGTAAACTTTCTTCTCTTTCAAACCTTTAAATCTTAAAATAAAATTCATTCATCACTTGATATTTTCAAAAAAATTATTTTTGAAATCTATATTTTTTTACTAATTACTTTGTTATATCATACTATCAGATATTTTTTTCTTGAATGAAGTTTTGAACATATCACTTTTCTTATATGATTTCTTTTCTGAGTTAGATTATTATTTAAAAAGATTTTAACCTATAAGGAGTCCGAGCTGAGGCAAACAAGATCAATTGTTCAACCATTTTCTAGATTTCAGCATTGTTAATTCATTTCTTACTATTTTTAAGATAATTTGTCATTTATTGAATGATGACTAGTTAAAAAAACTCTTATTTTAGCTCTTTTTATTGTTTTTATCATCTTTTATTGTATTTTTACTTATTTTTGTTATTTTTTTACTTATTTTGGTTTTTTAGGACCTCTTACAATCAACTCTATCCATCCTCAAAATTTTAAATTATTTTCTTATCATCCTAGATGATATAAAATTATCTTGGATGATACCATCAATTCACTGCTCATCTTTCATCCAATGGTTGATCTGCACCTATTATAGGTAATTATATTGTACTATCACACAATCATTTTGTACGACCCACATAGCACAAATGCCTAGATGATTTCAATGTAGTTGGTTTGATCCTTATTGACTCATCATCAAGGATGATACACGTGATTGTCCTGGATGATCAATCCATTCAATGATCTTACAGGCTGACACCTTAGGATAATTTCTTATGTCTAATCATCCTCGACAAAAGGATTGCCTTTTTAACCAATCATCCTAGACATCATTATTGATAAAATCATCCTAGATGATGTCATAATCATCCTGGACATTTACACGATCATCTTGGATGATCTGGACAACTCTTTATAAATAGGCTAATTCAAAGTTTCTTTCCTCACTACAAAACTTTCTTCCTCAATCCTTAGCACTAAAATATTCTCTATGGCTAGTGGCAAACATTCTAGGTTGCTGATTGGAAGTTCCTTCAAGGGAACTATAGACCCTCGCTTCATTGAGGTAGATTATCATGCTTCTTACCTTTGGTACATATCTGTAGGGATTACACCCTCAAGGATAGTCAATCCCTGCACACTGACCTATCAGGTATAAGATTTATTCACCCATACAACTCTTACCTTCATTCTGACCCACATATTCTCTTCCAATTTTGAACTTCTGTATGAATTCTTTTCCAGCCTTAGACTTAACTCTGCCTACACTTCACTTCAAACATATGTCAACAAACGACCTGTAGAAAATAACTTATCAGGATTGCCATGAAATTCTTAAACTTTCCACCACTGGAGACATGCTTCGTGCCTTGGCTTTAGACCCTGAAATTCTTAAACTTTCCACCATTGTAACTTTCCATGGCATTGCCACTAATTCATTAGTAAAAGATGCTATAACCATCCAATATGTCCTTAGAACTTTTGTAATTCCAAAAGTTGATGATCGCATTCACATTACTCCAATACTCTCCATCACCGCTTATTATATAATGGCCCAAATGTATTTCAATGGTATTGATTATTCATTTAGATACATTGAACACTTGACTAGCATTATGGATGTCGAACGTAAGGGAAAACCAAATCTGGCCCTAGGACGCATCATTACCTATGTTCCTGAAACTAAGTAAAATCTTCAATATCATATCCCACCAAATTATCAACCTTTCTTTTACACCAATATCACCTTCCACATCCTTCATAGCATTCATCACCATCCAAAGCATGAGGAGGCTGTGGGAGCAAATAAAGGCTCTATTCTCAAACTTGTTCCTCTTTGTCAACAGTCACAGCTTGATCAACTGGTATAACATTTTAATCAGTAGGAAGCAAGATTTGAGTCTTATATCACGGAGTAGCAACAGCTGCACACCTAGGATATGGTAATTTTGAGGAGTTTATAGAACAACAATAATAGCACATAGATCATTTTAATGATTACTTAATAAAGCAGCAGCAGTAACATGGTTTAGACATGGACAGGTTCCACGAGTAATTCTCCTCTTTCTAGCCTTTCTATCCACCACCACCACTACCACCTCCTGATTAGAGTCCCTTTGACTTTGAGTTGTTTTTCTATTTTTGTTTGGGTTTTTTTTGTTGTACTCTGCTTTTTATTTCTAGTGTTTTCTAGTTCCTCCTTTTTGTGATGATAAAAGGGGGAGTAGGTATGTTTGTAAAATCTTGTGTACCTATAAGAGTTGTTTTTACTTAGTGCTTATTGTTGTGTTCCTACTTAGTTATTTTATTTATATTATTCTATTTGTTTCTTTTACATAAAAAGAATGTTTTTTTTATCACCTCCCCAATTTTTCAAAGAATTAACTTAGTAAGGGGGAGCTTAGGGAATATCAAAACACCTTTGAAAGCTTTTAATAATAATATTTATCATCATCAAAAAAGGGAGATTATTATAGATCTGGGCAAGTCTTGTGATTTTGTTATGATGATAAATATTATTATTTTTATTTACTATATTGTCTTATACTAATTAAAGTTCATTTCATATCTAATTTTTTTGTTGAATACAATCTCACTGTCAAGCTAGCTCATAATCGGGTAGACTAGGACTGAGTCAAGTCTATAATTTTCATTTAAAAGCATTTTTTTACCTTTTCTTGATTCAATTATAATGTGGTGGATCTGGAAGTTAAGTAACCTTACACACATACACTCAAGGGTGTGAATAAAGGGAGATAGAGAAATTTAATTTTTCTGACCAAATTGTATAGGATATTATTTTTATCATCCTAGACAATCTATTCAGCTCACAATCCTAATTAGGGCATCTAGTTCAAGTAAACTTAATTAAATAAATCATCCTGAATGTTACTCCCATTGTCATGGATGATATGTTTAAATCATAAAAAATCAGCCATCAAACTCATTTAAGCAAATTTTATAACTCTAAAATTTACACTAATCATACAAAATGATACTAATCATCCTGAACAATTTGTAACAATCATGCTTAAATTGATCAGGTGATTAGGAGAGTAATTAAGGTTAGATTATTTTGTTAAGAGAGTTGCAATTTGCATGTTTTACATTCTTGCAACTTGTATAGTTTTGATGATTCCAAATATTATTATTTTATGTGTAGTTATCTCCTAACACTTTTTGGAAAATTTGTTTTTTGCTCTTGTGTGTACTAACATTTCAGGAAAATCTAATTCTAATCTACTGAAGACTTCAAATCAAATTCAACATGAGATATCTTGTATTTTGTATCTTGTAATTTTTGTATGAATTAAGTTTGAGAGGGAGTGATTGTAATTGAGTGAATAAACACACACACTTGAGGAAATCATAAAAATTTTATACTGATCGTACAGGAGGAATATAATTCATACGGGACGATCAGGTCAGTTATCTCCTTTTCAGAGCAATGGTGCAAACAGAAGTTGGAGGAAATTTTTTTAAGTCCTGATCATCCAAGATGAAATAAATTTCATCCCAGGATGAGTTAGGCTCTGTAAAAATTTCATTCAAACAAAATCTATAATCGTGCTAGGACGACTTGGGCTCTGTAAAAATTTCGTCCAGACAAAATCTAAATCATCCCCGAACGAAAGTCTTCTCTGTAAAAATTTTGTTTAGACAAAATTCATAATCGTTCCATGATGAGTTCCCCTCTGTAAAAATTATGTTCGGATGAAGTCTTGTTCGTCCCAAGATGATGGGAACCAACTTAAGTAAGTTGGTTACGTCCTGTGGTAATTTAGGAATTAACCTATGAAATAACTGTTTATCTGGACGAACCTAGTTTGTACGGGACGATGATCGTGTACGAACATAGTTCGTACCAATATTCATTAGGATCATTTCTTACACTTTAAGTAAAATCACCCAGGACGATCCACAATCGTACGGGACGATCCATTTCGTGTTGACTTGAATATTTACAATTTTGGACAATTTATTTTGTCTCTCCTATATAAGGTCTAATTTTTACTACCACCCAATCTTTTTTCTCATTGATCTTTATGCCTATTGAAAGAAGAGTCAAGGAGAGAGTGTGAGAGTGCATTCAAAAGAGGATTCCTACCATTGGAGTGTGAAGGCTTCACTTGGTGTTCAAAAGTAAGAATCTCTACTTGTGAATTGGGATTACTTCACTCTTTTTTTTTTCTTTCTTCTAGAATTCTTATGAGAAGATCTGTCAAGGAGATCAGGTTCTCTGTCGACATTTATAGAGTGTGAATAGCCAGGGGTTCACTGCCCATATTAGGAGTGTATGAAAGGACGAAGGGTTCTTTGCCCATACTAGGAGAGTGTGAAATGATGAAGGGTTCTCTGCTCACACTAGAAGAGTGTGAAAGGACGAACAGTTCTCTGCCAGCATTGGGGATAGTGTAAAAGAATGACGGTTCTTTATCACACCGGGTAGTGGTGAAAAGAGTTTTTGTAAAGGTTTCTCCACCTTGCTGTGGGTGCAAAAGGAGAGTCACTAGTGATATTAGTGCAATACTCGGAGGGTGCCTTCTTGGAGTGGATGTAGGTCTGATTTTGACCGAACCACTATAAATCTGGTGTCTTTATGTTTTCGCTACTTTTTATTTTTGTGATTTACTATTTTAAAATTATGATTGAAAAACTATTTCTACAAAAATTCATTAAAATTTAATTTCAGTTTAAAATACTCAAAAGAGGGATAAATTTTTAAAAATACCAATTCACCCCCCCCCCCCCCTCTTTGTTAGCCGTGGGACATAAACTTTGGCTTAACAACCTAATTCATAGTGTACGAGTTTCAACAAGTGGTATCAAAGCTTTGTTTCAAAATCATAAATTTAGACTACTTTTTTTATTAATGTAGATGGCTATATTTGGAAACGGAAACACACCTGAGGGTTACTCTACAATTAGACCTCCACTATTTGACAATCTATCTTTTGAATTTTGGAAAACTCACATGTCTACTTTTTTACATTCACTTGATTATCGTATGTGGATCTTAGTTCAGGAAGGATATACAAACACAACTAGATTAGTTGACGGAATTAGAGTTGAAACAACCTTTGCAGACTGGACAGTAGAAGAACATGAATTAGCACAACTAAATGCCAAATGCTTGAATAGTTTCTTTTGTGCTTTAAAATCAGAAGACTACATGCGGGTTTCCACTTGCAAAAGTGGAAAGAAAATATGGGATAGACTTTGTATAACATATGAGGGGACTAATGAGGTTAAGCAATCTAGACTTAATATCTTGTTGCATGATTATGAACTGTTTCGCATGAAACCAAATTAATCTATTTCTGATATGTACATAAGATTCACATAAATAGTTACCTCTTTATATGCATTGGGTAGGGAGTTAACAAATGCTGAAATAGTTAATAAGATTCTTCATTGCTTACCTACTGCATATGATGCTAAAATTACTATAATTATAGAGTCTAAGTATTTAAATATTTACTTTATTGACAATCTTCTTGGTTCGCTTATTTCTTACGCGTAAGGAGTTAGCCAAAGAAAGGTTGATGCAGGTGAACCACGAAGGGAGAAAAACATAGCACTGAATGTGGAAGAGTCTGAGAGTGAACACTCATAATCTGAGGATGAAGACAACATCGCATTGATGACTAGACAGTTCAGAAGCTTTCTGAAGAGGAAGTAGAAGAGACGACAGCAGTGGAATAGAGATAAATTCAATAGAAATGCCAAGGTTTCAAATGAAATTATTTGCTATGAGTGCATGAAACTTGGACATATAAAGATGGATTTCTCAAAACTCAAAGCTAATTCTAGCATGGAAAAGGTAGGGGAGAAACCAGTTGTGAAGTAGGGCAAGAAGAAGTTCCAACGAGCTTTTTGGGCAGACTCAACTTCAGACTCGTCAGAAATAGAAAAGGAGGAGGAAGTCACAAATCTATGCTTAATGGACGATAATCTTGATCAAGAAGAGGGTCGCTCTCACACAAGACCTCGTGAGAGCATATGGTACCTGAACAGCGGATGTTCAAAGCATATGATTGGAGATATTGCTCAATTCATAACACTGGAAGCTAGGAATTGAGGCAAGGTTACACTTGGAGATAACACCACATGGAAGGTGGTTGGATCAGGTATGATTGAAAATTTTAAGAATTTTTTCATTGACAATGTGTTATTGGTAGAAGGCTTAAAGCATAATTTATTAAGTATAAGCTAGCTATGTGATAAGGGTAATTGTGTAAAACATTTTCCTACTAGCTGCATATTAAGCCTAAATAATAAAGATGTTTTGAATGGTAAAAGAGTAAATAATGTTTACATGCTAGATTTAAATTACTATAATTCTCCTACTGCTTTTTGTTTGAAAACTGTATCTGATGAGTCATGGCTATGGCATAAGAGACTTTGTCATTCTAGCATGAAAAACCTTAGGAGGATTACCCATAAGAACTTAATGAGAGGTATACCTAAACTAGACTTTACTAAGGACCACCTTTGTGATGCATGTCAACTAGGAAAGCAAGTGAAGTTCTCTTTTCAGTCCAATAAGGATCTTAAAACTAGTAAACCTTTAGAGATTTTGCATATGAATCTTTTTGGATCTGTTGGAACTATGAGTCTAGGAGGGAATATATACGGATTTGTGATTTTGGATGATAACTCAAGATTCACATGGGTTAGATTTCTATTTTATAAGAGTGAATCATTTGAGGAATTTAGAAATTTTTTGACTTGGATTCAAAGAAAACTAGGATGTGAAATTATTTCTATACAAAGTGATCATAGAGGAGAATTTGAGAATGAGAAATTTGATGAATTTTGTAAGGAAAAAGGAATTGATCACAACATTTTTGCACCTAGAAACCCTTTGCAGAATCGGGTAGTCGAAAGGAAAAATAGAACATTAATAGAAGCTGCCCGAGCAATGTTGGCAGAATACTCACTTCCAAAATATTTTTGGGCTGAGGCGATTAGCACTGCATGTTATGTTCTGAACAGGGTGAATGTGAGATCAAAATTAAATAAAATACCCTATGAGTTGCTAAAAAGAAGAACACCTAATTTATCTCATTTGTATATTTTTGGTTGCAAGGTGTTTATTCATAACAATAGAAAATCTGCATTAGGAAAATTTAATCCAAAATCAGATGAAAGAATTTTTGTTGGATACTCAAGTGTTGGAAAATCTTATAGGGTATTCAATAAAAGAACTTTGGTAATTGAGGAGATCACACATGTTGTATTTGATGAATCTGGAAATATGAAATAGCCAAATGTTGAAGAAGATGAGATTGTAGATAACTCCCAAAAGTTTGATAAAATAAATTTGGAAGAAAATGTGGAAGAAAATTTGGAGAAGAAAACCCAAAGCCTATAGATTTGAGATTTTCTAAAAACCACCCAAGGGAATTGATTACAGGTGAACCTAGTGAGGGTGTAAGGACTAGGCGTGGATTAAATAAGGAAGTCAATCATTCAGCCTTCATTTCAACTATAGAACCCACAAATATTGATCAAGCACTATCGGATGAATTTTGGATTTTGGCCATGCAAGAAGAGTTGAATCAATTTGTAAAAAATAAAGTTTGGGAATTAACTACAAGGCTAAAGGATCAAAGTGTAGTTGGAACTAAGTGGGTTTTCAAAAATAAAATGAATGACTCAGGAGTGGTCATTAGAAATAAGGCTAGATTAGTAGCTAAGAGGTATAATCAGATTGAAGTGATTGATTTTGAGGAGACTTTTGCCCCTGTAGCTAGACTTGAAGCAATTAGGGTTTTGCTAGCCTTTGTCTATTTTAGAGGATTTAAATTGTAACAAATAGATGTCAAAAGTACCTTTTTAAATGGGGTAATTCAAGAGGATATTTTTGTAGAAAAACCTACAGAGTTTGAAAATTCTAAATACCCAAATCATGTTTTCAAGTTGAAAAATGCATTATATGAATTGAAACAGGCACTTAGAGCTTGGTATGAGAGGTTGAGCACCTTACTACTTGAAAGATCTTTTGAAAAAGGAAGTGTGGATACAACTCTCTTTTTGAAGAAATATGGATAGAATATACTCATTGCTCAAATTTATGTAGATGATATCATTTTTGGATCTTCAAATAAAAATCTTTGTGATGATTTTTCTAAAACAATGAGTAGTGAATTTGAGATGAGTCTAATGGGAGATTTGAGTTACTTTCTAGAATTTAGCATTAAGCAAATTGAGGAAGACACATTTCTTAGTCAATCAATATATGTTAAGGACATCCTGAAAAAGTACAAAATGGACAATGCTAAACCTGTTAGTACACCAATGAGTTCCTCAGTTCAGTTGGATAAGGACCCTAAGGGAAAATTTGTTGATCAAAAGAAATTTAGAGGGATAATTAGATCATTAAAGAAATTTGTTTTTCAATCGATTGTTTTGATTAAAAAAAATATAGTTATATTTTGAAAATGTATTAATTTTCTTTGGGAATATTTTTAATTTTTAATTTTAAAATTGAACGCGTCATTATGAACAGTATATCACCTCAGGAGATGATCATATCGTTCCCTAATGAGTTCAAATTTCAGAATCTCAAATTTATCCGGATTATCGTAGTCAAACTCAAAGGGAGAATCATATTTGACCCCGGAGGATCAAAATGGATATTAATCAATTATTTGACTACGCTAATTTGGATAAAAAGATCATTAATTTCATAATCAAAATCATGATAGTAATTGATATATCAATCCGAGGAAAGAAATTATCAATCACTATTGATCGTTTGAAAATGATGAAAATGATAGTTGAGTTTAAATTTCCCAAAGAGAATTAATTAGAGTTTTTGAAAAATTGGTTTTGAAAATCAATTCTGGGTTTCTAAATCTCCTACGATCGCAAGCCCTCGTAGTTAATTACATCGTAGGAAATAGAAATTTCCTAAGAAAACTCTCGATTAAAATAGCGGTGTAAATTTTATTTAGATTTTCAAAGTTGGATGTCAAAGGAGATAAAGGTTGGAAGTTTAAGCGGGATTAGATCAAAATTGAAGGCTTATTTTTGGAATCAAAGGAAGAAGGGTAAGAGGTGTTTTGAGATTTTGAATTACTTCAGAAACACCTCAGCCTATCCTAAGTGTTGGGCTTGAATTTGATTGAAATAGATTCTTTAATTTGAATGGTCAATTTTATTAGAAAGTGGGATTCAATTCCCGGAGGGTGAGGTTGTAATATTTCAAACTGCTCCAGTATCGTCCAGGCCGATCTGGGATCGTCCTGGGACGATCTGTGGATTTCAGCTCCAGGTTTTGCCCAGAATTTGCTCTAAGTGATTTCCTGTAGGGATCGTCCAGGCCGATCGAGGCATCGTCCCGGGACGATCAGTGGATGGCACAAGTCAGTGAGTAGAGGTTTTTATCGCCTATGAATAGTAAACATCGGCCTGAAAAATCGTCCCAGGACGATGGGTTTTGGTCTGATCGTCCAGGCCGATCTGGACGATCGGCCGGGCCGATCTGTGTATTATAAAGCTGATTTCAGCTCATTTGAAGAGAGAGAAAAATAAAAAAATAAATATCTGATTTTTCGTCTGAGGAGAGAGAAAAAGAAGCTTTTGGAAAAGTTGATTTCGGGAAGACGCGGAGCCGTTTTCGATCGAAGTGACTGTTGAAGAATTTGCTGTGCTCGAGGTAAGGCACATTCCGTCTTTCTCAATTTTCAGTTCCGTCGCTGTTGGCGGTATTTTTCTGTCCGGATTTAGTTTTCGTTACGGTTTTTCGTCCGTATCTTTTGATTGGTTCAGTTTTTACCGCGTAACTTTCCGTATATCGTTGCCGTGCCGGGTGTGCACGTTTTGATTATATTTTGAAGATTTTCGTCCGGGTATTTTTGATTCGACTGTGTTTTTAGTCGACCTGATTTTTCTGTGAAATTGGAAATTATCTGTTCAGTAGAATAAATGTTCTGGAATGTGATTATCTATATTCTGTGCGAATTCGGTGAATTTTCTTTGCAGGAATTTTTGTGTAAATTCTGTATACTGCCGTTGTGCTGCCCGATTTTTGGGTAATTTCTGAAATGTCCGAATTTCTTCTGAATTAAAATGCTATGTGATTAAGCTATACAAAGGGAGTTATAAGGGGCCTGAATCCTATGAGATTCAGTTAGTGAAAGGGGAAATCTGAAATGAGATTAAATCTGAAATCTGATATCTGTTTCGTTCCGGATCCGATGAATTCTGTTTTGGTGCTATAAGCACACCTGTTTTGGTGCCGTGAGCACAAAGGGAGACATAAGGGGCATGGATCCTGCGAGATTCAGTCAGTGTCTGGGAAGGGAGGCATAAGGGGCCGGAATCCGTAGAGATTCCGTCAGTGTCAGGGCATTTAGCTATATGTATCTGTTTTGTTTTCTGTATCTGTTCTGTTCTGTACGACATTGTGATTCTGATATGATATGCTCCGTACGATTCTGATTTCTGATCTGATTTCTGTCTGATGAGTTTGGTTTTGGTTTCTGAGAATTTAGATTGGTGGTTTGTTGCTTTACTGAGCTGTTGAGCTCACCCTTGCTTTCTGGTGGTTTTCAGGTTCTGGGAAGGGCAAGGAGGTCCAGGATTAGTTTCAGAGTCTGATCCGATTAGGTACTTTTGTACTTGTTGATTTTTGTACAGTCATGGCTTTCCTATTCTGTCTTTCTTTCTGTTGAAAGCCATGTACTGTTCTGTAGATGATTATTTTGAGGAAATGAAAAGATAGATGTTTTGTTCCGCTGCATTTGATGTTTTTAGTAGCTCTGTTGTTCTGTGTGTTTTCTGTTGAGTTATGTATTTGGGAAGTTCAGTTCAGCAACCTAATCCAAAGCCAGATCCTGGATAAGCAAGTAAGTGTGCGCTCGCCGCGATCCGGCTCGGGCGGGATCCGTCCCCGTCGGGTCGGGTCGTGACAAGCTTTTGTGGTATCAGAGCACTGGTTTTGGAAACAGGTTGGATTGTAAAACAGAGCTCTAGGATGTGATCAGTGAGTCTGTCTGGGAGGTAGTTTTGGGTTGTTTGGCTTTTTATTGTGTTATTTTTGTGTTGTTTTTGTGATAGTTTTCCGGATTTTCTGGATTTTTCTGTATGGATCAGCCAGACCCAGACATGACAGACGGTCAGAGTGATGATCAGGCAGCACCAGTGGGGAGTACAGCCCCAGTGGTCGGTGCTGACACACTGTCCCAGTTTGCTTCGTTGGTTGCTCAGATGATGAGCGAGACTCAGAGCAGAGCTTCTACTGTTAGATCTGAGGACATCGATCGACACCTGCAGTTATTTTTGAGGTTGAAGCCTCCGAGGTTTGAGGGCGCTGTTGAGCCCAGAGCAGCCGAGGAGTGGCTGAGGAGATTAGAGAAGACTTTTGACGGGATGCAGTGTCCTGCAGACAGGAAGGTTCCATTAGCTGTTTTTCTGTTGGATGGAGAGGCTGAACACTGGTGGGATGGCCAGCAGGCAGCCAGATTTCAGGGCAGATTGAACTCTTTGATCACTTGGGAAGAGTTCACTGAAGTGTTCAGAGACTGGTTTGTTCCCCCTTCTGCACGACAGCAGATGCAGGAGAGTTTTCTGAGGCTGGTTCAGGGGAGCAAGACGGTGATGCAGTACGAGGCTGAGTTTACTGCATTAGCCAGGTACGCTCCGCAGCTGGTTAGCACTTCTGCTGAGAGGTGTTACCGATTTCTGAGAGGCTTACGAGACACTTTGAGGCAGCCTTTGATACCGTTCCGGATTTCTGATTTCTCTGAGCTTGTGGAGCGAGCTCGTCTGATTGAGAACGACATGACGACTACTCAGCAGCGGTGGTCTGCGAGTAGGAAGAGGTTTGGAGGTGATACTTCTGGCAGTGGTTCCTCTGGGAAGAGGAGATTTGTTCCTGGTTCTGGATCTGGAGATTCCAGAAGGAGCGGAGGATCGTCTGGTACTGTTACCAGTACGACTGGTTCTGGATCTGTTAGTTCGGCACCTGTGTGCCAGAGTTGTGGACGGCGACACCATGGCCAGTGCTACAGGATAGCTGGTCTTTGTTTCAGGTGTGGTCAGCCAGGACATAGGATTGCAGAATGTCCACAGATAGGATATGATCAGCGATCTGAGGGTTTAGTCAGACCTGTTGGTTCAGCAGCAGGAAGACCGAGGACTGTTCCTCCACGTCCTGAGGGATTTGCTGGTAGAGGTGGTGGTTCTAGTTCTGCACCACGGAGACCACCTACGATTCAGAGGGAGCAGAGTAGTTCTGTTGCTTCAGCTCCTGTTCCAGTTCAGCCCCGAGTTTACAGTCTGAGTCAGCAGGAGGCTCGAGATGCTCCGGATGTTGTGACAGGTACGGTTTACATTTCTGATCAGCCCTGTCGTGTTTTGTTTGACTCTGGAGCGAGTCATTCTTTTCTGTCCGAGCATTGTTTTGAGCTTTTACATTTGGATTCGATGGTTTTACCGGTTTCTTTGTCTGTGATTTTACCGGCTGGGAATCCATTGATTGCTCGACAGTTTTGTTTGTGTGAGATCGAGATTTCTGGCAAGAAGTGGAAATCGAGTTTGATTCGATTGCCGATTTCTTCGTATGATGTGATTTTGGGAATGGATTGGTTGAGTCAATATGAGGCTCAGATTGACTGTCTGAAGAAGCAAGTGAGTTTGCTTGTGGCTGGAGAGAGAGTTGTATTTCAGGGATTACGAGGTGTTCTCTCCAGTCTGATTTCTGCATTAGAGGTGAGCAGAATGTGGAAGAAAGGATATCCAGTATTTTTGGCTTCGGTGCGGGATCTGAACCTGGAGGTTGGTTCTGTTTCTGAGATCCCTGTGGTACGGGAGTTTACTGATGTTTTTCCTGAGGAGTTGGTTGGTTTACCTCCGGATAGAGATGTGGAGTTCTCTATTGATGTTTTTCCGGGTACCGCTCCGATATCGAAAGCTCCGTACAGGATGGCACCGAAAGAACTTTCTGAGTTGAAAGTTCAGCTTCAGGAGTTGGTTGACAGAGGATTTGTACGTCCTAGTGTTTCTCCTTGGGGAGCACCTGTTCTGTTTGTGAAGAAGAAGGACGGTACACTCCGTATGTGTATTGATTACAGAGATTTGAACAAGGCCACGATCAAGAACAAGTATCCTTTGCCTCGGATAGACGACTTGTTTGATCAGCTTTCCGGATCTTCGGTATTTTCGAAGATTGATTTGAGATCCGGATATTATCAGGTGAAGGTGAAGGAATCTGATGTGGTGAAGACTGCTTTTAGTACTCGGTACGGGCACTACGAGTTCTTGGTTATGCCTTTTGGGGTAACCAATGCGCCTGCTATTTTCATGGATCTGATGAACCGAGTATTCAGGGAGTATTTGGATCAGTTTGTGATCGTCTTTATTGACGATATTCTGGTATATTCTGCTTCTGAGAATGAGCATGCCAGACATTTGAGGATTGTATTGGAGACTCTGAGGAGGCATCAGCTGTATGCCAAGTTCTCCAAGTGCGAATTCTGGCTGAAGAGCATTTCATTTCTGGGGCACGTGATTAGCGGAGAAGGTATTTCTGTGGATCCCCAGAAGATTCAGGCAGTTGCTGATTGGCCAAGGCCGACTACGGTATTTGAGGTACGTAGTTTCTTAGGCATGGCCGGGTATTATAGGAAGTTTGTGAAAGGATTTTCACAGATTTCGACTCCTCTGACGAGACTGACTCAGAAGTCAGTTCCTTTTGTTTGGACACCGGAGTGTGAAGCTAGTTTTCAGCGATTGAAGGATTGTTTGACTTCAGCTCCAGTGTTGGCGCTTCCGTCAGGTACGGAAGGTTTTCAGGTGTTCAGTGATGCTTCACTGAAAGGACTGGGATGTGTCCTGATGCAGCATGGTCAGGTAATTGCTTATGCTTCGAGACAGTTGAAACCACATGAGAAGAATTACCCGACACATGATTTGGAGTTAGCTGCAGTTGTTTTTGCTTTGAAGATTTGGCGGCATTACCTGTATGGCGTCACATGTGAGATGTTTACTGATCATAAGAGCCTGAAGTACATTTTTACTCAGAAGGATTTGAATCTGAGACAGAGGAGGTGGCTCGAGTTGATCAAGGACTATGACCTGACTATTCAGTATCAGCCTGGGAAGGCGAATGTGGTAGCAGATGCTTTGGGCAGGAAGTCTTCTGGATTCTCAGGTATTCAGCTTACCTGTGATGACTTTCTGATTCGTGATTTGGAGAGATTGCAGTTGGAGGTGATTTCCTCCAGTGATTTGGAGTTGGCTCAGATGAGTATTCAGTCTTCTTTAGAAGCAAGGATTCAAGAAGCCCAGAAGTCAGATTCTGATTATTCAAAGTTGCTAGCTCAGATTGGATCTGGTAAGACTCCTGAACTTCGAATTTCTGATTCTGGTGCTATTTTCTGTAAGAACAGGTTGTGGGTACCTGTGTTTGGAGATTTGAGGCGGGAGATTCTGTATGAATCTCATCATTCAGGCTACACTGTTCATCCAGGCAGTGGTAAGATGTACGCTGATATGAAGCTTTTGTTCTGGTGGCCTGGGATGAAGAAGGATGTGGCAGAGTTTGTGTCGAGATGCGAAGCCTGTCAGTTGGTGAAGGCAGAGCATCAGCGACCAGGTGGACTGTTGCAGTCGTTGCCTATCCCTGAGTGGAAATGGGAGGAGGTAACGATGGATTTTGCTATGGGTTTTCCTCGATCACGACAAGGACATGATGCTATTTGGGTAGTTGTGGATCGATTGACGAAGTCAGCCCATTTTCTTCCGATCAGACAGACGGATTCAGTTGAACGCTTGGCACAGATATATGTGAAAGAGATAGTCAGATTGCACGGTGTGCCTCGCGTGATTGTATCTGATCGAGATGGACGTTTTACTTCCAGACTTTGGAAAGGCATTCAGCAAGGCTTGGGTACGAAATTGCATTTCAGTACAGCCTTTCATCCTCAGACCGACGGACAGTCTGAGAGGACTATTCAGGTACTGGAAGATCTGTTGAGACTTTGTGTTCTGGACTTTAGCGGAAGCTGGGAAGATCATATTCCGCTGATTGAGTTTGCCTATAACAATAGTTTTCAGTCCAGTATCGGTATGGCACCGTACGAGGCTCTGTATGGCAGGAAGTGCCGTACTCCTTTGACTCTGACGGAGGTCGGAGATAGACAGACTTTGGGTGCCACTTTTGCTGATGAAACTGCTCAGAAGATTCATTTGATAAGAGAGAGATTGAAAGCCGCTCAAGATCGTCAGCAGAAGTATTATAATCAGAAACACAGATTTGTTGAGTTTCAGGTTGGTGACTTTGTGTATGTCAAAGTCAGCCCGATGAAAGGTGTGAGCAGATTTGGTCAGGTAAGCAAGCTTAGTCCAAGGTATGTTGGACCATTTGAGATTTTGGAAAGAATTGGAAAAGCTGCTTATCGCCTATTGCTTTCTGATTCTATGCCTGATGTGCATAATGTGTTTCATGTATCCACTCTGAGGAAGTGGGTTTCAGACTCTGGGAAGAAGGTATCAGCTGCCGAGGTTGAGATTCAGGAGAATCTGGCGTACAAGGAAGAGCCAGAATTGATTTTAGCGTACGACGTCCGCAAGTTAAGAAATAAAGAAATTCCGATGGTTAAAGTCCAGTGGAAGCACCGGACTGCACGGGAAGCAACTTGGGAAAAGGAGTCTGATATGAGACGGTCGTACCCGTACTTGTTTTGACTGAGTTTGGATTGGATAATGTCGAGGACGACATTTTTCTGAGTTGGGGAGATTGTAATATTTCAAACTGCTCCAGTATCGTCCAGGCCGATCTGGGATCGTCCTGGGACGATCTGTGGATTTCAGCTCCAGGTTTTGCCCAGAATTTGCTCTAAGTGATTTCCTGTAGGGATCGTCCAGGCCGATCGAGGCATCGTCCCGGGACGATCAGTGGATGGCACAAGTCAGTGAGTAGAGGTTTTTATCGCCTATGAATAGTAAACATCGGCCTGAAAAATCGTCCCAGGACGATGGGTTTTGGTCTGATCGTCCAGGCCGATCTGGACGATCGGCCGGGCCGATCTGTGTATTATAAAGCTGATTTCAGCTCATTTGAAGAGAGAGAAAAATAAAAAAATAAATATCTGATTTTTCGTCTGAGGAGAGAGAAAAAGAAGCTTTTGGAAAAGTTGATTTCGGGAAGACGCGGAGCCGTTTTCGATCGAAGTGACTGTTGAAGAATTTGCTGTGCTCGAGGTAAGGCACATTCCGTCTTTCTCAATTTTCAGTTCCGTCGCTGTTGGCGGTATTTTTCTGTCCGGATTTAGTTTTCGTTACGGTTTTTCGTCCGTATCTTTTGATTGGTTCAGTTTTTACCGCGTAACTTTCCGTATATCGTTGCCGTGCCGGGTGTGCACGTTTTGATTATATTTTGAAGATTTTCGTCCGGGTATTTTTGATTCGACTGTGTTTTTAGTCGACCTGATTTTTCTGTGAAATTGGAAATTATCTGTTCAGTAGAATAAATGTTCTGGAATGTGATTATCTATATTCTGTGCGAATTCGGTGAATTTTCTTTGCAGGAATTTTTGTGTAAATTCTGTATACTGCCGTTGTGCTGCCCGATTTTTGGGTAATTTCTGAAATGTCCGAATTTCTTCTGAATTGAAATGCTATGTGATTAAGCTATACAAAGGGAGTTATAAGGGGCCTGAATCCTATGAGATTCAGTTAGTGAAAGGGGAAATCTGAAATGAGATTAAATCTGAAATCTGATATCTGTTTCGTTCCGGATCCGATGAATTCTGTTTTGGTGCTATAAGCACACCTGTTTTGGTGCCGTGAGCACAAAGGGAGACATAAGGGGCCTGGATCCTGCGAGATTCAGTCAGTGTCTGGGAAGGGAGGCATAAGGGGCCGGAATCCGTAGAGATTCCGTCAGTGTCAGGGCATTTAGCTATATGTATCTGTTTTGTTTTCTGTATCTGTTCTGTTCTGTACGACATTGTGATTCTGATATGATATGCTCCGTACGATTCTGATTTCTGATCTGATTTCTGTCTGATGAGTTTGGTTTTGGTTTCTGAGAATTTAGATTGGTGGTTTGTTGCTTTACTGAGCTGTTGAGCTCACCCTTGCTTTCTGGTGGTTTTCAGGTTCTGGGAAGGGCAAGGAGGTCCAGGATTAGTTTCAGAGTCTGATCCGATTAGGTACTTTTGTACTTGTTGATTTTTGTACAGTCATGGCTTTCCTATTCTGTCTTTCTTTCTGTTGAAAGCCATGTACTGTTCTGTAGATGATTATTTTGAGGAAATGAAAAGATAGATGTTTTGTTCCGCTGCATTTGATGTTTTTAGTAGCTCTGTTGTTCTGTGTGTTTTCTGTTGAGTTATGTATTTGGGAAGTTCAGTTCAGCAACCTAATCCAAAGCCAGATCCTGGATAAGCAAGTAAGTGTGCGCTCGCCGCGATCCGGCTCGGGCGGGATCCGTCCCCGTCGGGTCGGGTCGTGACAGAGGTCTTATAGCCCGAGCCAGCCTCGGAAACTAAGTCTAAATTGGGTACTAAAAAGTGACCCGAACCTAGCTAGTGTAATGCGAATTTGGTCTTACCCCGGCCTGGATTGGGGAGCCAGCTAAACCACCTAAACGATTTCAAAATATGAGTCCGGTCTTTTTTGTAGAGTGATAAGGACGTTAATTAGAAAAGTATAAAGGAACGGGGTCGACATCTAGAGCAGATCCTTAATTGACCCATTAGACTTATGTTGGGTATTTGATGTCTAAGTAATGCAATTAAATATTAGACTCTTTTAAATTTGTTACTAATGCGATGCATGCTAATTGACTCGATTGAATGCAAAATTTGTATGTAGCAATTTAAAAATTTTGTCTTAGAAAATAGGCTTTTTTCTAGAGATTGCATAACATCCCCTTGACAGATCGGCACCCTCATAGGCCAGGTGGTCGCCAGAACCCGCAGGCGGGGAGATGCCTAACAAGGTTGAGAAAGTATAATATGAATGCATGAAAAACCCTCGGCGAGTCCGAGCTTACTTCTTAGGACCGTTTAGAGTTTCTATCTTATCTTAAAAATTTTATTTAATTAAAGTAGAAGAATTTTTGACAGACCCCTAAGAGCCTAAATTCGAATTCCAGGCTAAATCAAATGCGACATGCAAATAAAGAAAACTAGAAAAGCAAGAATTCTAATGCGAAATCAATTAAACAAATCAATTAAATTAAATGTATCAAATTGAATGTCCATATGGCAAGTGCCACTGATTATTACATCTCAAAAATTACAAGAAATTAAAGTGGCCGGGCACCACTGAGTACAACCCGGATTTCTAATCCTAAATCAAATGATTTTGAGATTTGGGATTCTTCTCGTTGTCCAATCCTTCATCTTCTCACGAACATCTTGATTCGTAGGTTCAGGATATCCAAATGGAAAGAAACTCCCCCTTGATCGAGGTGTTATCTTTCCTCTTTGGATATTTGCAAAGTATCCTAATTTGACTTCCAAATGGAAGAAGACTCTCCCCTTTAGGGATGTCTTCACCTCTTTGGAATTCAAATTGGAAATTTATATCCCAATCTCAAATCATTTTAAATAAATACAACCATATCAAATCGAATTTACATTAATAAAAATTGAAAAATCTAGACTCGATCCTGCAAGGTTATCCTAATAATCAACAGTTGTATATTCAATCCCAAGCAATTTATAATATGAAAAATTGAAATGCAAATTTTTTTTAGCCACACTTGGCCATGCTCTTTTTATTTAAAGGGGGTCTTAAGCGCAGCAGGTACCTGTGCAAAGAGTATATATATTTCTTTTATTAACTGCCCCCATTAATTTCAGCTCCTTGTATGAGCATGGCCACCTGCATAAGATTGCACAAGTATAATTCGCTCCTAACTTAGGGGTAGATCTAACATACAATCAATCACTGAATGCATGAAGTAAGTAAATAAACACATCTGTTCTACACTAGCAAACAGCGTGCAGTAAAAGCTTGAAAACTTGGCACACAACTACAGAAAGTAAAACACCGGCTTATCCTAAAACTAGAGTCGGTGATCCTAGAAAACCATCTAAAGTGTGTGAGGTAGGTCGTGTGGTTTTGATGTGTCCTAAATAGGATTATTAGTTAAAGTTATCTAAGGTTCGATTTGTTGAAAGATTTAAGGGATTTAAGTTTGAGTTCAAGTATTAATGGCTTGAGGTTAATTTTAAGATTTACTTAGTTATTTATTGGATATCACCTTTGTTTTACACCGAGGCCGTGAAGTTTATTTCACCTTCCTTGGGGCTAAGTTAATAGCCTCGTAGGCCTGGGTTACCCAGTGGTACCCGATATAATTAAATATTTTAGGTTGATTAAGGCTTAAGAGTTAATGAATTTTATTAGAAATGTTTGGTTACTGATTTTTTAAGTTTGATTAATTTAAATTTCTCATTAACTGATTCGTGGCGTTGTGCCACCAGGCTCGAGGAACCAGCCTCCTTAGGACACTAAGCCCCGCAACCCGGAGTAGTCTAGCCGATAAACTAAATTAATGTAGTTAAATTAGAGGTTTTAAAAGGTTGGATAATTAATAATTAAACTATTTTTAAGGTTTAACACCCCTTGGAATCCATTCGTGGCGTTGTGCCACCAGGCTCGAGGAACCAGCCTCCTTAGGACACTTAGCCCCGCAGCCCGGAGTAGTCCAGCCAATAAACTTCATCTTTAGGATGGTTGTTGTATTTTAAAAGATTTGTTGAATGTTTTAAACATTAAGCTAACATTTATGGAGTTCTAAAGTAATTTTGAATTTTATGAATTTTTTGAATATTTTAATCATTTAATTAAAGGGGTTGAAAATTGACTTTTTGATTAAGCATAAATTCTGGAGTGTTTGTATTTTATTAAATACTAGACCTTACTACGATCAGTTAGACAGTAAGTACGTTGAAATCAGATTTTTCTACATTTCATTACGAAGGTTTGAAGTTTTGAACTAGTTTTGAACTTTTTGATTTTTAACAGATCTTTGGAAGTTTAATATTTTTAACAAATACTAGACATTATTATGAGTTGAATGCAAGTGAGTTTGTTCAATTTGGATTTTTCTGTAATTAGTTATGAATATTTGAAGTTTGGGTATTTATTGAAATTATTAAATTATTTCAATTAAGGGTCCTTTAAGTGATTTTGCTCCAAATGAGATCTCAACTCCTTGAAATCAACTCCAAAGGTCAGGAATGACCTAAGGAGAGACTCCCAAGTGTTTGGGAAATTTTTGGAAATTTTAATATTTTTTTAATTAATTATCTTAATTAATCATTCAATTTCAATTAAAATTAAATTAAGGCTTAGAATGCTGTCAAATAATTTTTGTTTAATTTTTCATGGGTTAAGGATTCAAAACTGGTCAGTTAGAGGGGTTATATATATTTTTTGGATTTAAAATGAGTTTATTACATTTTTAGAGGGTTTTAATGCTTAATTAAGGCTTAAGCTTAAGAATATTAATTAGGGGTCTTAATGAATTATAAATTCAGCAAAAATTCTACTAGTGGTTGTACATGTCACTAAGTTTAATTGTTTGAATTTTCAACTCAAGAAGAAGTGAATCCTAATTATTGGAAATATTCTAAATTTTCTAGCAAGGGTCCTTAATTGTTGTCCTTAATGATGTCACTAAGTTAATTAGGTTCAAATCAGAGTCTTGCTAACCCTTGACTTAACATAAATGATATGCAATCACACCAAGCAAATCCTAAGTCTAGGAGAGCCTAAATCTAAGTGGTGTGTGCACCTTAAGCATGCAAGAACTAACATAATCAACTTAACTTAAATCTTGATTAGTGAATAGTTGAAGCACAACTATGCACTAATCACTCCCCATAATTTCCATTCAGACATGCTTAATCCTCATTTAAATTTCAAAGGATCTCTTAAAAGTTTAAAACTTAGATATTTTGAAATAGATTTCAAATATATATATATATATATATATATATATATATATATATATATATATATATATATATATATATATATATATATATATATATATATATATATATATATATATATATGTCCAAATAGGAATTTAAAATAAAGTAATTGAAAATATCATTAAAGTTAAATTTGAGGACTTAAGAGGTCCATTGATTTTTTAAACTATTTGAAAATAAAGCTTTGATTATTAAAAATTTTAACTTAATAGTAATAATATACTAATTTATTAAGTAGTAATTAAATGGTTAATATCTACTCAATTTTTAAAAACCCCATAAAGGTTTGTTTAAAGTAAACTAAAATTTTATAGCTTGAAATCAATTTTGAATTAAAATATTTGAAATTTCAGGAATCTTCTAGATGTTATTAATATTTTTTAATTTAAATTAAATTTTATATAAAATTTTTTTGAAGTTAATTGAAACATAATTTCAAATTAATTAAATTCTAAAATAGCTCTTAAATTTAGTTTAATCTAGACTTAATCATTTCTGAAATTTTCAACTATCAAATTAATCTTATAAAATAATTATTAAAAGATTATTTAAATTATTAATTAATCAAGAGTTATTTAAACTACTAAATATATTTTAGTTAGAAATTTAATAACTGTCCTAACATAACTCCAACGGATGTATAACAACTACTGAAAGTTAGGTATGTGTTCAAGAATATTCAAGCCAAAACTTAGGTTAAAATAATTTATATATAATTAATTAAAAATAAAACATAGGTTTCTGTATTTCTAAATTTATTAATAAAATAGTAATAAATATAGTTTTATTTTTATTTTATAATAAAGTAGACAGAAATACAAACAAATTGATATATTATACGTATTTTTTGGTTTTGTATTTTATTTTCTATGATTTTTTTAAGTTCTGTTAATTAAAATGCAATTAAAATGATTTACTTTATTAATAAAACAAATGGTGGCGCCGGCGGGACAGATGGCACGCTCGGGAGTCCATGCGTTTTCCACTTAACTACGTCAGCGCGTGGTCAAGGCCGTCGGATCGTCCGCGTGCTCGATCTAATGGTCCAGATCGAGTCCCGCGTTTTGATCTTGTGCGAAGAGATCGGATGGCGAGAAAATGAATCCGCGGTTTGGATCCAATGGTCGAGATCACGCCGGACGGGAGATCTAAACGAATGGAGAGATCACGCGGTTGGACGATCTGCGTGAATAGGAAATCAGAGCTATTGATCAGCTGATCAACGGCTCAAAAAATGCATGCCTGAACGAACCTGACGGAACGCCCTAGAGCTCATTTTTTCGCTCGTTCTTTTGATCCAGACAATGAAATGCTTTGAAATTTTAAATCCAGATTAACATAGTGAACAAAATTTTGGGGGCTATTTTACTTAAAACAAGCTTAATAAAAAGCTATTTAGACTAGTGTACCTAGCTCTAGGGTTTCGGTTTTCACCTTGATTTTTGGACGGATTGAACCGTTAAATGGATGGTTGAGCTTGTAGACTGTCCACGATTAAATTCCTAGTTGAACCCACGCTCTGAAGCTCCACGAATTGCCTGGAATGAGCGTTGGATGGATCGGGGATTAGCTCACCGGAAGATCGCCGGAGAAGGTTTGATCGCCGGAGTTTGAGTGGGGAGATGTTGAAGAAACTCTGGGGAGCCCAATGGAATAGAGATTCAAGCTGGGGGAGCTCTGTGTGGGTGAGAGAATGTAGGGATTTAAATGAGAGGCATTAGGACCTTTCCTCCCTATTCAAACGTCCCCAAGCCAAATGGATAGCTGTGATGCATCAGGGGGCTCTCCCTTATGAGGGACAAGTGTCCCAAACCGTCAGGTGGCAGGGAGAAAGGCTGGGAAAGGCCCTCCAACCATTGGCTAGCCTTTGGGAGGTGGGGGGGACCACTGCCATTTGAGGCTAAACCAGGACCTGATCCTTGTTAGGAGAGCTCTGAGTAAGCTTTAAACCACAAATGGGTCGGCCTAAGGCAGCCCTAATGGAGGAAAAGGGGTTTAGCACATGATGGTGCTCCTTTGAAGAGGTTTAAATTAAGGGTTGACAATGTTGACAAGTCAACTAGTCAAAGGAGGCTGAGGTGGCAGGTGAGGAATATTTTAGAATTGCTGGAATGGATTGGTGGGGAGTGGGCTAGCTTGGATCAAGCCATTTGGGGCATTTAAGCCTCTTAAGGAACCTTGTTGACTATGTTGACCAGTCAACTGGTTGACCAAGGGTGAGGTGGCAGCCAAAGTGATTTAGGAGATTGATTAAGAAGCATGGAGAGGGTTTTCCAAAGACTTGGGAGGATTTGAAATTTAATTCAAAGTGGAGGGCCTTAAGGGTTTGTTTGGTCAAACTAGGTTGACCCAGGGTGTGGGTTTAGTCTGGACAGATTTGAAATTATGTTTGGGGTCTGGTAGAAGTAATTTTGGGGATTAAATAGGTTATTTGGGTCAAAAGGGCTTAATGGGCCCTTAAGCCAAAATTGGTTGACTTGGTCAACCGGCTGGGTTCAGGATCTGGAAATGGGTTCAACAGGTTTCAAATGACATTTCAAGACTAATGGAAGTGGTTCCATGGTCTGGAGAGTTCATTTGGGTCAAAACACCTATTTGGACTCTTAAAGGGTCATTTGGGTCAACTATGTTGACTTGGTAAACCAGGTTGACCCAGGGCCTGGAAATGGGTCCAACAGGTTTCAAATGACATTTCAATACCAATGGAAGTGGTTCCATGGCCTGGAGAGGTCATTTGGGTCAAAACACCTATTTGGACTCTTAAAGGGTCATTTGGGTCAACTATGTTGACTTGGTCAACCAGGTTGACCCAGGGCCTCGAAATGGGTCCAACATGTTTCAAATGACATTTCAAGACCAATGGAAGTGGTTCCATGGCCTGGAGAGGTCATTTGGGTCAAAACACCTATTTGGACTCTTAAACGGTCATTTGGGTCAACTATGTTGACTTGGTCAACCAGGTTGACCCAGGGCTTGGAAATGGGTCCAACAGGTTTGATTTGATATTTCAAAGTTCCTGGAGGTGGTTACGCTCAATTCGGAGTTCATTTGGTTCGAAATCACCATTTGAGCCCCATAGGGGTATTTTTGTCACTTTGACCCCTGGTCAACTGGGAGTCAAAGTGGGTCAACCAAAATGTAGTTTAGTGTTCAACATATCAAGATTAAAGGTGTGGAGGTGACTAGAGGCTTTGGTGAAGGCTCTAAGGTCAAAATCCACTGGATGGCAGGTCCAGTGGCATAGGCCATAAAATATTTGAAGGTTTCACAGCCTTTGGATTTATATTTAGATTCTGAGGTTAGAGACCTTAGAATGGGCTCAAATTTGGAGGGTTGCCTCCAGAGACATGTCCTATCAACATGCAACTGACAGACTCTGAATCGGAGGTCATTTGATTGGTTTTTGAAGTGTTTGAAAATTTACTGAAAAAGGCTTTTAGGACTTGGCCTTTTAGCATTGGATTTGGGTCTGGATTTTGGATTTGATCTGGATTTTGAGTTTGATAGATTAAGTTTGAATTATCTAAATCATTTATAATCATTTAGGAAATTATAAATGATTAGATAGGTTTAAAGCTAGATCAAAGGTAAGATCTAAGATTGACTTGGAGATTAAGATCTGAATGGGTTTAAAGTCTGGATTTGATTGAAGTTTGAATTGAACTAAGGTCTAGGCATCTCCTAGGGTCTAAGAAGATCAAAGGGTTTGAATCTAGGAGAGTCTTAGGGTCTAGAATAGATCCTAATATCTGGATTGGTCTGGAAGAATCCTAGAGTCTAGAGTAGATCCTAGGGTCTGGAGTCTAGAAGGGTCCTAGGATCTATAATGGATCCTAAGGTCTGGATCTTGGAGAGTCCTAGGTTTTAGATTGATCTGGAGTCTGGATAGGTCCTTAGTGACCTCATACAAAAATGAGGTCAACAAATGGACCCCCAATATGTGTAATAGAATAAAATTCTATTGCACATATTGGCGTTGACCGAAAAAGGTCAAGTCTGGAGTTTTGATCCTAAGGGAAAGGAAAAGTCTATCCTTAGGGGTTCGAGGTTTGAATTGATACTAGGGTAGTGCCACAGAGGGCGTACTCTACCTTTAGTGATTTGAGTCCTAAGGGAATAAAAGGTTCTATCCCTAAAGGAAAGGAAAGCCTAGGTGATCCTATATGAAGAGAGAATTCCTAAATATATAGAGGATCGGATTTGAGTTTTGATTCTAAAGGAAGGGAATCCTAACCTTAGAAGATTGAGTTTGGATTTGATTATAAAGGAATGGAATCCCTAGCCCCAGAGGATTAAGAAGGCTAAAATGATCGTATATGAAGGAAGAACTCCTAACTATAGAGGATCGAATTCGAGTTTGATACTAGGGTAGTGCCACTAGTAGCGTACTCTACCACTAGTAGATCTAATCCTAAGGGAAGGAGGAAACCTAACCTTAAGGAGAAGAAGACTGGAATGATCTTGTGGGAAGGAAGAAATGCTTCCCACAAAAGCTCAAATCTAGATTTAAAATTTAGGATGGTGCCACAAAGGGCGTACTCCATCACTAAAGGATGATCTTATGGAGAGGAAACTTGCTCTATATAAACTCAGGTCTGGAATGATCATTGGTAGAGGAAACTTGCTCTACGGATGACCAGGTTAGGATTGATCATATGTAAAGGAAACTTGCTTTACATAAAAGATCAGATTTGAAAGATCGTATATAGGGGAAACTTGCTCTATATAAGATCAAGATTAAAATGATCATGAGTAGAGGAAACTTGCTCTACGGATGATCAGGTCTGGATTGATCATGTGCAAAGGAAACTTGCTTTACACAGATGATCAAGTTTGAAGAATCGTATATAGAAGAAACTTGCTCTATATAAGATCAAGATCGAGATGATCACGAGTAGAGGAAACTTGCTCTACGGATGATCGGGTCAGGATTGATCATGTGCAAAGGAAACTTGCTTTACGCAGATGATCAAGTTTGAAAGATCGTATATAGAGGAAACTTGCTCTATATAGAGGATTGGGATTTCAATTTTAGGGTGGTGCCATGAAAGGCGTACTCCACCACTAAAAAGGCTTGAATTTAAGACAAGAAGATCTGAAGAATCATTTCTTAGCCTTAAGAAAAGAGATGCAATGTATTAAATTTTAAAAAAAGATTTGAAGAGAATTGGACAATATTGATTGAAACTTGAAGATTTTATTGATTGAAAATTCGAGCTACATCAAGCATAGTATTTATTAAGGAAACGCCCGTTTACAGGAAGCATCGGGTGATTTCCTTTACAATCCACTAGCTGATACGAGCCTCCTTCGTAGGTTGTTTCCACTACGAAGGGTCCTTCCCAAGTTGGTTCAAACTTTCCACCGAGTTTTCGGTGCGCTAAGATAGGCCTCCGAAGAACCAAGACCAAGTCACCTACTTGGAAGGTTCTAGGTCGCACTAACTTATCGTGAGCTTGAATCATTCGGGCTTTGTACAACTCTAGATTTTGCTGAGCTTGAATACGACGTCCTTCAAGGCTTTCAAGTTCTTCCAAACGGAGTTGTGCATTTTGTTGAGTTGTAATCTGGTTCTGAATTGCAATTCTTAGCGAAGGGATTTGAACTTCAAGAGAGAGTACGGCCTCGGATCCATACACTAGTGCAAACGGTGTGGATTGGGTCAGGATTCGATAAGTGGTCCTGTAGGCCCACAAAGCTTCCACCAACCTCTCATCCCACTGACATTTATTATCATCGAGGGTCTTTTTGATGATTTGAACCAAAGTTTTATTGAAGGCCTCAGCCGACATTAGCCTGTGGGTAATAGATCGTTGAGTATCTCCAATCAATACCATGGCGATTTGCAAAATTATTGATCTTTGTAGACTTGAAAGCGGACCCATTATCGACTATGATTCTACATGGCACGCCGAATCTATATACGATATGGTCACGAAAGAATTTCATTACATGGTGTGATGTTACATTTCTTAGTGGGACTGCTTCTGCCCACTTTGAAAAGTAATCAGTCGCTGCTAAAATGAAGTGATGACCCTTCGAGGAGGGAGGGTCAATTGGCCCAATGATATCTGTGCCCCAACTTTCGAAGAGCCACGAGGCTATCGTGGGATGCAACACGTTAGGCGGCTGATATAAAATCACACCATGTACTTGGCACTGATGACAACACTTTACAATTTTCATGCAATCGTCAATCATCGTAGGCCAGTAGTATTCAAGTCTTTTGATCTTCATTTTCATCTTTGGACCCGATTGATGAGCACCGCACAGTCCAGCATGGACTTCGTTAACGATCTTCAGGGCCTCACATTTGTTTAAACAACGGAGCCACATCTGACCGAATAATCGACGGTACAACGTATTATTGACTAGTGCATAGGATAGGGCACATTTTTTTATTTGATGGGCAAGTGATCTCTCATGAGGGAGTTTGCCTTCTTGTAGGTATTCAATTATCGGTTGTCTCCAATCTGTTTCTTCATTGACTACTAAAGAGGTAGAAAGGAATTGGAAAATTTGTGTATTGATGTACTCCAAATCTATAGAAGACAGGACTTGACGACCCTGCATCTCTATAGGGATGGAGTCTTCTTTTGGGCAGGCAAATTCCTTTGCAAGCTTCGCGAGGGCATCCGCCGAAGAATTGCTTCCACGGGGAATCCTATACATAGTTACAATCGGAATTCGCTCGAGCAAATTACAGGTGTACTAATGGTATTTTAGGAGTTTATGATTCAAAACTTTATAGGTTCCTGCAATCTGGTTGATCACCAGTTGGGAATCACCAAAAATTTTAATCTCTTTAATCTCCATCAAAATTATAAGTTCCAGGCCAGTTATCAGAGCTTCGTACTCAGCTTCGTTATTTGTACAAGGTTCTGATAAGTGGTAGGAAAAGTACATCATTCCCTTATCTGGTGTTATGAATACCAGGCCAACTCCGGCTTTCCCGGGAATAGTAGATTCAGGTGTTTTTCCCCGTTGAGAGGACGCAACACCATCAAAATACATTTCCCAGATTTGAGTAGTGGCTTCCCCAAAACTCATGATTTGCTCATCAGGTAAATCATCATTTAGAGGGGATTTCGTCGGCAACGGGTGCGCCGCAAGGAAGTCGGCGACGGCCTGCCCTTTCACAGCACGCAGGGGAATGAAAGTGATTTCAAATTGGAGCAATATCATAGACCAACAAGCTAAACGTCCTGACAACGTAGGCCTGGTCATAAGATATTGCAAAGGGTTAAAACTGGAAATTAAATTGATTTGATGAGAAAGCATGTAATGTCTTAGTTTTTGGGCTGCAAAGACTAAGGCGAGGCAGTGTTTCTCAATCGTTGGATACTGAATTTCCGTTGGTAAAAGTCTCCGACTTAGGTAATAGAGAGCATTCTCTTTCCCTTCGATATTGACTTGAGCAAGGAGGGCCCCGAGAGACTCGTCAAGGGCCGCAGTGTAGAGTATTAGAGGTCTCCCCGGAATAGGGGCTGCCAAGACTGGTGGATTTGTCAGGTATTGTTTGATATTTTCAAGAGCAGATTGACATTTCTCGTCCCAAATGAATTTGGCGTCCTTTTTAGCGAGGACCGAGAATGGTTGACATCTTCCAGAAAGATTGGAAATGAATCTTCTTATATACGCCAATCTACCTTGAAGAGACCTTAGTTGAGTAAGGCTCCTAGGAGGCTGCATATTTAAGATAGCTTCGATTTTAGCAGGATCAATTTTAATTATACGGTGTCTTACTATGAAACCTAGAAATTTCTTGAAGCGATGCCAAAGGCGCACTTCAAAGGATTCATCTTAAGGTCGTAGCGATGCAACCGCTCGAAGACGATTCTTAAGTCATAAAGATGAGCCTCTTTAACTTTACTCTTGACAACTAAATCGTCGATGTAGCATTCAACTTGATTGCGGATTAAGTCATCAAAGATTCGAGTCATAGCCCGCTGGTAGGTTGCACCAGCATTTTTAAGGCCAAATGGCATCACTTTATAACAAAAGATCCCTATAGGACATCTGAATGCAGTGTTTCTCTAATCTTCTGGGGCCATCTTGATTTGATTATAACCAGACGAGCCATCCATAAAGGAGAAAACAACATGCGAGGAGGCGATGTCCACCATTAGTTCTGGAATTGGCAAAGGAAATTCATCCTTAGGACATGCCTTATTCAGGTCTCTATAGTCAACACAGACCCGGATTTGACCATTTTTCTTTTGAATGGGCACAACGCTGGCTACCCAAGAAGGATATTGCTCCTCCCGGATAAATTTGGCTTCGACCAATTTCTTAACGTCAGAAATGACTTGTTGTTCGATCTCCAGACGCATGCGTCGTGGAGCTTGTTTGACAGGAATGATGTCACACCGGATTCCGAGTTTATGAACTACTATATTAGCTGACAAACCAGACATTTCGTCGTATGTCCAAGCGAAACAGTCCTTAAACTCTGATAGAAGTTGAATTAGATCCTTAGACTCGTCCTCACTCAACAAAGAACTTATGAATGTGGGGCAAGGGTCATCCTCTGTTCCAAGGTTAATTTCTTTAAGTTCATCAACTGTCGATTTAATTTCTTCTTCAAATTCAGGGGGTGCATCCCGAATTTGATCTTCATCTGAATCATCTAAGGTCTCCAAACAAAGTCTATCGAGCGAATCGACTACTTCAGTAGGGACACTTTCAGATTCAAGATGGATGGTTATCATCAAGCAATATTCATCATCGTCAAACAAACTAACGGAACCAAAGCCGATACCACTCGTCCAATTTTTATTGAATTTGGAATTCCAAATACCTTGGTGGTATCTAGCTTGACCCTTAGTCCATTGACTCGGAGCAAAACCTTTAGAGATAAGAGCTTTAACACCAAGAGGAAAGTAGCCAAAAGGTAATTCCATTAATTCATTGAAATCTTCCTCTTCAAGGATTACATCACCTTCATTCCTTGAAGAAGAAGTGCCAGGGAAGAACCTCTGGACTTTCTTTACTTTTCCATCTAAGTTAGGGGCATCCTTAGTTACTAACCCTGAGACTCTGTCAGCGGACAGTGGGGTTAAGGCTAAGGATTTAACTGCCCTATTAAGCTTTTCATAAATAGTCAATTCAGGCTCGTCATTTTGAGGTTTAAATTTGTTACTCTCTTGATTGCTATCTGAATCTAAAGTGAGATCAAACTTTGGAGGAGGATTGATTTTTCTGTAGTCAAAAGCAATTCTAGCACCCCTTTTTCTTGATTCTTCATCTGAACTTGTTTCGAGTTCGATGTACATTGGGGGATTTCTCTTTTCAATAGAAGGGCGGCCTTGGCCGCGTGCTCTTTGGGCCATTCTTCCACCTCTTTGAGGTAGACTGATTGGAGGCCTAAAAACCACGCGCTCGACGTCGTCTTCACTACTAGAATCGTCTTCTTTTTTATTCTTGACTTTTTCTTTTCTCAATTTTTGAATTGCTTTTGAACTTTGATTTTCTGCTTTTTCCTCCTTAACGTTGATCTCTATCTTAGATTTAGTAGTGGACCCTTTGGGAACATAGTACGCAGCATCCTCATAGATCCCGATCTCATGAATAGAGAATGGTTGCAAATCACCCTTGATTTCAAACTCAACGCCATCTCGTTGGTACTTGATGCATTGATGCAGGGTGGAAGGAACCATCCTATACTCACGGATCCAAGGTCTACCTAGGAGCGTATTAAAGGATGTAGCCGAATCAATTATATGAAATTTCACTTCAGTTTTCAACTCTCCTATCTCTAGAAGAAGTGTGATTGAACCTAAAGCCTTCTCTCCTTTTTCATTGAACCCACGAAGCACCAACTTGTTGGTTGAGAGCTTGCTAGTATCAATTCTAAGGTATGCGAGAGTCTCTATATTCATCACGTTGACCGATGAACCCGGATCAACAAGAACTCTTGATAATTTAAACTTTCCCACATTTACAGTGATGTAAAGTGGGTGATTGTGGTCGGCAGTTCCAAGGAGTAGATCTTCATCGGAGAAGGTAACTCCTGGGATTTCTTTGAAGTACAAAGCTTCCTCCTCAGAAGTTGAAGAGAGTTGAGCTAAGCAAATCTTGGGGTCGAGAAGTGCTTTAATTAAAGTCTCCCTCATCTCTTTTGAAAGGATGAGGGCATCGTAGATGCTCAACTTAGCAGGCAACTTCCTAAGGTGAGCTAAGACGTTGTAATCAACACTTGGAACATTAACATCAGGACTCGGTAGATTTGAAGGAGAGTTTGATTATTGAGTAGAGACTTGAATCGGATCAGTGGAAACAACTTATTTTCCCTTTTCCTGTGGGGGAAGCCTAGGGGGTAAAACCTTGCCACCGCGTAGTTGTACTTGCATGATTTCATCGGAAGGACAGTCTACGGGGAGGTCTACGTTCTCCTTAGGCGGTTGATTATCATTTTCTGAATGGGAATCTGAATATGAAAAGTCTATCACAACGAGACTCCCTTGAAAGTTAATTTCAGGGGTATCACCCTTTGATACGACATCAAATTCATCTTCCCCTTGAAGGGTCAAATCTGGAGAGCTGGGTTTTTAAACTTCTTGATTATCCCCAGTTGGCTCAGGGTTATTTTCAATAGAAGAATCATTTAAAACCTCATTCTCAACACTAATCATCAAAATAGTTGCAGAAGGATCTTTCTTTTTATTTAATTTTGGACCCTTTGCCTTTGAAGGGGCAAAGTAAAAGTTAGATAACTTTAGTGGGGCTAGTGGCTTTGAGCCACCATCCACCACTTGTACAGATCTCTCATCAACAAATTTCCTCTCTACAAAAGGTTCACACTTTTCATTTTTATTTAATACAGTAGTTCCTACAACTACTGGAGAGGAAATCGTCCCAACATCCTCAAGCGATGCCTCCAGCTCAACCTCCCAGATAGGGCCCTGGGCTCTCGTCAGTAACTGTTGAGAAAGACAAAAAGATTGATTAATCGACTTTTTAAATGCCCGGGATAGTGCTATATCCCAACCATATTCAATGGACAAAGAAAGATTAGAAATTTTACCTGAAATGGATTTGACAGATCCCTGATCCGGATTAACCAAGTACTCATTTGGAATTATGATATTACCTTGACGGAAGTTTTTCTCGAGCCAATCCATAAATACTATACAGTCTTCGATTGTGTGGCCCAACATGCGATGGTAGGGGCAAAAGGTCGGATCATCCTTTTTATTTGCCTCTTTCAGCTTTTTGGCCTCCGGCAATCGAAAATCTGGCTTCTTTAGAAGGCTCTTAAAAATTTTCTTCACTGACTCCCTTTTGAATGGATACGGACGAGCCAATCTCTCTTCAAAAGTGGGCCGGTAATATTCTCTGGTAGGTTGAGAAGTTACCTGAAACGGTTGAGGTTTCTGAGTTTGTTGAACAGTAAGGTTACTTGATTGAACGTTGACCGGCTTCTTTCCCTTGTCGACTGCTGAAACCGTTGTTATCCTCTTTTCAAAGGACTTCAACGGTTTACTAACCTTCTTATCTTCAGTAGAATCCTTTAAGAATGACATTTTAGGAGCCTCTTCTTATAGATTACTAGCTTTGTTAAGATGCTTTTCGAAGGTTTTAATTGTAAACCCCTTTAATAGAAAAGCAATAGGCCCGTGGATATTCTTTAGAAGAATTTCCACTACATGTTGCTCTTGCAGTTGGAGTTCACATTTCATCGAGAGGTTTCGCCACCTCAAGATGTAGTCGACTAAAGACTAGCCCGGTTTTTGCTTTTCGATGACGAGATCACCAACGGTTACACGTTGTTGAGCTCATGAGAATCTCTTTAAAAAGAGACCCTCGAGCTCTATGAAAGTTTTTACAGAACCATTCGGTAGATCTGCGTACCACTCAAAAGCAATACCGGATAAACTACTCACAAACTAACGAAAGAGTTGAGCATCCGACCCTCCTGCATTGCAACAGCTTGCTCGGAAATGGGCCAGATGCTGTCTTGGGTTTTCTAAGCCGCTAAAATTTTTGAAAGAAGGTGGCACAAAACCATTGGGATAAGGAACCAAATCATATTCCTCGGGGTAGGGTATACCCTTTGGAATATATACAGTTCCTTGTGAATGGGCTAAGGCATCCCTTACCTGGGTTTCAATCATCTGACGGATATCTTTTTCTGGTGGAGTGACTTCTGGAATCTTGAAACTAGAATCAACCTTCCTGCTGTGCTCGCCCGTTGTGAGTACTGTGGGCTGCAACTGCTCGGGTTTAGACTGTTGTGCCTGGAACATCTGACTCTGCATTTGTTCTACCTTTAGCATCATCTCTTCGACCTTTCTTTCCAGACTCTTGATGTAATCATCTTTATCTCTCAGTTTAACAGAGGTATCGAAATCTGAGTCAACTGTTGCTGACTCTTCTTCTTTATCGGAGCGGTGTTTAGAAGGCTCAGCATCTTTAGTTGATGCTCGAGTCTCAACCATGTGGACATCTGCTATTGGTTCTTCCTTAACTAACAGATCATCTTCATCCAGATTGAATTCATCAACAGCCTTCTTCTTAAGGATATCTCTGATTTCTTGAACCACTTCCACAACCGGCCTCCCATCTATTGCTTCAGCATAAATTGGCAGGTATCCATCGTAATCCATTACTTGATCATACTCTTTCACATCTAACTTATCAAAGATATTACTGATCTTAGCATCCTCTTCAGTGATTTCTTCACTAACCAGCTGATCTAACATCTCTTGATCAAGATCTCGGGTCATCTCCTCCCCTCCGATTGTCCCGGGGTCGGTAGTCGCAAGGGTGACATCCTCAGTAGGGTGAGGGACATCTATCCTAGTTGGTGATGGAGGTGCTTGAACAGCGGGAGCTCCAACATCAACATGAATAGAGTCCTCACATCCCTGAACTGTGAGTCGAGGGAGTTCAACTGGTATATGCATTTAAGGTTCCCTGAATTGAATTCCAATACATCTACTGAACTTCCTTCTTGCACATGATTCTTCTGGTGACATGGGCCTCTTGCCCTTAACATCAATTGGTTTCAGCTCTTTAAAGACTTCTTTAGACTTTGCTATCACTGGGGCCAGCTTTGATAGTTTTAAAGGTGGGATCGGTGGTCTACCACTAAAAGAGCGACTCTGGCCAGGCCCGATTAATACTATCTCCTCCGTCTTTGCAGACGGGAGGTGAGGCACCCAGTGGTATCCATCTATCAAGACTGAAGATACAGGTTATTTGACAAATTTCTTGTTTTTTCTCACTTGTTGAGGAGTCAAGTTCTTGGCTTCAGACTTTTCTTCCTTCAGAACTTCTTTCTCAAGTTTGTGTGAAATCACTCCTTTCAAATGTTTCACATACTGTTCCTTAGTTTGCCCTACTTGAGCAGCACAAGTATGGATGATATTTCTAAGCATCCTAGTTTTCAGAACTTGCTTCTCCTTTGGGGTTCTCTTAACAGAATTATCTACTGGGCTAGGCGGAGTGCTAGCTATTCGAGTGACTCTCTCCTCCCCTGCAGCAGCTGCGAGGGGGTTAAAACAAATCCCTTTAAGGAGTGGAGAAGAGGCAGGGATTGGCAGCTCCTCGACAGCCTCAAGGTCAACATTACCCAAGGCCTTCAGCTCGGCCACCTTCTTGGTCTTGGTGATTTTCTTTCTTAATCTTCTCAGATAATTCTTCTTGGAATTCTTACTTCCATAAAGAGTTTCAGAACTAGGAGACCCTTTCTCAAACACTATCTTGCATGCAGCGGCAGCTTCCAGTTTTTTTGTATCTTCAAGAAATTCTTTGGGCGCATTAGCAATATCTAATGCTGACCACAGACTAGGAGGGGCATCGTTCCCAGCTCCTATGGCTAATTGAACTATAGGGGCATCTTTCTCGCCCTCGACAGCAAGGTCCACCAAAGTATTTCCATTCATCACCAGTCTAAGGGACTTAAACCCTATCCCAAACTGAATCGAGTTCTCGTAAACCAATTCTTCAATCAGCAAATCGCGATCCATTGAAAACAATAGTTTGCCAGCCATTGCAGTTAATTTGATTATCTGAGAATTGGAAAGGAGAAGATTTGAATTAGAAACTTGAATTTGAATTTTGAAAATAAATTTATATTTTATCATATATATCGGGTTATAAGAGCTATAACCCGGTATAAAATGATAGAATATAGAGTTTGATTTTAATTGAAATAGAATTTGAATTGTCGTTGTATATATTCAACTACAAAAGAACTTTGTAGGAAAATATATAACAATGATAATCTGAATCTGATTTGGATGAATTTGGAGAAGATGTTTGAATTTGATTTGAAAGATAGAGATTCAAAAATCTGGCAGCATTTCCCCTTATTTTTGAGACTCAATGTGTTGAATGTTCATTCAACAAAAAGGTCTATAATTATTAGAGGAAAATACCAAAGATTTTCAAATGTGATTAAAAGGGTGAGATTGTCGAAAGCAAACTCTTGCCATGAAGATTCAAAGATGTGTTGTATATGCCAACTACGATGATCTTCGTAGGAAGACATATAACAACAACAATCGATTTTGATTTGATTTTCAAAAGAGATATCTAAAAATTCAAAAAAAATTTGGCAGCATCTCCCCTTATTTTGGGACTCGAGGTGTTGAATTTTCATCCAACAAAAAGGTACACATTAATTAGGAGAGATTTATTTGGAATTTACTTGACTCTTTCATCCTAGTTAGTGGACTAAGAATGAAATGTCATAGCTTAATTCTACCGATATAATTGAATTTTAAGACGAACCTTAAAAGTGAACGTTATGCTTGATCGTATATATCGAATTGAAATTATTACAATTGAATATACAACGATACAATCATAACGATTATCTAGACGTTGGAAGGATTAAAACTCTACTAAAAGATTAGAATTTAGATTTTGAAAATTGAGAAAATTTTCTATAAGGTATATAACTTAGCATGCCACTAGTAGCCCGAGCACGCTAGTTTCTAACATTTATAGAAAGGTTTAGAAAGGGATAGGCTTAACTCTTTCGCTCTACCAACCAAGTTGGAGGCAAAATGTCCAAGCCTAAATTAGAGGGAGGCTTCCTACACTCACCTCTCATTACACATGTGTTAATTGAGTTGACCACACTCTCTCAAGGGAGAAATGGGAGAGGGACCAACGGAGAGAAAGGTAGTTAAGACTACCGATTCAATAAAATTCATACCGCTATTAAAGATGGAAAGAGAGATTGTCCCCAGCGGAGTCGCCATTTTTTTGTTTTGATTAAAAAAATATATATTTATATTTTGAAAATGTATTAATTTTCTTTGGGAATATTTTTAATTTTGAATTTTAAAATTGAACGCGTCATTATGAACAGTATATCACCTCAGGAGATGATCATATCGTTCCCTAATGGGTTCAAATTTCAGAATCTCAAATTTATCCGGATTATCATAGTCAAACTCAAAGGGAGAATCACATTTGACCCCGGAGGATCAAAATGGAATTTAATCAATTATTTGACTACGCTAATTTGGATAAAAAGATCATTAATTTCATGATCAAAATCACGATAGTAATTGATATATCAATCCGAGGAAAGAAATTATCAATCACTATTGATCGTTTGAAAATGATGAAAATGATCATTGAATTTAAATTTCCCAATAAGAATTAATTAGAGTTTTTGAAAAATTGGTTTTGAAAATCAATTCTGGGTTTCTAAATCTCCTACGAGCGCAAGCCCTCGTAGTTAATTACATCGTAGGAAATAGAAATTTCCTAAGAAAACTCTCGATTAAAATAGCGGTGTAAATTTTATTTAGATTTTCAAAGCTGGATGTCAAAGGAGATAAAGGTTGGAAGTTTAAGCGGGATTGGATCAAAATTAAAGACTTATTTTTGGAATCAAAGGAAGAAGGGTAAGAGGTATTTTGAGATTCTGAATTACTTCAGAAACACCTCAGCCTATCCTAAGTGTTGGGCTTGAATTTGATTGAAATAGATTCTTTAATTTGAATGGTCAATTTTATTAGAAAGTGGGATTCAATTCCCGGAGGGTGAGGTCTTATAGCCCGAGCCAGCCTCGGAACCTAAGTCTAAATTGGGTACTAAAAAGTGACCCGAACCTAGCTAGTGCAATGCGAATCTGGTCTTACCCAGGCCTGGATTGGGGAGCCAGCTAAACCACCTAAACGATTTCAAAATATGAGTCTGGTCTTTTTTGTAGAGTGATAGGGACGTTAATTAGAAAAGTATAAAGGAACGGGGTCGACATCTAGAGCAGATCCTTAATTGACCCCTTAGACTTATGTTGGGTATTTAATGTCTAAGTAATACAATTAAATATTAGACTCTTTTAAATTTGTTACTAATGCGATGCATGCTAATTGACTCGATTGAATGCAAAATTTGTATGTAGCAATTTAAAAATTTTGGCTTAGAAAATAGGTTTTTTTCTAGAGATTGCATAACATCCCCTTGACAGAGGCCAGGTGATCTGCCATAACCCGCAGGCGGGGAGATGCCTAACAAGGTTGAGAAAGTACAATATAAATGCATGAAAAACCCTCGGCGAGTCCGAGCTTACTTCTTAGGACCGTTTAGAGTTTCTATCTTATCTTAAAAATTTTATTTAATTAAAGTAGAAGAATTTTTGACAGACCCCTAAGAGCCTAAATTCGAATTCCAGGCTAAATCAAATGCGACATGCAAATAAAGAAAACTAGAAAAGTAGGAGTTCTAATGCGAAATCAATTAAACAAATCAATTAAATTAAATGTATCAAATTGAATGTCCATATGGCAAGTGCCATTGATTATTACATCTCAAAAATTACAAGAAAATAAAGTGGCCGAGCACCACTGAGTACAACCCGGATTTCTAATCCTAAATCAAATGATTTTGAGATTTGGGATTCTTCTTATTGTCCAATCCTTCATCTTCTCACGAACATCTTGATTCGTAGGTTCAGGATATCCAAATGGAAAGAAACTCCCCCTTGATCGAGGTGTTATCTTTCTTCTTTGGATATTTGCAAAGTATCCTAATTTGACTTCCAAATGGAAGAAGACTCTCCCCTTTAGGGATGTCTTCACCTCTTTGGAATTCAAATTGGATATTTATATCCCAATCTCAAATCATTTTAAATAAATACAACCATATCAAATCGAATTTACATTAATAAAAATTGAAAAATCTAGACTCGATCCTGCAAGGTTATCCTAATAATCAACAGTTGTATATTCAATCCCAAGCAATTTATAATATGAAAAATTGAAATACAAATTTTTTTTAGCCATACTTGGCCATGCTCTTTTTATTTAAAGGGGGTCTTAAGCGCGGCAGGTACCTGTGCAAAGAGTATATATATTTCTTTTATTAACTACCCCCTTTAATTTCAGCTCCTTGTATGAGCATGGCCACCTACATAAGATTGCACAAGTATAATTCGCTCCTAACTTAGGGGTAGATCTAACGTACAATCAATCACAGAATGCAGGAAGTAAGTAAATAAACACATCCGTTCTACACTAGCAAACATCATGCATTAAAAGCTTGAAAACTTGGCACACAACTGCAGAAAGTAAAACACCGGCCTATCCTAAAACTAGAGTCGGTGATCCTAGCAAACCATCTAAAGTATGTGAGGTAGGTCGTGTGGTTTTGATGCGTCCTAATTAGGATTATTAGTTAAAGTTATCTAAGGTTCGATTTGTTGAAAGATTTAAGGGATTTAAGTTTGAGTTCAAGTATTAATGGCTTGAGGTTAATTTTAAGATTTACTTAGTTATTTATTGGATATCACCTTTGTTTTACACCGAGACCGTGAAGTTTATTTCACCTTCCTTGGGGCTAAGTTAATAGCCTCGTAGGCCTGGGTTACCCAGTGGAACCCGGTATAATTAAATATTTTAGGTTGATTAAGGCTTAAGAGTTAATGAATTTTATTAGAAATGTTTGATTACTGATTTTTAAAGTTTGATTAATTTAAATTTGTCATTAACTGATTCGTGGCTTTGTGCCACCAGGCTCGAGGAACCAGCCTCCTTAGGACACTTAGCCCCGCAGCCCGGAGTAGTACAGCCGATAAACCAAATTAATATAGTTAAATTAGAGGTTTTAAAAGGTTGGATAATTAATAATTAATCTATTTTTAAGATTTAACACCCCTTGGAATCCATTCGTGGCGTTGTGCCACCAGGCTCGAGGAACCAGCCTCCTTAGGACACTTAGCCCCGCAACCCGGAGTAGTCCAGCCGATAAACTTCATCTTTAGGATGGTTGTTGTATTTTAAAAGATTTGTTGAATGTTTTAAACATTAAGCTAACATTTATGGAGTTCTAAAGTAATTTTGAATTTTATGAATTTTTTGAATATTTTAATCATTTAATTAAAGGGGTTGAAAATTGACTTTTTGATTAAGTTCAAATTATGGAGTGTTTGTATTTTATTAAAATACTATACTTTACTTTGATCAGTTAGACAGTAAGTACATTAAAATCAGATTTTTTCACATTTTATTATGAAGGTTTGAAGTTTTGAACTAGTCTTGACCTAGATTTGACCGGTTTGTTAACTTTTTGATTTTAACAGATTTCTGGAAGTTTAATATTTTTAACAAATACTAGACATTATTATGAGTTTAATTCAAGTGAGTTTGTTCAATTTGGATTTTTTTATAATTAGTTATGAATATTTGAAGTTTGGGTATTTATTAAAATTATTAAATTATTACAATTAAGGGTCCTTTTAGAGATTTTGCTCCAAATGAGATCTCAACTCCTTGAAATCAACTCCAAAGGTCAGGAATGACCTAAGGAGAGACTCCCAAGGGTTTGGGAAATTTTTGGAATTTTTAATATTTTTTAATTAATTATCTTAATTAAATATTCAATTTTAATTACAATTAAATTAAGGCTTAGATTGCAGTCAAATAATTTTTATTTAATTTTTCAAGGGTTGAGGATTTAAAACTGGTCAGTTAGAGGGGTTTTACATATTTTTTGGATTTAAAATGAGTTTATTACATTTTTAGGGTTTTAATGCTTAATTATGGCTTAAGCTTAAGAATATTAATTAGGGGTCTTAATGAATTCTAAATTTAGCAAAAATTCTCCTAGTGGTTGTACATGTCACTAAGTTTAATTGTTTGAATTTTCAACTCAAGAGAAAGTGAATCCTAATTATTGGAAATATTCTAAATTTTCTAGCAAGGGTCCTTAATTGCTGTCCTTAATGATGTCACTAAGTTAATTAGGTTCAAATCAGAGTCTTGCTAACCCTTGACTTAACATACACGATATGCAATCACACCAAGCAAATCCTAAATCTAGGAGAGCCTAAATCTAAGTGGTGTGTGCACCTTAAGCATGCAAGAACTAACATAATCAACTTAACTTAAATCTTGATTAGTGAATAGTTGAAGCACAACTATGCACTAATCAATCCCCATAATTTCCATTCAGACATGCTTAATCCACATTTAAAATTTCAAAGGATCTCTTAAAAGTTTAAAACTTAGATATTTTGAAATAGATTTCAAATATATATATATATATATATATATATATATATATATATATATATATATATATATATATATATATATATATATATATATATATATATATATATATATATATATATATATATATATATATATATATATATATATATATATATATATATATATATATATATATATATATATATATATATATATATATATATATATGTCCAAATAGGAATTTTAAAATAAAGTAATTGAAAATATCATTAAAGTTCAATTTGAGGGGTTAAGAGGTCCATTGATTTTCAAACTTAGGTTAAAATAATTTATATATAATTAATTAAAAATAAAACATAGGTTTCTGTATTTCTAAATTTATTAATAAAATAGTAATAAATATAGTTTTATTTTATTTTTATAATAAATTAGACAGAAATACAAACAGATCAATATATTATACGTATTTTTTGGTTTTGTATTTTATTTTCTATGATTTTTTTAAGTTCTATTAATTAAAATGCAATTAAAATGATTTACTTTATTAATAAAACAAATGGTGGCGCCGGCGGGACAGATGGCACGCTCGGGTTCGTCCAGCACGAAGACGGCGACGCGGGGTCCACGCATTTTCCACTTAACCACGTCAGCGCGTGGTCAAGGCCGTCGGATCGTCCGCGTGCTCGATCTAACAATCCAGATCGAGTCCCGCATTTTGATCTCGTGAGAAGAGATCGGACGGCGAGAAAACGAATCCGCAGTTTGGATCCAATGGTCGAGATCACGCCGGACGGGAGATCTAAACGAATGGAGAGATCACGCGGTTGGACGATCCGCATGAATAGGAAATCAGAGCTATTGATCGGCTGATCAACGGCTCAAAAAATGCATGACTGAACGAACCTGACGGAACGCCCTAGAGCTCATTTTTTTGCTCGTTCTTTCGATCCAGACAACGAAATGCTTTGAAATTTTAAATCCAGATTAACATAGTGAACAAAAATTTTGGGGGCTATTTTATTTTACTTAAAACAAGCTTAATAAAAAGCTATTTAGACTAGTGTACCTAGCTCTATGGTTTCGGTTTTAACCTTGATTTTATGACGGATTGAACCGTTAAATGGATGGTTGAGCTTGTAGACTGTCCATGATTAAGTTCCTAGTTGAACCCACGCTCCGACGCTCCACGAATCGCCTGGAATGAGCCTTGGATGGATCGGGGATTAGCTCACCGGAAGATCGCCGGAGAAGGTTTGATTGCCGGAGTTTGAGTGGGGAGATGTTGAAGAAACTCTTGGGAGCCCAATGGAACAGAGATTCAAGCTGGGGGAGCTCTTGGTGGGTGAGAGAATGTAGGGATTTGAATGAGAGGCATTAGGTCCTTTCCTCCCTATTCAAACGTCCCCCAAGCCAAATGGATGGCTGTGATGCATTAGGGGGCTCTCCCTGATGAGGGACAAGTGTCCCAAACCGTCAGGTGGCAGGGAGAAAGGCTGGGAAAGGCCCTCTAACCATTGGCTAGCCTTTGGGAGGTGGGGGGGACCACTGCAATTTGAGGCTAAACCAGGACCTGATCCTTGTTAGGAGAGCTCTGAGTGAGCTTTAAACCACAAATGGGTCGGCCTAAGGCAACCCTAATGGAGGAAAAGGGGTTTAGCACATGATGGTGCTCCTTTGAAGAGGTTTAAATTAAGGGTTGACAATGTTGACCAATCAACTAGTCAAAGGAGGCTGAGGTGGCAGGTGAGGAATATTTTAGAATTGCTTGAATGGATTGGTGGGGAGTGGGCTAGCTTGGATCAAGCCATTTGGGGCATTTAAGCCTCTTAAGGAACCTTGTTGACTATGTTGACCAGTCAACTGGTTGACCAAGGGTGAGGTGGCAGCCAAAGTGATTTAGGAGATTGATTAAGAAGCATGGAGAGGGTTTGCCAAAGACTTGGGTGGATTTGAAATTTAATTCAAAGTGGAGGGCCTTAAGGGTTGGTTTGGTCAAACTAGGTTGACTGAGTTAACCAAGTTGACCCAGGGTGTGGGTTTAGTCTGGACAGATTTGAAATTATGTTTGGGGTCTGGTAGAAGTAATTTTTGGGATTAAATAGGTTATTTGGGTCAAAAGGGCTTAATGGGCCCTTAATGGGCCCTTAAGCCAAAATTTGTTGACTTGGTCAACCGGCTGGGTTCAGGATCTGGAAATGGGTTCAACAGGTTTCAAATGACATTTCAAGACCAATGGAAGTGGTTCTATGGCCTGGAGAGGTCGTTTGGGTCAAAACACCTATTTGGACTCTTAAAGGGTCATTTGGGTCAACTATGTTGACTTGGTCAACCATGTTGACCCAGGGCCTGGAAATGGGTCCAACAGGTTTCAAATGACATTTCAAGACCAGTGGAAGTGGTTCCATGGCCTGGAGAGGTCATTTGGGTCAAAACACTTATTTGGATTCTTAAAGGGTCATTTGGGTCAACTATGTTGACTTGGTCAACCAGGTTGACCCAGGGCCTGGAAATGGGTCCAAAAGGTTTGATTTGATATTTCAAAGTTGCTGGAGGTGGTTACGCTCAATTCGGAGTTCATTTGGTTTGAAATCACCATTTGAGCCCCATAGGGGTATTTTGGTCACTTTGACCCCTGGTCAACTAGGAGTCAAAGTGGGTCAACCAAAATGCAGTTTAGTGTTCAACATATCAAGATTAAAGGTCTGGATGTGACTAGAGGCTTTGGTGAAGGCTCTAAGGTCAAAATCCACTGGATGGCAGGTCCAGTGGCATAGGCCGTAAATATTTGAAGGTTTCACAGCCTTTGGATTTATATTTAGATTCTGAGGTTAGAGAACTCAGAATGGGCTCAAATTTGGAGGGTTGCCTCCAGAGACATGTCCTATCAACATGCAACTGACAAACTCTGAATCGGAGGTCATATGATTGGTTTTTGAAGTGTTTAAAAATTTGCTGAAAAAGGCTTTTAGGACTTGGCCTTTTAGCATTGGATTTGGGTCTGGATTTTGGTTTTGATCTGGATTATGAGTTTGATAGATTAAGTTTGAATTATCCAAATCATTTATAATCATTTAGGAAATTATAAATGATTAGATAGGTTTAAAGCTAGATCAAAGGTAAGATCTAAGATTGACTTGGAGATTAAGATCTGAATGGGTTTAAAGTCTGGACTTGATTGAAGTTTGAATTGAACTATGGTCTAGGCATCTCCTAGGGTCTAAGAAGATCATAGGGTTTGAATCTAGGAGAGTCTTAGGGTCTAGAATAGATCCTAATATCTGGATTGGTCTGGAAGAATCCTAGGGTCTAGAGTATATCCTAGGGTCTGGAGTCTAGAAAGGTCCTAGGATCTAGAATGGATCCTAAGGTCTGGATCTTGGAGAGTCCTAGGTTTTAGATTGATCTGGAGTCTAGATAGGTCCTTAGTGACCTCATACAAAAATGAGGTCAACATCGTTGAGATGAATGAATGAAGAGGTTGAATGGATAAGGTAGTTTTTAATACAAACTTTGCAAGTACGAACCTTTGGTTCATCTGGACGAGCACATGTCTGTTCGATGTAGGGGATGGTTTCAACTTCCATTAAAATGAAATAAGTTCAGATCGTCCCGAGATGAACACGTGTTTGTCTGTACGATCAGACTGGTCAAAAGTCTGTACAAAAGGATGCTTCGTAAGTCGCATTGATTACGAAAAAGCCATTTCATTCTTGTCGTAGTGAATCATCTGTACAAAATATTTTCATACAGAACGAACAAAAATTTCATACGGGATGAATTATTTTCATCTGGTACGAACGAATCATTTTTCAATAAATAGGCGGTCTTTTCAACTCAATTGTCACTCAAATCCTTTCTTACTCTAGATCATTTTCAAATGGCCAGTTTAGCAAGCGTCAAAAGGTCTTAGTCAAGAAATCACATAAGAATTCATCCAAAAAATTTCTGTCCAAAGCAAATGAGAATTCTTTTCCTAGGTTTGCTTCAGCCAAAATCACCCCTTCCCGGATCCTAATCCAAGAAGATATTACCTTTCAAGTAATGCATTTATTTTCTTCAACTCAGTTTCTCTTTATCCCTACCCTCGTCCACCTCTATAACAAAGAAACTTTTCACTACTTTCTAGCCAATATGTCCTTCAACTCTGACCACTCTGTGATTCGCTCATATGTCTTCAAACAAAAAGTTGAAATCACCAAGCATGACTTAGGAGCATTTCTAAATTTAAGAACTGAGGGAGAAAGAGCCCATATCTTAATCACCAATGATCAATATAAATGGTATAAAATCAATAGGGTGATTAGAGGAAAATGGTTTAAATGAGCATGTGGCTAAGGTATTGGTCTTGTCCGGAATGCGCGTATCATCCAACACGTTCTTAGAACTTCAATCATTCTAAAAGTTGGTGATAGAGTCAATATTACCCCCCTTCTCTCTATGGTGACCTTTCTAATCATGTCAAATGAGCCTATAATTGAAGCCCAACTTATCCTTAACTATCTTTATGGGCTTTTTGAAATTGACCGTGCTGAACAGAAAAGAAAAATGAATATTGTCTTAGGACACTTAGTTACCTTTGTTCTGGAGAAGAAATACAACTTGGTTCATCCAGATCAAGAATATGAAGAACCGCTCTACTACAATGATGGATCATTTAGAGTGATCTTCAAGGAGGAATCAAGTAAAGCACATGTCATAAGTTATACAGAAGAAGAGCTAGAAGGTGCACCTGCTCCTACTAATGAACCAAATTATCAAGATTTGGTTCAAAGATTTGATCAATTAGAGACTCATATTGATCAATGCTTTGATCAAATTGAGACTCATTTATAGCACCAGGCTGCTCAATATCAACATGACATGGGCTATACGAGGGAGTAAATGAATGATATTAGTACCAATGTACTTATAATGAGTACATACTTTAACCTCTTTTGTGGTGCTCCTCCTCCTCCTCCTTCTCCAAGTTAGGGACCATCTGAGTGATAGATGCACTTGATGTTATGTGTTAGTGTTGTTATTATTTTTTCTATATGTGTTTATTATTGTTTTTTTTTAGTAGTTCGATGTATTTCTCTTTTATTTCAGATGTTTTATTTTATCAGGATACCAATATTAGTTCTTGTGTTTTGATTTGAACTTATTTCTGAAATGTTTATAAGCCTTTATGAAAATCATCAGATTTTTTTTTTAATTGTGTTATAACTTGAATTGTAAGTTAAAATTAAATTCATTAGAAAATCTAATTATTCTAAGTTTAAGTTTTGGTTATAACTTGATATTATTAGAATTTTTAATTTCATGTCTCTCTTTTAGACTGCCTTATTGTTAATATTATTATTGCAATTGCGTTGATTTCTTATTTTATATTTCACTTATCAATCATTATTTATGCACTTAGAAAGATTTGAAATTTTAGATTATTTTTTTTGTAAAGATTAAAATTATTCTTTCAAATTGTATAAAAGTATAAAAAATTAAAAAGAATGCGCAAAGGTTTGCAATGTAAAAAACAAAGATGCACAAAATAAGCCCAAAGTAAAAATGATGCACAAAAATGTGCCACAAATGTGAAAAAGATGCGCAAAGCACCACATGTGGTAGTTATTTCTTTCCAAACTCTTTTAATCTCTTAATTCAAATTGATCTTATGTTTATTTATAATTGATATTGAAATTTAAAATATACAATTTTTTATTCATTCTTAGTGCAATGATTTTCTATATCTTAGTGTCTAAATTGACTCATATCTTTGATAAATGTTTTTTATTATCTATGTTATATCACTTCTTAAAATGTATGAATTTCTCTGATTTGTCTAATATTTTAATTTTATTTGCATACATTATTTCAATCACTTTCAAGGTTAAATTGTCAAATTATTTTCATATTTCTACTTACATTTCAAGTATTTTTCTTCTTCACTTTTTGATTTTGTCAAAAAGGGGGAGAAATTATTTGTTGTATCTTGAAATTGTTTGTTGTGTCTTGAAATTGTTTGTTTTATCTTGTGTATTTGTGTCAAGTGTATTTTTTTGTATTTTTTTATTTATTTTATCGTATGCTTTCGTATATGTGTTTGATTGTTTTTGTTTTGTTTTTTGTGTTGTTTAAAATTTTTTTAAAAAACAAAAGTTTTTAATTCAATTTCCTCCTTATTTTCATGGGATTATCAATTCAGGGAGAGTTTAGGAGATTCTTAGAATTTGAAATCCTACAAATAATAATTATTTTGCCATCATCAAAAAGGGGGAGATTATTAAGAGAGTTGTTATTTGCATGTTTTACATTCTTGCAACTTGTATAGTTTTGATGATTCCAAATATTATTATTTTATGTGTAGTTATCTCCTAACACTTTTTGGAAAATTTGTTTTTTTCTCTTGTGTGTACTAACATTTCAGGAAAATCAAATTCCAAACTACTGAAGACTTCAAATCAAATTCAGCATGAGATATCTTGTATTTTGAATCTTGTAATTTTTGTATGAATTAAGTTTGAGAGGGAGTGATTGCAATTGAGTAAATAAACACACACACACTTGAGGAGATCTTAAAAAATTTGTACTGATCATACGGGACGAATATAATTTTTACGGGACGATCAGGTCAGTTATCTCCTTTTAAGAGCAATGGTGCGAACAGGAGTTGGAGGAAATTTTTCTAAGTCCTGATCGTCCAGGATAAAATTATTTTCATCCCAGGACGAGTTCGGCTCTGTAAAAATTTCATCCAAACAAAATTATAATCGTGCCAGGACAACTTGGGCTCTGTAAAAATTTTGTCCAGACGAAATTCAAATCATCCCCGGACGAAGACACCTCTGTAAAAATTTTGTTCAGATGAAATTCATAATCGTGCTAGAACGAGTTACCCTCTGTAAAATTTTTGTCCTGACGAAGTCTTGTTCGTCCCAGGATGATGGGAACCGAGTTAAGTAAGTTGGTTTCATATTGTGGTAATTTAGGAACCGACCTATGAAATAACTGTTTGTCCGGACAAACCTAGTTCATACAGGACGATGATCGGGTACGAACATAGTTCATACCGATATTCATTAGGATCATTTTTGACATTTTAAGTAAATTTTTCCAGGACGATCCACGATTGTATGGGACGATCCATTTCATGTTGACTTGAATATTTGCAGTTTTGGACAGTTTTTCTTGTCTCTCCTATATATGGTCCAATTTTTATTGCCACCCAATCTTTTTGCTCATTGATCTTCATGCTGAAAAAAGAGTCAAGAAGAGAGTGTGAGAGTGCATTCAAAGGAGGATTCCTACCACTAGAGCATGAAGGCTTCGCTTAGTGTTCAAAGGTAAGAATCTCTACTTGTGATTTGGAATTACTTCACTCTTTTCTTTCTTCCTTCTAGAATTCTTGCGAGAAGATCTGTCAATGAGATCCGGTTCTCTTCCGATATTTGTAGAGTGTTAACAGCCGCGGGTTCTCTGCCCACACTAGGAGAGTGTGAAAGGACGAAGGGTTCTCTGCCCACATCAGGCGAGTGTAAAATGATGAAGGGTTCTCTGCCCACACTAGAAAAGTGTGAAAGGACGAACAGTTCTCTGCCAGCACTGGGGATAGTGGAAAAAGACAACGGTTCTTTACTGTACCGGGTAGTGGTGAAAAGAGTTTTTGTAAAAGCTTCTCTGCCTTGCTGTGGGTGCAAAAGGAGAGTCACTAGAGGTATTAGTGCAATACTTGGAGGGTGCCTCCGGGGAGTGGATGTAGGTCTGGTTTTGATCGAACCACTATATATAGAGAGAGTTGCTATTTGCGTGTTTTACATTCTTGCAACTTGTATTATTTTAATGATTTCAAATATTATTGTTTTTATATATCTCCTAACACTTTTTGGAAGCTTTATTTTTGCTCTAGTGTGTACTAACATTTCAGGAAAATCAACTCCAAGCAATGAAGACTTCAAATTATTCTTTTGTAAATTACAAGTTTTTTTAAAAATGAAAGGGAGTGGTTGTAATTGAGTGAAAAATCACAACACACACTCTTGGGGGACAAATTTTATGAACTGATCGTACGGGAAGAACTTTGTTCGTACGGGACGATCATATCAATTAATCCTGAGAAGAGCAATGAATCGAACATGCGAGGAGAAAATTTTCTAAGTCCTAATCGTCCAGGACGAATTTAATATTCGCCCTGGGATGAATGTCTCGGGATTCTCACTTTCCTTGTTCGTTAGAACGAAATTAATTTTCGTACCAAGACGAAGCTCTCTGGATGAGATCATACAGGACGAAATTAATTTTTGTCCCAGGACGAAGCTCTCTGGATGAGATCGTACATGACAAAATTAATTTTCATCCCAGGATGAAGCTCTCTAGATGAGATCGTACATGATGAAATTAATTTTTGTGCCAGAACGAAGCCCTCTGTATGAGATCGTATAGGACAAAGTTTATTTTCATTTCTGGATGAAACACTCTGTATAAATTTTCCTAGGACGAAACCTATTCGTCCTAAGATGAACCAAACTGACTTACATCAGTTGGTTACAACCTGTAGAATTTTTGGAACCGACCTATGAAATAACCATTTCGTACCGAACGAACCTAGTTCGTACGGGATGATAAGCGTGTACGAACATAGTTCGTACTAATATACATTAGGTTCATTTTCGACATTTTAAGTAAAATTGTCCAGGACGATCCACAATCGTACGGGACGATTCACTGCGTACATAATTAAAAACTTGCAGTTTTAGGTCAATTTTTCTTGTCTTTTGTATAAATAGTTCAAATTTGACTGCCACCCAATCTTTTTGCTCATTGAACTTCGTGCTTATTGGAAGAAAAGTAAAGGAGAGAGTGAGAGAGAGCATTCAAAGAAGGATTTCTACCACTAGAGCTTGAAGGCTTCACTTGGTATTCAAAGGTAAGATTTCCAACTTGTGATTTGAGATTACTTCACTCTTTTTCTTTCCTCCTTCTAGATTTCTAGTGAAGAGATTTGTCAAGGAGATCCGGTTCTCTGCCGACACTTGGAGAGTGTGAACAGCCAAAGGGTTCTCTGCCCACACTTGGAGAGTGTGAACAGCCGAAGGGTTCTCTGCCCACACTAGGAGAGTGTGAAAGGAGAAAGGGTTCTCTGCCCACGCTAGGAGAGTATGAAAGGATGGACGGTTCTCTGTCAACACTGAGGATTGTGTTAAAGGACGACGATTCTCTATCGCACCGGGTAGTGGTGAAAAGAGTGTTTGTAAAGGCTTCTCCGCCTTTCTGTGGGTACAAAAGGAGAGACACTATTGGAGTTAGTGCAATACTCAGAGGGTGCCTCTAGGGAGTGGATGTATGTCTGGTTTAGACCAAACCACTATAAATCTTGTGTCGTTTACTTTACTGCTTTTTATTTTCCTCATTTTTCTTTTGTTTTTAAAAATTTATGGTTGAAAAACTTTTCTATAAAAATTTCATTAAAAGTTTAATTTTGGTACAACTAAAATTTAAAAAGAGGGTTAAGTTTTAAAATACCAATTCACCCCCCCCCCCCCCCTCTTGGTAGCCTTGGGACATTAACTTAGGTTAAACAACCTATTAACTAGACTCAACAAGTGGTATCAGAGCTCTGTTTAAAAATCATAAGTTTAAATAATTTTTTGATTAACGTAGATGGCTACATTTAGAAACCGAAATACACCTGAGGGTTACTGTATTACTAGACCTCCACTATTTGATAATATACCTTTTGATTTTTGGAAAATTCGCATATCTACGTTCTTACAGTCACTTAATTATCGTATGTGGATCCTAGTCCAGGAAGGTTATACAAAACCAACTAGATTAGTTGATGGAGTTAGGGTAGAAACACCTTTTGTAGATTGGACTGTAAAAGAACGTGACTTAGCTCAACTAAATGCTAAATGTTTAAATAGCTTCTTTTGTGCTTAAAAATATGAAGACTACATGCGGGTTTTCACTTGCAAAAGTAGAAAGGACATATGGGATAGACTCTGTATAACTTATGAAGGGACTAATGAGGTTAAGAAATCAAGACTTAATATATTTTTACATGATTATGAATTATTTCGCATGAAACCAAATGAATCTATATCTGACATGTACACAAGATTCACACAAATTATCACTTCTTTGCAAGCACTTGGTAGGGAATTAACTAATGCTGAAATGGTTAATAAGATTCTTCGTTGTTTACCTACTGCTTATGATGCTAAAATCACGACAATTATAGAGTCTAAAGATCTAAACATTTATTCTATTGACAATCTTCTTGGTTCACTCATTGCTTACGAGCAAGGGGTTAGTCAAAGAAAGATTGATGCAGGTAAATCACGAAAGGAGAAGAATATAGCACTAAAAGTGAAAGAGTCTGAGAGTGAACACTCAGAACCTGAGGATGAAGACGATATTGCTTTGATGACTAAATAATTCAGAAGCTTTCTAAGAAGGAAGCAGAAGAGACGCCAGCAATGGAATAGAGGTAAATTCAACAGAAATGGCAAGGTTTCTTATGAAGTGATTTGTTATGAATGCAGGAAACCATGTCATATCAAGGCTGATTGCCCAAAACTCAAAGCCACTCCTAGCAAGGAGAAGATAGAGGAGAAACCAATTGTAAAGAAGGGCAAGAAGAAGTTTCAAAGAGCTTTTTGGGCGGACTCAGCTTCAGATTCATCAGAGACTAAAAAGGAAGAAGAAGTCACCAACCTTTGCTTGATGGTAGATAGCATAGATCAAACAGATCAAGAAGAGGTATGTGACTTAAGTTACGATGAATTATTTAAAGTTTTTGAACACATGCATAATGCATATAGGAAAATGAAAAAGATGCATGCTAGTGTAAGTCTAGAGTTGGAAGAACTTAAGAAAGAACATGAAATCCTTAGAAAAGATCATGCTTTAATAGATGAAAATCACATGAAATTACTTGATGAATATGATGATCTGAATAAAAGTCATGAGATTTTAAAATCATCCTATGTTAATCTTGAAAAAGAATTTAAAATTTTTAAGGATGAATCTGAGAGAAAAATATATCGAATCAATTATGCAAATTGAATCTTGAAAGATATGAATTCATTTTACAAATTGAAAATAAGAGCTCTTGAGGATAATAGGATACCCCCCAAACTTGAAGATTTTACAAATCATAAATTTTATCCTAAATATATGGAATCCCTTAAAAGACAAACAAATAGTATAAGACTTAGGAATACTTTTCCTAATGTCAAATGTAATAATTGTGGATTATTTGGACATATATCTCACACATGTACTTTGAAGATGAAATCTAATTTGGTGTGGAGACCTAAGATGCATAAACCTTGACATATCATACATGCATCTGATTATAAATTGCTAAAAGAAGATTCCAAACTTGTTTGGGTTCCCAAGTCTAACATTTGATATTTTTGCAGGATTGCTCTCACACAAAACCTCGTGGGAGCATTTGGTACCTGGACAGTAGATATTCAAAGCATATGACTGGAGATACTGCTCAATTCATAATGCTGGAAGCTAGGAGTGGAGACAAGGTTACACTAGGAGATAATACCACAAAGAAAGTGGTTGGATCAGATATGATTGGAAATTTGAAAAAAAAAATTATAGACAATGTGTTATTGGTTCAAGGCTTAAAACATAATTTGTTAAGTTTAAGTCAGCTATGTGATAAGGGCTATAGTGCAAAATTTTTACCTACTAGCTGCATATTAAGCCTAAATGGGAAAGATGTTTTAAATGGAAAAAGAGCAAACAATGTTTATATGCTATATATAAATTCTATTCAATCTCCTACTGCTTTTTGTTTGAAAACTGTTTCTGATGAATCATGGCTTTGGCATAGGAGACGTTTTCATTCTAGTATGAAAAACCTTAGGAGAATTACCCAAAAGAACTTAGTGAGAGGTATACAAAAACTAGACTTTACTAAGGATCACCTTTGTGATGCATGTCAATTAAAAAAACAAGTAAAGTCCTCTTTTCAGTCCAATAAGGATCTTAGGACTAGTAAACCATTAGAAATTTTACACATGGATCTTTTTGGACCAGTGGGAACTGTAAGTCTAGGAGGGAAGGTATACGGATTTGTTATAGTGGATAATTTCTCAAGATTCACTTGGGTCAGATTTCTCTTTCATAAGAGTGAATCATTTGAGGAATTTAGAAATTTTTTGACTTAGATTCAAAGGAAATTAGGGTGTAAAATAATTTCTATACAGAATGATCATGGAGGAGAATTTGAAAATGAAAGATTTGAAAATTTTTGTAAAGAAAAAGGAATTGATCACAATTTTTCTGCACCTAGAACCCCTCAACAAAATGGGGTAGTCTAAAGAAAAAATAGAACATTAATAGAAGCCACCCAAGCAATGTTGGCAGAATACTCACTTTCTAGATATTTTTAGGCTGAGGCGGTTAGCACTGCATGTTATGTTCTGAATAGGGTGAATGTGAGATTGAATTTAAATAAAACACCCTATGAGTTGCTAAAAGGTAGAACACCTAATTTGTCTCATTTGCATATTTTTAGTTGCAAGGTGTTCATTCATAATAATGGAAAATCTGCCTTAGGAAAATTTGATCTGAAATCAGATGAAGGAATTTTTGTTGGATATTCAAGTGTTGGAAAATCTTATAGGGTATTCAATAAAAGAACTTTGGTCATTGAAGAAACCACACATGTTGTATTTGATGAATTTGGAAATTTAGAAGAGCCAAATGTTGTTGAAGATGAGATTGAGGATAACTCCCAAAAAATTGATAAAATAAATTTGGAAGAAAAAGTGGAAGAGAATTTGGAAATAGAAAACCCTATGCCTAGAGATTTGAGATTTTCTAAAAACCACTCAACAAGAATTGATTATAGGTGAACCTAGTGAGGGTGTTAGAACTATGCGTGGATTAAATAAAGAAGTCAATCATTCAGCTTTTATTTCAACTATAGAAACCATTAATGTTGATCAAGCACTTTCTGATGAATTTTGGATATTGGTCATGCAAGAAGAGTTGAATCAATTTGTAAGAAATAAAGTTTGGGAATTAACTTCAAGGCCAAAAGATCAAAGTGTTGTTGGAACTAAGTGGGTGTTCAAAAATAAAATGAATGACTTAAGAGTAGTCATTAGAAATAAGGCTAGATTAGTTGCTAAGGGGTATAATCAAATTGAAGGAATTGATTTTGAGGAGACTTTTGCCCCTGCAGCTAGACTTGAAGCAATTAGGGTTTTACTAGCCTTTGCCTGTTTTAAAGGATTTAAATTATTTCAAATGGATGTGAAAAGTGCCTTTTTAAATGGGGTAATTGAAGAAGATGTTTTTATAGAACAACCTCCAGGTTTTTAAAATTCTAAATACCCAAATCATGTTTTCAAGTTAAAAAAGGCATTATATGGATTGAAACAGGCATTTAGGGCTTGGTATGAGAGGTTGAGCACCTTCCTACTTGAAAGATCTTTTGAAAAAGGAAGTGTGGATACAACTCTTTTTTAAAAGAAATTTAGAAAGGATATACTCATTATTCAAATTTATGTTGATGATATCATTTTTGGATCTTCAAATAAAAATCTTTGTGATGATTTTTCTAAAACAATGAGTAGTGAATTTGAGATGAGTCTAATGGGAGATTTAAATTACTTTCTAGGATTTAGCATTAAACAACTTGAGAAAGGTACATTTCTTTGTCAAACTAAATATGTTAAGGATATCCTCAAAAAATTTGAAATGGACAATGCTAAACCTGTTAGTACACCAATGAGTTTCTCAGTTCAGTTGGATAAGGACCTTAAGGGAAAATCTGTTGATCAAAAGAAATTTAGAGGGATTATTGGATCTTTAATTTACTTGACTGCTAGCCGACCAGATATTATGTTCAGTGTTTGCTTATATGCTAGATTTCAATCAGATTCAAAAGAATCACCTTTGACAGCAGTGAAAAGGATTTTAAGATATTTACTATGAACTCAGAACTTAGGAATTTGGTATCCTAAATTTAGCTCTTCATTTGAAATTATTGGTTATTCAGATTCATACTTTGCAGGTTGTAGGGTGGATAAGAAAAACACTTCTGGAACATGTCAGTTCATTGGAAATTAATTAGTTTTATGGTCTAGTAGAAAATAAAATTCAGTGGCCCTATTTACTGCAGAAGCATAATACATTGCATTTAGAAGTTGTGTGGCACAAGTACTTTGGTTAAAACAACAGTTGATTGATTTAGGATTAACTATAGGCACTATTCTAATTTATTGTGATAAAACTAGTGCTATTTGCATTTCCAAAAATCCTATTCAACATTCAAGAATTAAACACATTGACATAAGGCATCATTTCATAAGGGATCATGTATCCAAGGGAGAAATTGAACTTAACCATGTTTCAACTGAAAATCAACTTGCAGACATTTTTACAAAACCTTTAGCCTTTGATACTTTTAGTGCACTAAGAACAAGGCTTGGTGTGATTGATTTAAATGGTTAAATAAAAATGTGTTTGCAACATTGATATTTTAATTTCGTAGTTTATATTTTTATGATCTTATTTTTGTTTTTGTGATTTTTGTTTTTTAGTGATTTTTATTTAAAGTCTGTACATTTGTCGTTGTTTATTGTGTTTTGTGTGTTTAATTTGGTTTTCTTTAAAAAAAATACAAAAATTAAAAATTTTGTGTTAATCGTCTGGGATGAAATTTTTTTCGTACAGGACGATGTGTGTAAAATGTCAATATGCGTGATTTCAAACCGTCTTAAGAGCAGTTTTTTAATGTAGTTCATCTGTACGATCCTCACGATCGTCCGGGACGAAATATTTTTCTCAAATGTCGGGATAATTGAATACATCAGTTAAATGGATTAGACAGTTTTTATTATGAACTTCGTCCGTACGAACCTTTGGTTCGTCCAGACGAACAAATGTCAGTTCATAGTGGGGGACAGTTTTAAACTGCCATTAAAACAAATTAAATCTTGATCGTCTATACGAACACGTGTTCGTCTGTACGATCGTCTTGGTCAAAAGTTTGTACGAAAGGATGCTTCGAAAATTGTGTGTTCACAAAAAGTCGTTATTTTTTAAACTCATTAATTCGTCCATACGAAATATTTTTGTACGGGACAAATTTAATTCATACGGAATGAACAAAACATTCTTCTGGTACGAACAGTCATTCTTCTTTAAAATTAACGACAATTTTTACTAAACAGTCACTCTCACACATCTCTTTCAAAGCTTTCATCTTTTCAAATCCTTCAATGGCAAGTTCTAGCAAGCGCCAAAAGCCTTTGGCTAAGGGTACTCCTAGGAATACATCCAAAAACTTCCTGTCTAGAGCCAATGAAGAATCATTTCCTAGGTTTGCCTCTGCAAAAATCACCCCATCTAGAGTTCTCCTACAGGATCAACTAACATTTAAGATAATGCACTTGTTTGCCTCTACCCAATTTAGTTTAATCATCACTCTAGTCCATTTCTACAATAAAGAAACCTTTCACTACTTCTTGGCAAACATGTCATTCAACTCTGACCATTCTGTCATCAGTTCATTTGTTTTCAAAAAAAAGTTGAAATCACCAAGGATGACTTTGGTATTTTTCTAAACTTAAGGACTGAAGGCTTAAGGGCACACACTTTAACCAACTCAAGTTTTGATTGGACAGAAGTTAATCGTGTGATTAGAGATAGGAGAATTAAGGATCATTTGCCTAAAGTTTCAACCTTAGTACATGATGCCCGTATCATTCAGCATGTGTTAAGAACTTCCATTATACCTAAAGCTGGTGATAGAATCAACATCACTCCTCTTGTTTCTACTGTTACCTACTTAATTATGACTAGAAAACCTATAGATGAGGCCCAACTCCTAATTAACTACATTTATGGTCTCCCTGAAATTGGTCATGTTGATCATAAAAGAAAGAAGAACATAGCTTTAGGACATCTGATTGCTTATATATTGGAGAAGAAGTATGATTTAATTCATCCTGAATAAGACTTTGAAGAACCACTCTACTACAACGATGCATCCTTTAGAGCTATCTTCAATAAGGACGAGCCCAGCAGAACTCATGCAGTTCTAAGTGAAACAGAAGAAGAAGAAGGATCTTCACATGCTGCTGGATCAAATTATGATAATTTGGTTCAAAGATTTGAAAATTTAGAGGCTCATTTTGATCAAATTGAAACTCATCTACAGCAGCAAGATTTTCAGCACAATCAGGATATGGGATATATGCGTGAACAAATAAATGCCATTAATACCGACATGTTCACGATAAGTAGTTACTTCAGCTTTTTTGGTGCAGCACCACCTCCTCCTCCAGATCAGGGTCCATCTAAGTGATTTATTCAGTGTTTGCTCTATGTTTGTTCTTTACTTCAGTATTATTCTTGTGTTAGTAATTTCCTTTTGTGTGTTATCTTTCCATGTTTTAGTTGTGTTAATATTGATATCAAAGAGTTTAAATTGTTATAGTTTTTATCCGATATCAATATAAGTTTCAATGTTTTGTTATTAAATGTTTTAGAAATGTGTGTTAGATTTTATGACATTCATTTTATTTTAATCTTAATAGTGCTTTATTTAACTTGTAAATTTAAATTAATTTCATTAGAAAATATGATTTTTTAAAATTTAAGACATGCTTATAACTTGATATTCTTAGAATTTTCAATTCCATATCTCTTATTTAGACTACATTATCTGGGTATTATTATTGCAATTTAGATGTTTTCTTATTTTGTATTTCTCTTTTCAATTAGTATTTATGCACTTAGAAAAATTTGAAATTTTATATTATTGATTTTGGAAAGAATTCAAATACTCTTGAAAATTGTACAAATGTACAAAAATCAAAATAAATGAGCAAAAAATTTGCAATGACAAAAAAAAAGAGGCACAAAATAAGCCCAAATTTAAAAGATGCACAAAAATGTGCTGGTATAAAAATTGAAAAAGATGCGCAATGCACCACATGTGGTAATTACTTCTTTCCAGACTCTTTTAATCTCTTAATTCAAATTGATCTAACGTTCAATTATAATTTAAATTGAAATTTGAAATATAATATTTTAATTCATCATTAGTACAATAATTTTCTTTATCTTCATGTCTAAATTAGTACATGCCTTTGACAAATTCTTATTATTCTCTAAGTTATATCACTTCTTAAATTATATGAAATTTTGTGATATTTCTAATGTTGTTGATTTTATTTACATATCTTATCTCAATCACTTTCAAGCTTAAAATATATAGTGAATTTCATAATTCTGGTTACATTTCTAACATTCTTTTCTTCTTCACCTTTTGATGTTGTCAAAAAGGGGGAGAAATTATTTGTTGTTGCGTTTGTTTTCGAACTGTTTGAGTTTCGTAGTGTTTGATTTGTTTTCGTAGTGTTTGATTTTCGTATGTGTTGTATTTGTAGTATTTGATTATTTTCTTTATTTTATCTTTTGTTTTTGTTTTGTGTTGTATAAAATTTTTGAAAAACACAAAATTTTTAAGTAATTCAAATGCCTCCTTATTTTCATGAGTTCATAAATTCAGGGGGAGTTTAGGAGATCTTAAAATTTGAAATCCTACAAACAATAATTGTTTTGCCATCATCAAAAAGAGGGAGATTGTAGAGAGAGTTGTTATTTGCATGTTTTACATTCTTACAACTTGTATTATTTTGATGATTTCAAATATTATTATTTTTATATATCTCCTAACACTTTTTGGAAGCTTTATTTTTGCTCTAGTGTGTACTAACATTTCAGGAAAATTAACTCCAAGCGATGAAGACTTCAATTTATTCTTTTGTAAATTACAAGTTTTTATTAAAATGGAAGGGAGTGGTTGTAATTGAGTGAAAAATCACAACACACACTCTTGGGGGACAAATTTTATGAACTGATCGTACGGGACGAACTTTGTTCGTACGGGACGATCATATCAATTATGTTGCAAATCTTTTTTCATAGCTTATATTTTGATGATTGACAAACACTATTTCTCTTGGACTGCTTGTTTCTTCTAAATTTTCATGAATCAAAGATCGGACGAACAAGACAAAGCTAGTTCAGGATTGCGTAGGTTTAGGGATGAGTCAGTCTGTACTTTTGTTTTTTAATTCTTGAGTCGACTTGTAATGTTCAAAGAGACTGATGCTAAATAACCCTACACGCACACTTGAGAGACTTAGAATTTCTATTTTTACTAATATCGGCCAGGACGATTTTTTACATCGGCCTGGACGATAAGGCTTAAAACAGAAAGTCTAAATAAGGATTCTTAATTAAGACAACCGTCATTAACATATCGGCCTGGACGATATGTGTATCGGCCGGGACAATAAGCTCAAAACATAAAGAAGTTACGGCCATAGATAATTAAGGTATACTATATTTTTAAATTATCGGCTAGGATGATCATTGATCGGCCAGGACGATCATTGATCGGCCAGGACGATCATTGATCGGCCTAGACGAAATTCTCAAATTATGCCTTAATTGATCAGAAAATCAAGGAAGTAATTAAGAATGATTGATACGATCATATCATCTTGGACGATCGCAGGATCGGCCAGGATGATCCAGTCAAAAATCTTAAGTTACTTCATGACGATAAATATCGGCCAGTCCGTATACAGGGCTATTCTCAGGACGATTTTACCGTGATTTGAACTGATCTGCCAGGACGATCGTGTGATCGGCCTGGACGATCAAGCCAATTTTGAATCGTCCAGTTTTGCTTCAAGGGCGATGCTCTGGCCGATCTTTCTTGATTTGTACTTATCGGTCAGGCCGATGTCCATATTGGCCTGGATGATAAAGTCGGCAACTTGCAATTAATGAGCTCCTTTGAAGCTCTTCTATTTAAGTGTTCTTTTTAAACATTTTTAAAAACCTTTGGCTGCTGCCTTGACCTGAGAAGACCTTGAGGAGAGAAAGAGAGAGGAAGAGAGAGAGAGGATCTTGTGAGGGGGAGCTTGTGAGGGAATTCATAAGGGTTGCTTCAAGGATCGCTCTGCATGTTCTTCATCTAAAGTTTCTCATCCGTGGAAGGGTCGGTAGAGGTAAGGAGTTAGCTTTTGGTTATGGTTCTCTGCCAGCTTCAGGAGGAAGCAAAAGGAGGTAGGTTCTCTGCCATGTCGAGATGGCAAAAAAGAGGTTCTTGTGAGGGCTTCTTCGCCTAGCCATGGGGGCTAAAGGAGAGTCACATTTTGTAGTGCAATACTTAGAGGGTGACTCCAAGGAGTGGACGTAGGTCGAGTTGACCGAACCACTATAAATTCATGTGTTCTTGTTTTCTTGCTTCCACACTTTTATTTCCGTATTTATTTTTGTGATGTGATTTTGGTTCATGTGATTTTCATTCTTTGTGAAAAGAAATTTTTTAAAATATCAATTCACCCCCCCCCCCCTCTTGGTTAGCTTGGGCCAGTTCTATAGGGCTTAACATCCCTAGCAAACTTTCAAGTGGTATCAGAGCGGGATTCAAAAATTTAAGTTTGAAAACTTTTTGAATTAGATCCATGGATAACCTTGGGAATCGTAACACTACGAAAGGGTATTCTATTACCCGACCTCCCCTATTCGATAACCTACCTTTTGATTTTTGGAAATCCCGCATGTCAACGTTTTTACAATCTACTGATTATCTCATGTGGATGCTTATTCAAGAAGTTTATTCTCCACCTTCTCGTGAAATTAATGGTGCTAAAACTAAAGTTGCTTTTACCGAATGGACTTTCGATGAACGTGATTTAGCTAAATTGAATGCAAAATGTTTGAACTGCTTTTTCTGTGCTTTAAAATCTGAGGATTACATGCGTGTCTCCACTTGCAAAATTGGTAAAGAGATTTGGGATAAATTATGCATCACTTATGAAGGTACTAATGAGGTTAAACAATCCCGTTTAAACATTCTCTTGCATGACTACGAATTTTTTCGTATGAAACCTCATGAATCGATTTCTGACATGTACACTAGGTTTACTCAGATAGTTACTTCACTGCATGCACTAGGAAAAGAACTTTCGAACTATGCAAAAGTAAACAAGATTTTGAGATGCTTGCCTTCATCATATGATGCTAAAATCACTACAATCACTGAAACTAAGGATTTGAACACTTACTCTATTGATAACTTACTTGGCTCACTCATTGCTTACGAGCAAGGGGTGAATCAAAGAAATCTTGATGCAGGTGAGAAGAAAAAGAAGAAAATAATTGCACTAAAGACGCACTAATCAGATTCTGAATCTTTCGGGTCTGAAAGTAATGAAGTTTCCTTCATCACTATGCAATTCAAAAGTTTTCTAAGGAAGAAACAAAAGCACCATCAAAATTAGATTAAAGGTAAGGATCATAAATATGTTAAAGGATCATCTGATGTTGTTTGTTTTGCATGCAGGAAACTTGGACATGTGAGGGCCGATTGCCCAACACTTCAAGATAACACAAGCAAGGAAAATATTGAGGAAAAATCTAAATTTAAGATGGAGAAGAAGAGAATCCAAAAGGCATTTTGGGCAGAATCTGGTACTGATTCCTCTAAGACTGAACCAGAGGAAGAGACAACAAACCTGTGCTTAATAGGGGAAGATCATCTTGAGCAAAGTGATGAGGAAGAGGTATGTAAACCAACCTATGATGAATTGTTTGAAATTTGTAAAAAAATCCATGCATCATACAAAAAACTTAAGAAGACACATGCTAGCTTAAAAGTAGAACTTTTGAATTTACAAAAGGAGCAAGAAGTTTTTCTCAAAGATCATGCAATGATTGATTCAAATCACATGGCTCTTCTTGATGAATTTGATGATTTAAGCAAAAAATATTTGGAATTAATTGATGAAAATAATACATTAAAAGTTTCACACACCTCACTTAAATCTGATCTTAAGAAATCTAAAGAGAGTGTGAAAAATTTGAGGAATGAAAATGAAGTTTTAAAAAGCACTAATTTGAAGATCCAAAATGATTTAGAAGCATGTAAGAAAAGTATGATGACATCTATTTTTGATCAATTGCCAAATCCTAGGAAGAGGCATTATAATTCAAACCACTTAAGAAATCCCTTTTCTGGAGTTAGATATTTTTCATATGGCATGCTAAGACACATCTCACACACTTGCACCATTCACCCTTGAAAGTTCGATGGGGATGTTAAGCCCTATGAACTTAGTCCCAAACTAACCAAGAGGGGGGGGGTGAATTGGTATTTTAAAAACTTCTTTTTAAACAAAGAAATAAAATCACATAAACCAAATCACACCACAAAATAATGCGGAATTTTAAAAGTGCAGAAGCAAGAAAAAGAACACAGAAATTTATAGTGGTTCGGTCGACTCGACCTACGTCCACTCCTTGGAGGCACCCTCCAAGTATTGCACTACACAAAAAGTGACTCTCCTTTAGCCCCCACGGCTAGGCGGAGAAACCCTCACAAGAACCTCCTTTTTGCCACCCCGGCAAGGCAGAGAACCTATCTCCTTTTGCTTCCTCCTGAAGCTGGCAGAGAACCAGAACCAAAAGCAAAACTCCTTACCTCTACCGACCCTTCCACGGACGAGAAACTCTAGACGAAGACGACGCAGAGAGATCCTTGAAGTAACCCTTGTGAAAACCCCTCACAAGCTCCCCCTCACAAGATCCTCTCTCTCTCCTCTCTCTCTCTTTCTCTCCTCAAGGTCTTCTCAGGTCAAGGCAGCAGCCAAAGGTTTTTGAAAACGTTGAACAAGAGCTCTTAAATAGAAGAGCTTCAAAAGAGCTCATTAATTGCAAGTTGCCAACAATATCGTTCAGGCCGATATGGACATCGGCCTGGCCGATCAGTACAAATCAATGAAGATCGGCCAGAGCATAGCCCTGGATGCAAAACTGGACGATTGAAAAATAGCTTGATCGTCCAGGCCGATCTCACGATCGTCCTGGCCGATCAGTTCAAATCAGAGGAAAATCATCCTGATAATAGCCCTGAATACGGGCTGGCCGATATTGATCGTCCTGAAGTAACTTAAGGTTTTTGACTAGATCGGCCTGGCCGATCTTGCGATCGTCCAAGATGATATGATCGTATCAATCATCCTTAATTACTTCCTTGATTTCCTGAACAATTATGGCATAATTTGTGAATATCATCCAGGCCGATCCGAGGATCGTCCTGGCCGATAATTTAAAGATACAGTATACCATACTTGTCTATGGAGGCTACTTCTTTCTTTTTTGAGCTTATCATCCTGGCCGATACACATATCGTCCAGGACGATCTGTTAACGTCGGCTGCCTTAATTAAGAATCCTTAATTAGACTTTCTGTTTTAAGCTGATCGTCCAGGCCGATCAAAGAAATCGTCCTGGCCGATATGAGTAAAAACAGAAATTCTAAGTCTCTCAAGTGTGTGTGTGAAGGGTTACAAAGCATCAGTCTCTTTGACTATTACAAGTGGACTCAAAAGGTAAAAAAGCAAAAGTACAGACTGACTCAACCCTAAACCTACGCATTCCTGAACTTGGCTCCTTTTTGATTGTCCGATCGTCGATTCCTGAAAAGTTAGAAGCAACAAGCTGTCCAAGAGAAGCAGTGTTTGTCAATCATCAAAACATAAGACATGAAAAATAGATTTGCAACAACCGTAGTACACATTGGGTGTGGAGACCTAAGATGCATAATTCACAACATACCTTACCTGTATTGCATTCTACTTTTCCTAAGAAGAAGCCCAAACCTATTTGGGTTTCTAAATCTGACTGTTGTTAAGTTTTGCAGGAGTGCTCTCACCAAAGACCTCGTGGGGGCATAGGATAACTGGACATATGAAGGCTCGCAGCTCATTCATGCTCAAACATGCTGCTTCAATAATTTCTTGAAATATGTTTTTGTTTCAGTGTATTTTATTTCCGCTTTGTTTGTTATTTTTTTTTTTAAATATGGTTTGTGTGTGTTTTGACTTCTCTTTGTTTTTAAAAATTGGCCTTCCATATGTTGAATCTTTTCATGATTTTAGATTTTGGAGTTTTGAAGATTGTGTTTAGCTTTTCTAAATTTAGTTAAAGGAAGAAACACCGTGGATAGTTTTCCTCCTTCTGACCTTGTTTAGTGGTATAATTTTTCTTCTCTAAACAAAAGTCTAACTCATTTTAGCCAATGGTTTTTGAAACTAAGATTCTTTCTATCTTGCTACAATATTCTATCTTATTCATAATATCCAAAGCTCTTACTTATCTTTCGAGTTATTTAAAATCTTGCCATTGCTTTTATCACATGTTATTTATTTTGTTTTGTGACTTATTCTTCCTTATGTTAGAGAGAGAGCTCCTATTCTCTAATATTTGGAGGATATACTCACAATTGAGCTTCTTTTAAGAGTTTGCAAAAGAGCTTTTAGCTTGCAAAAATTAAAAAGGAAAGAGGCCAATAACGCCAAATTCAAAAAGGAAAATTATACACAATTGTGTATCAAAAATCAAAAGATGCTCAAAGAGCCAATCAAAGATTCAAGAGGCATAAAATGAGCCCACTAAGAGCAAGCTATCCCTTCTTTTCGAAACTTTTAAAACTTAGAGAACTCATTGACTATTTGATGAATTCAAAGGCTTGATTTCAAATTCCATGATTGAGAAGTACTTTGTTTTATTTTATTATGAGATGGTTTTTGTAAATAAGTTTGATTGAATCTTCTTTTTGCCCAATTAGGTTTATTCTGAGTTATGCAATATTATTTTTCAAAAGAAATTTTATACCATAAAAAATGTCTGATTTAGGGTTAACAAAATTGAATATCTTACCTTTTTCTGATTAGGATTAGCTAAACTCCTTGATCTTATGGAACTCTAAAAGTTTAACTTTTTGAAAATTTCTCATATGATTCCTCCATAAAACAAAAAAATTAGAAAAATTAAAATCCAAAAATATTCATTTTTTTATTTTCCTTGTGTTTTTGCTTTTCTTTTACCGTTTTTTTTTTTTTACTATTTTTCTTTAAGGACCTTGATCATCACCATCTTTTCCTTAGTTTTAATTTCTAGTCACATCGTCCTGGCCGATACTTTTATTGTCCTGGACAATAGGGCAAATTCTCTTCAAAATCCATCTGCTGAACTTTTCTGTGCTTGTTGTAACTCATCGTCCTGGATGATCCTATATCATCCTGGATGATATGATCGAACTCTGTTACAATATTGATGATAGTCCTGGCAGATAGAATATTTCGTCTAGCTGATGCAATTTATGTGCATTGTCCTGGCCGATACACTGGATCGTCCTGGACGATCCACGTGTCAGCACGTTTAAATCTTTAAATTCAGCCCCGGACGATCCATTATTGGAAAATCGGCCAGGCCGATCCACTGTTCGTCCTGGACGATACACGTGGCAGTGATTTAAAACGTTTTAACTTCAGCTGGTACGATCAATTATTGTGCATCATCCTAGACGATACACCTAATCGGCCCGGAAGGTCTGCTTTTTCAACGATCGTCCGGCTTGACTCCTCGGGACGATCGCCTGTGTCTAATCGTCCTGGCCGATATCTGATTTGCCCGAATGATCGGACGGCCTTTTTGACCAATCGGCCTGTACGTAATTATTGAACCATATCAGCCTGGACGATGGTGCGATCGGCTAGGACGATATGGTCGTTTCTTTAAATTCTGGCCGTTCCAGCCATGGTTTTTCACTCTCCACCCTTTCTCCTCTTGTATTTTCTTGCTAACTCCTCTCTATGGCTGGTGGGAAACGTGTCCGACAAACTTCTGGGAGTTCTTCGAGGGCTAGGATTGACCCTCGTTTCTGGGAAGCAGAAGATGAAACCGCTTACCATCATTACAAAGAGTGTGAGATAACTGTCTCCATAATCATCAATCCTGCCCACATCTCATACCCGGTAATGGATCTTTTCGCTCACACCTCCCTTTGCTTCATTCTGTCTCTTGCTTCCCTTTCAATACTGAGTTTCTTCAAGAGTTTTTCGCAAACCTTCGCATTAACCCTACCTTCACAGCCCTGACCTCCTATGTGAATCGACGCCCTGTCGAAATCACATATCAGGATTGTGTTGATCTTTTACAGCTATCCACCACCATAGATAAGCTGCACTTAATTGCCTCAGATCCTGATCTTGACTGGTCCACGACGAATCACTTCCTTCGCCAGACCAATGCACCTTACCATGTTGGAGAGACTAGCTCTTTAGTCAAAGATGCTAGGACAATTTAACATGTCCTTCGCACCTCAGTAATTCCAAAAGCCGGGGACCAAATCTACATCACCCCTCTACTTTCCCTCACTACTTTCTACATCATGGCTCATAGATAATTTAATATTGCGGACCTAATTTTTTGATACATTGATCACTTAACCATAATCCGTGATTCAGGTCACAAGAGGAAACTCAATCTAGCCTTAGGACACATCATAGCCTATGTCCTTGAAACCAAATACTAACTTCAATATCCTATTCCATCAAACCTCCCAACACCCTTCTACTCAAACAGTTCCTTCAGTACCCTTCACAGTACTCGTCTCCACCCTGAGGAACCTCGGGGGGCTAGAGAGGAGGAGGCTCCCGCTCCCACTCCCTTTCCTAACCCTGTTCCTCTCCACCAGCACTCACCGGTTGATTAGTTGATTGATAGGTTGGATCGATGGGAGACCCGCTTTGACGCCTATGTTGCTGCACAGGAGCAGCAATACTCTGAGGACATTGCCCGCTATGAGCAGCATCGCACTGAGGATTTAGCCCGATTTGACAATTTCCTTACTCACCAGTAGCAGCAGCATGATCAGGACATCGCCTAGTTTAATGCTCAATTTACCACGCTTTCCAACTACATTTAGAAGCCACCTCCACCACCTCCATCAGATGATCAGGATCCCTCATTCTTTTAGTCTGTCCTTTATGTTGTTTGATTCATGTTTTTTTTAGTGTACTTTTTAGTCTTTGTTTGTTTTTTCTTTTGTATCTGGACCCTCTTTTTAGGATGACAAAAGGGGGAGTAGGGTGTGGTAGGAAAAGTTGTTGAAACTTTGAAATTCTAATGGACCTTTTTTGGATATTTTCTTACTTGTGTTTGCCATCATCAAAAAGGGGGAGATTGTTGTAAATCTTTTTTCATGGATTATGTTTTGATGATTGACAAAAACTATTTCTCTTGGACTGCTTGTTGCTTCTAACTTTTCAGGAATCAAAGATCGGACGAACAAGACAAAGCCAGTTCAGGATTGCTTAGGTTTAGGGATGAGTTAGAATGTACTTTTATTTTTCAATTTTTGAGTCTACTTGTAATGGTCAAAGAGACTGATGCTAAGTAACCCTACACACACACACTTGAGAGACTTAGAATTTCTATTTTTACTAATATCGGCCTGGACAATTTTTTACATCGGCCTGGATGATCAGGCTTAAAATAGAAAGTCTAAATAAGGATTCTTAATTAAGTCAGCCGTCATTAACATATCGGCCAGGACGATACGTGTATCGACCGGGACGATAAGCTTAAAATAGAAAGAAGTTACCGCAATAGACAATTAAGGTATACTGTATTTTTAAATTATCGGCCAGGACGATCATTGATCGGCCTGGACAAAATTCTCAAATTATGCCTTAATTGATCAGAAAATCAAGGAAGTAATTAAGGATGATTGATACGATCATATCTTCCAGGACGATCGCAGGATCGGCCAGGACGATCCAGTCAAAAACCTTAAGTTACTTCAGGACGATAAATATCGGCCAGCTCGTATCCAGGGTTATTCTCAGGACAATTTTCTCATGATTTGAACTGATCGGCCAGGACGATCGTGAGATCAGCCTGGACAATCAAGCTAATTTTCAATCATCCAGTTTTGCTTCTAGGGCGATGCTCTGGCCGATCTTCCTTGATTTGTACTTATCGGTCAGACCGATCTCCATATCAGCCTTGACGATAAAGTCGGCAACTTCCAATTAATGAGCTCCTTTGAAGCTCTTCTATTTAAGAGCTATTGTTCAACATTTTTAAAAACCTTTGGCTGCTGCCTTAACCTGAGAAGATCTTGAGGAGAGAAAGAGAGAGAGGGAGAGAGAGAGGATCTTGTGAGGGGGAGCTTGTGAGGGGATTCACAAGGGTTGCTTCAAGGATTGCTCTGCTTGTTCTTCGTCTAGAGTTTCTCGTCCGTGGAAGGGTCGGTAGAGATAAGGAGTTAGCTTTTGGTTGTAGTTCTCTGCCAGCTTCAGGAGGAAGCAAAAGGAGGTAGGTTCTCTACCTTGCCGGGGTGGCAAAAAGGAGGTTCTTGTGAGGGATTCTCCGCCTAGCCGTAGGGGCTAAAGGAGAGTCACATTTTGTAGTGCAATACTTGGAGGGTATCTCCAAGGAGTGGACGTAGGTCGAGTTGACCGAACCACTATAAATTCCTGTGTTCTTGTTTTCTTGCTTCCGCACTTTTATTTCCGCATTTATTTTTGTGGTGTGATTTTTGTTTATATGATTTTCATTCTTTGTGAAAATAAATTTTTTAAAAGACCAATTCACCCCCCCTCTTGGTTAGCTTGGGCCAGTTCTATAGGGCTTAACATCCCTAGCAAACTTTCAAATTAACCCTCAGAAGAGCAATGAACCGAACAGGCGAGGAGAAAATTTTCTAAGTCCTAATCATCAAGGACAAATTTAATATTCATCCCGGGATGAACGTCTCGGGATTCTCACTTTCCTTGTTCGTCAGAACGAAATTAATTTTCATACCAAGACAAAGCTCTTTGGATGAGATCGTACATAAAAAAAATAATTTTCATCCCAGGTTGAAGCTCTCTGGATGAGATCGTACAAGACGAAATTAATTTTCATCCCTAGATGAAGCTCTCTGGATGAGATCGTACAGGACGAAATTAATTTTCGTGCCAGAACGAAGCCCTCTGTATGAGATCGTACAGGACGAAATTTATTTTCATTTTTGGACGAAATGCTCTGTATAAAATCATTCTAGGACGAAACATGTTCGTCCCAGGACGAACCAAACCGACTTACATCAGTTGGTTAGATCCTGTAGAATTTTGGGAATCGACCTATGAAATAACCATTTCGTACCGAACGAATCTAGTTCATACGGGACGATAAGCATGTACGAACATAGTTCGTACTAATATACATTAGGTTTATATTCAATACTTTAAGTAAAATCGTCCAGGACGATCCACAATCGTACGGGACGATCCACTGCGTACAGAATTGAAAACTTGCAGTTTTTGGGCAGTTTTTCTTATCTTTTGTATAAATAGTTCAAATTTGACTACCACCCAATCTTTTTGCACATTGAACTTCGTGCCTATTTGAAGAAGAGTAAAGGAGAGAGTGAGAGAGAGCATTCAAAGAAGGATTTCTACCACTGGAGCGTGAAGGATTCACATGGTGTTTTAAGGTAAGATTTTCAACTTGTGATTTGAGATTACTTCACTCTTTTTCTTTCCTCCTTCTAGATTTCTAGTGAAGAGATTTGTCAAGAAGATCCGGTTCTCTGCCGATACTTGGAGAGTGTGAACAGCCGAAGGGTTCTATGTCCACACTTGGAGAGTGTGAACAGCCGAAGGTTTCTCTGCCCACACTAGGAGAGTGTGAAAATATGAAGGGTTCTTTGCCCACACTAGGAGAGTGTGAAAGGACGGACGGTTCTCTGCCAACACTGGAGATTGTGTAAAAGGACGACGGTTCTCTACCGCACCGGGTAGTGGTGAAAAGAGTGTTTGTAAAGGCTTCTCCGCCTTGCTGTGGGTGCAAAAGGAGAGACACTATTGGAATTAGTGCAATACTCTGAGGGTGCCTCTGGGGAGTGGTTGTATGTCTGATTTATACCGAACCACTATAAATCTTGTGTCGTTTACTTTACTGTTTTTTATTTTCCACATTTTTCTTTTGTTTTAAAAAATTTGTGGTTGAAAAACTTTTTTATAAAAATTTTATTAAAAGTTTAATTTTGGTACAACTAAAATTTAAAAAGAGGGTTAAGTTTTAAAATACCAATTCACCCCCCCCCCCCCTCTTGGTAGCCTTGGGACATTAACTTAGGTTAAACAACCTATTAACTAGACTCAACACTATAAATCTGATGTCTTTATTTTTTTGCTACTTTTTATTTTTGTGATGTACTGTTTAAAACTGTGGTTGAAAAACTATTTCTACAAAAATTCATTAAAATTAATTTCGGTTTAAAGTACTCAAAAGAGGGATAAAATTTTAAAAATACTAATTCACCCCCTCTCTTGGTTAGTAGTGGGATATAAACTTAGGCTTAATAACCTAATTTATAGTGAACGAGTTTCAACATATTTGATCGTATCATTTGGGATGATCATAAAATCATTCTAGATGATCTATAAAAAAAACCTTAATTTTCTTCTAAGTGTCCTAGACGTCCCAAATGATATGTTGGATGATAATGACTGATTTTAAAATAATCATACACAACGATCTCAATACCATCCTAAATGATAAGTTATATTTCCACACATCATCCTTATTTAGCTCCTGGACTCTCCAAATGATCTTCTAGACGATAATGTCTGATTTTGAACTAATCATATAAGATGATCGCAACATCATCCTTGATGATAAGTTATATTTCCACATATCATTCCTATTTATCTCTTGGACATCCCAAACTATTTCTTAGACAAAAGTGTATGTTTGAACTAATCATATCCTTGATGATTAGAACAAACTTTGTGTTATAATCGTACATGAAACCCAGATCACCCAGGCTAAAATGGCTTATTTAAACTAATCGTACAGATCGTCCTGGATAATCTTTAATGGAAAATAAAAAAATTATGGATTTTTTTGGAGCTCTTCTTTTTAAGCTTAAGTATTTATCTTTCAACATAATCTTTTGTTGAATTTATAACCTAATTGATCTTAGAGATAGAGAATGAGAGTTTGGGAGAGAGAGAGAGAGAGAGAGGAAGAATTTTATTAGGGGGAGTTTATGAGGGGAATCACAAAGGTTATTCCAATAAAGGATTCGTTTGAGTTCTATATGCTTCAGCCTTAGTTCCTTGGTGGTTATAGGGAGATGATCATCAATATCAGATTAGGTTCTCTGCCTATTCTAGAAGGGAGTAAAAGGATTCCAGGTTCTCTACCTTCACTAGAAGGGCGAAAACGAATTCAAGATTCTTTGCTTCACTAGGATGGTAGAAAGAGTTAGTAAGGGCTTCTCAACCTTATTATGGGAGAAAAATGAGAGTCACTGAATGTTTAGTACAATACTTAGAGAGGGTGTCTCCAAGGAGCGAACGTAGGTCAGGTTGATCGAATAATTATAAATCTTGTGTTCTTTCTTATTACTTTTTTGTATTTTAATTTTTGCACTTTCATTTTCTATGGTTAATTATATGGTTAAAATCTTTTAATTATTTTGTTAATCACTTTTGCATCAAAGGTTGATCTTATTTATTTTAAAATATTCAAAAAGATTTTTCTTTTTGTTTAAGAATTTTTAAAATTACCAATTGTCCCACCTACCCCCCTCTTGGTTAGCCTCGGTCTAGTTCGTAAGGGCTTAATAATCCTAACAAACTTTCGGATTGTCCAGTACAAATAATTCAAAAAATTAGGACATCATTTGGTATAAACTTAGACAAACTTAGTTCGTACAATGTTAGTCATTTGTATAATAAAGATCGTTCTATACGAATAGTTAAAAAATAAATGTGTCCATTCGATACGATCTGAGATGAACTTAGTTTTGTACTCTATCAGCCACTTCTACAAAGGCATATCGTACTGTATGAATAGTTTAAAAAATAAATGTATTCATTCGGTATAATCTGATACGAACCTAATTTTGCGCTCTGTCAGTTGTCTGTACGAATTCAAATCATTATGTATAAATAGTTCAAAAATAAGTGCGTTTGTTCGATACTATCCAATACGAACCTCTCAATCATCTGTACGACTTGACATTATATAATACGAATAATTAAAAAATTCAAGTCATGATTTAATTAACTATATTCTCGAAAAAACATGTTAATACATACATTACGATTAGATATCGTATAGTGCAATTAGTCTTAAAAAAATATCACTCTCCCCCAATATAAGTGTGCACAGTTACCCAATTAAAATCATACTTACTCAGACTCAAGAAATAAAAATAGTGATATATATATAGACTCTATTACATGAAATATTTTTCTACTTTATCTTGAAATCTTCAGCAATCTAGAGTAGTATATGATTTTCCTAAAATATTAGTACAAAAAAAAAAAAAAAGAAATATCCAATATATGTTAGGAGAAATAGAAAAATTAGAATAATAATATTTTGTTATCATAAAAAATCATAATCTCAATTTTGATTCCTAATTTACAACACCTGGTTGCCATAAGGCCATCCAAGGGGTAGCTGGTCAACAACAACATTTATTATTATCCTTCCAAAAGAAAAACACCCCATGCAATAGAGAGAAATCAAATGCAGCACCAATTGAAGGGCCAAGAACAATCTGAGGAGGAGAAATAGAATAATGCCCTCCAAGTGAAAAAACACAGCTAGAGCTTGTGCTGAATAGCTTGAAGTTCTTCCTTTTCGAAACCTTATATATGATAGCTTTCTTGATTTTAGCAGATATTGTGGCATGGCAATCAAAGGATAAAAAAAAAAAAGTGATCATTTTTAACTCTCCATATGTGATAAATAGTAACACAAGTGGATAGTACGTAAAAATATTTCTTGTGGCCATTAAGATCAAACTCCATGATACTATCAAAAGTTTGATGCAAATTCAGATGCATAAGAACACCACCCATCAAGAGAAGAAAAGCTTTAATAAGGGAATAGCTAAAATCAGATTCAAAATTAGGTGGTTATGGAATTCCCAATCTGAATGATAGAATGGACAAGTGGTATTAATAATAATCCCATGGTGGGCCACAACGTCAGCAGCTTTTTATGCCCTCCCTTGAAAGCAAGCCATGCAAATGCAAAAAAATGGAGAGTAGAATTTTTATGCCAGATAAAAGAGTGCCAACTAACAACATGCGAGGTTGAGAAAAATAGCTTAATAAATGACTTAAGATTTTTATTCTGATCCCTAAGCCATAAACTCTCAGTGTTGGAATCAGTAATAACTACCAAAGTAATCCCATAAGCAATATTAAAAGGAAAGAAAGAAGGAAGAATCCAACCCCCATTGACAAAAACATTACAAACATGCCAAGAGGACATATTATAAAAGTAGTTCCATAAGTTAAGTTTTCTCATCATTTCCACTATAGATCTTCCAGTGTACCACAGGTCCTAGATAAAAGACAAATTATTGGTTGTGTGAATTGTGAGGGTGACACAGTATTTGATTTTTCAATTGACAGTACACAAGAACTTCAAATAAGCAGACGCACGGGGCACTATAGAATTCCAAAGGGAGTGATATTTATCTCGCGACCAATCAACTAAAAGGTTGTTGATGCTAAAAAATTGCAAGATGAGAGAGGAAGCAAAAGCATGATAAAGAGAGTCAACAACAGGATACCGAAACTACTACTTGCTTTGGGTTTGCAAGTATCATTCCATGCTATAATATGAAGCTTCCTCTGAGTAACCTTGCCAAAGTAAAAAAAATCTAGAGCACACACGAATCCCCATTGATTTATTTGAAGCATAATTTTGGAAGGATTGACTGATGTGGTATTCCACGGAAGAAGCAGGTTCACACAAGAAAAACACCAAGAAGGCAAGAGATCGGTAATGGCTATGGCCAAAATCTGTATATCATCGACTACTTTGCTCTTCTTCTCCCAGAGAAGAAATACAGGAGAAGCCATTGCTAAAAATGGCAGCAAACCAAAATGCCAGCATATGGCAGAAAAATAGATGCTAAACTAAGTAAAAGGGAAAGAGTGGAGCAGCCACTCTAACGGTTTCTAATGATTAAAAAATAATTAAATTACTTAATTTAAATAATGCAACTAATTAATAACTAAAGCAAAGTAACAGTCTTCACGGTAGAGGATATGGCTTGATGCACCGCATCATTGACCCTCTGATCCAACAAGTAAAGGTGTTACAGATTAATATATTATATTTTTTTTATAAAATATTATGATAAATAATAATATATTTTTTTTTTTAATTGAGGCAATTTCCAACTAGACAATATTTTATCCTATATAATTCGCAGGTCGGTATCATCTAGTCATCACGGCACCGACTCCACTTCGATCCCGCGTGCAAGTAAGCAAAGGGAAACGGCCGTCTCAAACGGGCGGCTACGATTTTGCCCCTATCCTTAAAAGCTCGCATACGAATTTCTGCTCATCAATCGCCGTCTCAGTGGATACCTCACCATTCCAACCTATTAATTAAAGCCTCTGCTTTGCATCATTCAAAGCTTTTAGTTAAGAAGCAACAAATTCATTGCCTTCCGCGATATCGGTTTCGTTTTCGTCTCCCTCTCTCAATCTGCATCCCCATTTAATAAGATTTCTAGGGCTTCTGTTAACCAGGAAGAGAAAGAAGTGCAAGGACAAAAAAATTTAGAAACGTGAGAGAGAGATGATGGAGCTATTCATCCTCGGTTGCGCCGGCGTTGTAGTGCTCCTCCATAGCGCCAATTTCTTCTTCCATGCTTTATCTCGTAAGATCGGCTTCCGATCCCTCAGGTGGAGCTTCTTTCTCGCTTTATTTTCCTTATTTTTCCATCTATTATTACTGATCTGAGTAGATTTGAAACATAAAAAGATTTTTGTTCTCTAGGGCTTGTCTTCCGTTATCTATTTTAATAATTTTTCGATTTTATATTTTGTTTATCTGTGTGGATTTGTGATTTTGTGTTTGCAGCTTCCTTGGATTCATTGGGTGAGTAGGGAATCAATGGATTGGGAGCTTCAAATATGCTAGAGTAAATCTGTTCAATGATGGTTGATCATTGAACTTCGAAGACAGACAAGTCTGATGAACTGTAATTTATTTTTTGCGTTAAATCTGCGAAATTTTTGTTGTGTTGGATTTATCTTAAATTGTCAGCTTCTCTCCTTCCCCTTTTACGCAGAATTATTTTTTGGGATATTTGTTAGTCTATATAGATGAATGAAATGCGGAGTTATCTACCATTTTATATGTGCTCTTGGAAATCTTTTACCAGCTAGATGAATCTTACAGATTGCACGAATCTCAATGCTCTAATATCCTACCTATTGCATCTGCTGTGAATCTCGAAGTGCTTGCGGTTGAAATATGTTATGTAAAGTCGTATTATATCTAATTGTTTTAAATTCAGGGCGGATCCTGCTTCCAAAAAAAAAAATTGCGAGGTTGGGCATAGATGCCTAGGATTGATAAAATTAGAGCAAAAAATATTTTTTAGCGGAGCAATGCCTAAAATACTCAAAATATTCCAAAATATTTCCTATAAATATTAAAAAAAAAATTTTTTTGACGGTGGGCATTTGCCGACTCTATGATCATGGTTGATCCGCCAATGATTTTAACACCTAAATAAATGGTTATGAAAAGATGATCGAAATTATCAGTGATTCCTTGAGGTAACATTATGTAAACCTTTAAAATGTTGGGAACATTTTGTGATGTGTAGAAACACTTGTTGAAAATTTTGATTTCATGATTTAACAAAAGAAAGATAGGTTTTTTTTATTTTTTATTTTTTATTATTATTTTTTTTTTTACGAAAGAAGCATAGCTGTTTTTTTTAGTAAAATTAAGGGCAAAACTCAATTTTCATTATATTAAAATACTTACAAGAGATTGTGTAAACAATTAGTAATAAACTAAGAAACAAAAGCCTATAGAAGAGAACAAAGAGCAAAAGCTAAACAAAAGAGTGTAAAAATACGGGAAAATGAGCTAAAAGACTAAGAGCAGAGAGAGCAAAAACCAACGATTTGCAGATATATATAAAACATCAATATAATAAAACCAATGAAGAGCTACCAAATAAAATCAAACAAAAGAAAAACTACCAGACATCACAAAAACACCTAGCCCACATCAAGAAGCAAACTTCTAAGCTCCTCTCCATTTTTTCTATCTAAGCAATTTCAAATAAACTGCTTTCCTAACGTTCTCACGAATAATAATGTTCCTTGTAACAAATTGCAAATTTTCTTTCATTTATTTCACTCCAAATATAATAAATAGAGCACCATAACAACAAAAAAACTTAGCTTGGCCAAATTATGATTGTCACTTCCAATAATATAATCCACAATTTGAACTAGATTTGTGCGTAGAAGAAACTCTTTTATGCTATGAATGAAATCTGAGATGATAGAAATGGAAAAAATACACTCATAAAATAAGTGTGAAGCACTTTCAGGTTTCGACTTGAACAGACAACAAGAAGGATCAGCCGTAATGTTTCTTTTGATTAGAACATCAACATCTTTAAGGCCTTCAACAAAACAAAGCCAACCAAAAATAGAGAGCCTAAGCTCATAATGCTTATGCCACACAACAAAATGCCAAGATACCAAGCTATCATCTTTGTAATAGTCATGCATGAATGATTTAAAACAACCCCCATTTTCAGAGTTCCATTTCAAACATCAAATCCTCTATTCAAAATAGATAAGAATAGATATGATTCTATTTTGAATAACAACGTGATAGGAAGCAGACAGCTTCCAGTCAATAGAATCAAAGAGATCAGAAAGTCGAGCATTAGAGGGATAAAAAACAAGCAAAGAATTGATATGTGAAAGCTATGTAAGTGGAAAACCATTGCACCCAATGATCCCATTTAAGGGATATGAGACTGTTAACGTTAACATTAAAACAGAAGCTATTTTTAGATTTGAGGGTAATTGCACAAATGCTTTTCCACATAGTGGAGGTGACAGATGTGGGGTTACCATGAATCGAATAAGCAATTATTCTACAAATGGTGAATCTAAGAAATTGAAGCCTACTTGCAAAAGAAATAGATCTTGTTTTCCAACTAGAAAGCTTGTTAGTGATAATATCAAGAAGGGGGGGGGGGGGGGGGGGGGAGATGTCAGATAAATGGACTATCTTAATAGAAATAGACAAGCCCAAGTAGTTGATTTAAGATCAAAAGGTGGAGATATTGAGAGTGACATAAATATCATTAGTAATGGGATTATTCGGGTGCAGGAGAATAGAGTTTTTTTTAGGATTAATCACTAGACTCATGTAATTACCAAAAATGGCAAGGATCTCATTCAAGACCAAGCAATTAAGAAGGGAGGCTTTTCCAAAAAACATGAGGATCTTCTACATAAAGTAAATGAGAGAGGTGAAAACCATTGAAACCGATAACCTAAAAAACCATTCCCAATCTTAGAAGAGTCTAATAAATAGGAGAGGGCATCCATAGGAATGCAAAATAAATACGGACTTAAAGGACATCCCTGCCTAAGACTAGTATAAGAGGGGAAAACCCCCTCCAGCCATCCAAAGAAAATAGAGAAATGCACATTTGAAATACACACTTTATCGAGCTAATAAAGATGGGAGGGAAACCCTTTTTGGCCGTCCTCTTAAGCAAGAAATATCTAGAAATTGAGTCAAAAGCCTTTTTGTTGTACTACAGGAAAAACGTCATTTTCCGGCGGACATTTTCGTAGGAAAATGGCCAAAATCCGTCAGAAAATTACATTTCCGGCGGATTTCCGACGTAATTTTTTTCGCCGGTTTCAAGCGCGTCGAAAAAGGACTTCCGACGCAAAATAATTTGCCGGAAACATTTCCGTCGTATTTCCGGCGGATTTTCCACTGAAAAATATTTCCGTCGAATTTTTAATGCGCTGGAACGTTAAGAAAAAAAAAAAAATCAGTTTCAGCCAACCAGCCCGCTGCTCCAGGACCCCATCCGCCCGCGGTGGACACAGCGCTCAACGCTGAAGCCACGGCCAGCTTTGCCTGCCTACGTGAACCGCACCGCCCGAGCCGCCCCAGCCTGCCTTGCCCGCCAGCGTGAACCGTGGGCCAGGCTGTCCGCGTGAACCATGGACACACACGTCTTCGACGGGGTTCGAATCCTGCCCCTCACCTCTCCACGCGCGGAAGTGCCACATCATCTACCATCTAGTCAAGAAACCAAAACCTGTTAAATACGATACTTTTTTTTCATTTAAGCTATTACGGATTATTTAAGAAACCAAAAACTGTTAATTAACCTATTACGTATTATTTAAGAAACCAAAAACTGTTAATTAAAAATGTGTAACTTAATTTAACAAAATAAGTAATTTAAAAATTTTATTATAATTTAAGTTTAAATTTAAATGATTTGTTATTAATAATTAGATTATAATTTATTTTATTATAATTTAACTTATTAAATTCAATAATTTAAGTTAGTAAATTCAATAATTTAAGTTATATTTTAAAATAAAAAAAATTTAATTTAAATAATTTAATTTGATAATAAGTTATTAAAATAAAACTTAATTTTTTAATTTCCGTCAGAAATTCTGCCGGAAATGCCTTAGGAAAAAATTTGTCGGAAAACCAGTCAAAAATTATGTTGGAAATTCATTGAAAAAATTCCGTCGGAAAGCCGCCGGAAAATCCGCTGGAATTTGTGACGAATTTATTTCCGCCGAAAATTCTGTCGGAAATGAGCTGTTTTCCTGTAGTGTTGTTTAATTTGACACACATAAATTACCATTTGTGCATTTCTTAAAGAAACCCAATATTTTAGCAGCAGGAATAATGATATCAGTAGTAATTCATTGATAAAACCAACTTGAGCCTGATTAATGATGAAAGTCATAATATGTTTGAGCTGAAAAATGAGAATTTTAGAAATGATCTTGAATAAAGTATTATAGAGAGATATTGGTCTAAAATATTATATTAAGGCAGCATAAGAGGACTTTGGAATAAGATCAATACCCATAGCTTTTACCCTTCAAGGCATATAACCTTTCTCAAATAAAGACATAAAATATTTTCATAAAGGACCCAAAATATGCCAATCAGTTTTATAGAAGTGAAAGTTGAAACCATCTGGGCCTAGAGAAGAAGAGGAGACACCCAAAAAAATATCTCTTTAATTTCAACAATAGAGATAAGATTACAGAGCATATAAGTTAGATGACGGGGAATAATAACACCAGTAGGAAAACAAAAAATGTTGGGTATGGAAGGAGGGGTGGATTTCCTTAAAGAAGCTTCAATAGCTGTAAAGGAGGCCCAATCCTTAATTTTAATGCAATTCTTTACCTTACCAAGCTTGTGACAAAAATCCACAATCGGGTTACCATTAGAAGGCTCCATGAAGAAGGATGTCTCAATATCAATCTCTAAGAGTCCAAAAAATTTTGAATTGAAAAGATCTGGTCTTAGAAGAAGAAATACAATTCTTAAGGACAAGGGTAGAATGGTCCGAGTAGTTAAGATCATCAACTAAGTATAAGTAAAAAAGAACCATCCATGTGTCCTGATTTTTAGTGAGAGAGAGTCCCATTTTTAGTGAGAGAAAACTTTAGTTTTTTCAAAATTTCACCTTTCTTAATTTCCCGGTTTGCTCTGTTTTGGTGGTAGAGGGTCACCGGTCATCTATTTTTTATGACCGAATTACCTCCATTCCCCATTATGCTAGGAATTCTAACCTTCGTTGGGGTTCCAAAGGTAGAAGTAATGATAATCGGGAGGATTTATGTAATGTAAGGTTTAAGCAATGTCCTTTGGTAATCAAAGAAGGATGCATTTCATCTATTCATGATTATGTTCCTGTGGAAGGGAAGGGAAAAAAATTTATCTACTCAAATCTCAAGTGATAAGGAGACGATATTATCTCTTAAGGTATTTCTTTCATCATCATTAAAAGGTATTGTATCGGGAATTGAAGGTAAAGAAAATGATTTTGAAGCTTCAACATCTACAAATTTCAATTTAAAAGTTAATAGATTTTTGAATCCTTTTATTGTTCCTGTAAATCAGGAATGTTTGGATTCAGATAATGCAGAAAAAGGTTTTTATTCTAAAGTCACAAATAATTCTAATAATGAATCAGTGAATGTGTGAGTTAAGAATCATCATATTAAAGTGAGTAATTTGAAATCAAATTCTAGTGATGCAGAAGATGATAATATTGTTAAACTTAACAATGATAAGGAATGCGAGAATTTTCAATTATTGCATAAATCACTAGTCGTAAAAATGTTTGGTAAAAATGTTCATTTCTCTCTTTGTAGTATTGAGTTAAGGTATCAATGGAGTAAATTTGGGAGCTTTGATCTTACTTCATTGGGCTTTGATTGGATATTATGTTATTTCCATTATTCTCAAGCTGTGGATGATGTGATAAGTGCAGGACCATGGTATGTGGTAGGACATATAATAGGGATAGATAAATGGATGCCTCAATTTTCTCCAATCTCTTTGAAAGGTCTATCTTCTCCAATTTGGATTTGATTGCCCTATTTAACTTTACATTATTGGGATGAGGTTAATGTTACTAAAAGTGTTTCAAAGATAGAGATTCCTATGTTTTTAGATGGAAACATGTTTAAATGGGGAAGGCGAGAATTTGCAAGAGCCTATGTTCATATTAATCTGGACTCTAAATTATCTCATGGAGTTTGGATTGAAGGTATATATGGTAAACTATTTCATAAATAGGAGTATGAAAATTTGTTTTCATTTTGTTTCATGTGTGGTAAGATAGGCCATATAGTTGGAGTGTGTCTTAATGTCAATAATGAAGGTCAAGATAATGACCTTAAGGAAGTGAAGAGTAATGGCTGTTAGGGGAATGTTTTGGCTTCTGCTATAATTACAGATACAAATTCAGAAACAATGTATGGTAAGTGGATGAATGTGAAGTTTATAAAAAAGAGTAGAAAATATGGGAAAAGTTGTAGGAATTTGGATTATTTGAATCAAAATTCTTCTGTAAAGCCTCAAGATTTGGAGTATGGTGTGAATCTATACTATGTTAATAAATTTAATGTTTTATCTCATGATAATTTACCTGATATGCATATAGTTACTGAGACAGGGTATTGGAAGGATATATTCCTGATTCTGAATTTGCTAGTGTGAAATGCCCTCTGCTAGTATGTTCAATGTATTATCTCAAGACAATTCGTGTAATATGGCTACAGATGTTGAAGATATGGCTTTTGAAGGAAGTATTCCTTATTCAACATTGTTCAAAGAACCATTTGTTGAACCTGATTTTGTTGTTGATTCCAAGAATTCTACTAAAAAGAAGATGAGTTTATCTGAATCAAAAGTAATAGATGACGCAACTCAAACTACCATGGATGATGGCTTTAGGGTGGAATCTAGTGTGGTAGTCCCTGATGCTGATGTTGCAGTTTCTGAAGTCAAAGAAATTGATAAGCGAAGAATTGAAAGTATTAGTGGAGTGGGATCTCAATAAAAAGATTTGGAGTCATCTCCCAAGCATGATGTTCCTAAGATAAGTTCAACTTCTTTTTGTCTTATTGATAGCAATAAGGAGACAAGGTTGTTTAGTGTTAAACAAAAAAGCACTAAATAACTAAAATTCTTAGGACCTATTGAGGATTGTCCTAGGAAAAGGAAAATTGATTTGAAGGTTGTTGAGGTTGACACTTTTAATAGTCTCTAGATGATGGATATAATGGCTTGGCTAGGGAAAGGAGCCTTTAAGAGGAAAGCTTTGGTTTATTTTAGAATAGTGGTTATGAGAAAAGAAGTTTGCATCATTTGTTCAGTTGAATCTAAATCTAATGATACAAATTTGGTTATTCTGATCTTCTTGATTTAAGAAGATCGCAAGCATATATTTGAAGACTTGATTCTTAAATATTGTTGGAAATTTTTGTTTTTAGCTGCTTCAGACGAGGAGGTGCAGAAATTTATCTCTAAACTGAAACTAGACAGGAAATCTTTTGCTACAAAGGATGTTAATGAAGATTCATTAGGAGCAATTGCGATTGTAGTTGATCTTATTTTTATTTTTATGTTATTTGTAAGTTATTGTTTTTGTTTTTATTGTAGGTTTTTATTGCTTTTTTGGAATTATTGTAATGATATAGGGATTCTCAGTTGTTGTTATTTTTATCTTTTGGAAACTTAGGGATACTAACCAGCCTTTTAGGTTGTTTTAATATTTGGTGTCCCCATCACCCCAATGGGTTTAAAATGGGAATTAGTAGATCACATATCCATTACGATAGTTTTGAAGGGCTTGTTTAGCATTTTGCTTTGTACTTTGTAATAGTTGTTTTTCCTAATTCTAATGCTTTTTGCATCCTTTCAAAAAAAAAAAAAGAAAAACTAAGTATAAGGATGAGGGATAATTAGTTAACCAATCATCAATAATAGGAACTCTATCCAAGTTGATATGAAAGGGAATATGTGTTTGTTGATTGAACCATATATAGAAATACCCAGCTAAAGCAAGATCTTTTAAGTGTCAAAATGAGAGAGTTAAAGCTCCCCAATATATTATAATTCCGGATAGATCAACCAGCTTTCTCATCTTGAAATCTGCAACAAATAAAGTCTCCCATAATAATCCAAGGCATGGGAGAAGACGGGGCGAAGAGAAGAGTGCTCCTCAATAGTTAGAGGTGTAAATAACAGATAAGGGGAGAAGTGAATTTTTTTGGGTGACCATTTGACCCAAAATCTACCATAAGTAGAAAGCTCAAAATTATTAAAGCTCACTTCACTATCAAAAACATAATGTGAAGTAGAAAACTATGGAACATACAAAGCATCCACTTGAATCCTTTTCTCCGGTAAGCACAACATATCCATATTATGGGTTTTGACCAATTTCTTTCAAGTGAACATTTTACTGGGATTATTAAATCCCCTAATAATATAAGAGGAAATGGAAGGAACGGTCATTGGGTTTAGAAGAAGATGAGGGGGCCTTTCTTGAGTACTTGGTTCTTGTATTTTTTGATGTGAATTAGTAGTTGAATTTTGATTAGGCTTTTCAAAATTGAACTTAGATAATGAGCTATTATCCATAAAAGCTTCTTCCACAAATTTTGCTTCATAATGAGAATCTATGAGGGAGTCATATTTACTTGGACAAATTATGGAGGTGGGTGATGTGTCATAAATAGAAAGGGTAATCGAGGTCAGAATGGTTTCATCATTGGGGGAATTTAGATTAGGAATGATTGAAGCTAATGGACTAGCTTGTGCAGTAGATATGTAGGGAAGATTAATGCTTGTGATATTTGTGAAGGATGATGGATGGTCCAAAATGAGCTTGTTTGCTTGAGGGTTAGAAGGTTGAGAGAGCGGTTGTTACTGGTTGTGAAGAATCAGGCTTTGAGATAGCGGAGCCTTACTTCTACTGTTGACTCATTGAGCTGCTTTAGGGTCCCGAGAAGGACTTCTACCTCTATTCAGAGTAGTAGCCAGATTGACCTCATTTTTCTCAGTGAGAAGTTGAGATAAGCTAGAACCCAGAGAATGAACTTAGGAACCAAAAATTTCATAAGGGGTTGACTGCTAATCATATTGAATTTTCAAGTTTATGTTTTCATCCTCAAAAGAGATAGGAATGTGTTACAGATAAATGGTTTTCTTGTTAACCTGCACACAGACACGAGCATAAGTGAGACAAGTTTTTTAAGCAGTGAGAGCATCCACTGCCAGAGGAATACTACCTTCGCTACTTATTCAAGATATTCGATAAGAATCCCAACAAAATAGGGGAAGATATATAATCTTAAACAAATAAGAACTGAGGAGAAGTTTTCCATTTGCAACTTGAATCTAGGTGACCATTTTTGCAAAATAAAAGGCTACCTAAAAGAAATTAAACTCCAGCTTACCAAGCCATCTCATAATCCATAGCAGATGAAAACTTATTGAGTAAAAACCCATCACCCAAGTTAAACAGTTGGATATTACCTTGTAGCAGCTTCCATTCTTTACGGATAGCCGCAAGAGCCTCGTAATAAGGCCTTCTCCTGAATGAGTAACATACTAGAGATAGAATATTTTCCTTGGAAGTAGCTTACATTTTTTCTTTCTTGAAGATAATGACTTCATCTTAGGAGTGAAGAAAGGAGAAAGAAAGATCCTTGGAGGCGAAAGAAAAAGAATTGAAAATATTTTACCAGTTTAATGAAAAAGTAGGGGAAAAGAAAAAGGTTCTACATAGGTGTGGGGAAATGGGGGAAAGTCTTGAGGGTTGAGAGGGGAGCCCATGGAAGGAGGGATCCCCTCAAAGCTAGTCAGAAGGGACAAGCAAGGCAGGGAAGGGGGCAGAGAAAGGGCAGCTAAGGAATAATGAAAACCTAGCAGAGCTGATTTTGATTGACCTGAGAAACTTATAAACTAAAATTTTTCGAAAGAGAGTTGTCTGTTACCAAGATTTATGCTTCATTTATTATAATTTTAAGTCAAGCTCTGCTAAACTAATTGTAAATATTAAAGAAAATTCTACATAAACTTTAATCTCATTTTATTCCATTTCATAGTGAATTATGAATTAAGTAAATTTGATTGGTCAGTAGGTTTAACGAATTTATGCAATTTAACCTCCTTTATTATGTCACGACACTACTCCCGATTATATATTTCTTACCTCCATTGAAACCCTACACTACATCATAGATCTACTCCTCTCCCACATTCCTTCCTCCTCCTTGACATAAGTCTCACATATCTTCCCCTTCATCGTATGTATTTTATGTTGCAAATCTATTTTTCATGGATTATGTTTTGATGATTGACAAACACTGTTTCTCTTGGACAACTTGTTGCTTCTAACTTTTTAGGAATCGAAGATCGGACGATCAAGGAGCCAAGTTCAGGATTGTGTAGGTTTAGGGTTGAGTCAGTCTGTACGATTGATTTTCACCTTTTGAGTCTACTTGTAAAAGTCAAAGAGACTGATGCTATGTAACCCTTCACACACACACTTGAGAGACTTAGAATTTCTATTTTTACTCATATCGGCTCAGACGATTTTTTGGATCGGCCTGGACGATCAGCTTAAAACAGAAAGTCTAATTAAGGATTCTTAATTAAGGCAGCCGACATTAACAGATCATCCTGGACGATACATGTATCGGCCAGGACGATAAGCTCAAAATAGAAAGAAGTAGCCGCCATAGTCAATTATGGTATACTGTATTTTTAAATTATCAGTCAGGACGATCCTATGATCGGCCTGGACGATATTCACAAATTATGCCATAATTGTTCAGGAAATCAAGGGAGTAATTAAGGATGATTGATACGATCATATCGTCCTGGACGATCGCAGGATCGGCCAGGACGATCCAGTCAAAAACCTTAAGTTACTTCAGGACGATCAATATCGGCCAGCCCGTATCCAGGGCTATTGTCAGGATGATTTTCCTCTGATTTGAACTAATCGGCCAGGACGATAGTGAGATCGGCCTGGACGATCAAGACAATTTTCAATCGTCCTGTTTTCCATCCAGGGCGATGCTCTGGCCGATCTTCATTGATTTGTACTGATCGGCCAGGCCGATGTCCATATTGGCCTGGACGATATTATCGGCAACTTGCAATTAATGAGCTCTTTTGAAGCTCTTCTATTTAAGAGCTCTTGTTCAATATTTTTAAAAACCTTTGGCTGCTGCCTTGACCTGAGAAGACCTTGAGGAGAGAAAGAGAGAGAGGAGAGAGAGAGGATCTTGTGAGGGGTGTTGCAAATCTATTTTTTCATGTCTTATGTTTTGATGATTGACAAACACTGCTTTTCTTGGACAGCTTGTTGCTTCTAACTTTTCAGGAATCGACGATCGGACAATCAAAAAGGAGCCAAGTTCAGGAATGCGTAGGGTTAGGGTTGAGTCAGTCTGTACTTCTGTTTTTTACCTTTGAGTCCACTTGTAATAGCCAAAAAGACTGATGCTTTGTAACCCTTCACACACACACTTGAGAGACTTAGAAATTCTGTTTTTACTCATATCGGCCAGGACGATTTCTTTGATCGGCCTGGCCGATCAGCTTAAAACAAAAAGTCTAATTAAGGATTCTTAATTAAGGCATCCTACGTTAACAGATCGTCCTGGACGATACGTGTATCGGCCAGGACGATAAGCTAAAAACAGAAATAAGTAGCCGCCATAGACAAGTATGGTATACCATATCTTTAAATTATCGGCCAGGACGATCCTCGTATCGGCCTGGACGATATTAACAATTTATGCCATAATTGTTCAGGAAATCAAGGAAGTAATTAAGGGTGATTGATACGATCATATCGTCCTGGACGATCGCAAGATCGGCCAGGCCGATCTAGTCAAAAACCTTAAGTTACTTCAGGACGATCAACATCGGCCAGCCCATATTCAGGGCTATTGTCAGGACGATTTTCCTCTGGTTTTAACTGATCGGCCAGGACGATCGTGAGATCGGCCTGGACGATCAAGCCAATTTTCAATCGTCCAGCTTTACATCCAGGGCTATGCTCTGGCCGATCTTCATTGATTTGTATTGATCGGCCACGCCGATATCCATATCGGCCTGGACGATATTGTCGGCAACTTGCAATTAATGAGCTCTTTTGAAGTTCTTCTATTTAAAGAGCTCTTGTTCAACGTTTTTCAAAGACCTTTGGCTGCTGCCTTGACCTAAGAAGACCTTGAGGAGAGAAAGAGAGAGAGAAGAGAGAGAGAGGATCTTGTGAGGGGGAGCTTGTGAGGGGTTTCACAAGGGTTGCTTCAAGGATCTCTCTGCATCGTCTTCGTCTAGAGTTTCTCGTCCGTGGAAGGGTCGGTAGAGGTAAGGAGTGTTGCTTTTGGTTCTGGTTCTCTGCCAGCTTCAGGAGGAAGCAAAAGGAGATAGGTTCTCTGCCTTGCCGGGGTGGCAAAAAGGAGGTTCTTGGGAGGGTTTCTCCACCTAGCTGTGGGGGCTAAAGGAGAGTCACTTTTTGTGTAGTGCAATGCTTGGAGGGTGCCTCCAAGGAGTGGACGTAGGTCGAGTCGACCGAACCACTATAAATTTCTGTGTTCTTTTTCTTGCTTCCGCACTTTTAAATTCCGCATTATTTTGTGGTGTGATTTGGTTTATGTGATTTTATTTCTTTGTTTTAAAAAGAAGTTTTTAAAATACCAATTCACCCCCCTCTTGGTTAGTTTGGGACTAAGTTCATAGGGCTTAACATCCCCATCGAACTTTCAAGTGGTATCAGAGCTTGATTCGAAAATTAAAGTTTGAAAACTTTTTGAATTTGATCCATGTCTAACTTTGGGAATCGCAACACTACGGAAGGGTATTCTATTACCCGACCTCCTCTGTTCGATAACCCACCTTTTGATTTTTGGAAAACTCGCATGTCAACTTTTCTACAATCTACTGATTATCGCATGTGGATGCTTATTCAAGAAGGTTATTCTCCACCTTCTCGTGAAATTAACGGTTTTAAAACTGAAGTTGCTTTTACCGAATGGACTTTTGATGAACGAGATTTAGCTCAACTAAATGCGAAATGTTTGAATTGTTTTTTCTGTGCTTTAAAATCTGAGGATTACATGCGTGTTTCAACTTGCAAGACTGGTAAAGAAATTTGGGATAAATTGTGCATTACTTATGAAGGCACTAATGAAGTTAAACAATCCCGTTTAAACATTCTCTTGCATGACTACGAACTTTTTCGTATGAAACCTCATGAATCGATTTCTGACATGTACACTAGGTTTACTCAGATTGCTACTTCATTGCATGCACTAGGAAAAGAACTTTCGAACTATGAAAAAGTTAACAAGATTTTGAGATGCTTGCCTTCTTCTTATGATGCAAAAATTACTGCAATCACTGAATCTAAAGATTTAAACACCTATTCTATTGATAACTTGCTTGGCTCACTCATTGCTTACGAGCAAGGGGTGAATCAAAGAAATCTTGATGCAGGTGAGAAGAAAAAGGAGAAAACAATTGCATTGAAGGCACACAAATTGGATTCTGAATCTTCCGGGTCTGAAAGCGATGGAGTTGCCTTCATCACAAGGCAATTCAAAAGCTTTCTAAGGAAGAAACAAAAGCATCATCAAAATTGGAGAAAAGGTAAGGATCATAAACATATTAAAGGATCTTCTGATGTTGTTTGTTTTGAATGCAGGAAACCGGGACATGTAAGAGCCGATTGTCCTACACTTCAAGATCAATCAAGCAAAGAAAAAGAAAAAGGTGAGGAGAAAGCTAAGTCTAGGAAGGAGAATAAGAAAATCCAAAGAGGCTTCTGGGCAGAATCTGGTACTGATTGCTCTGAGACTGAACCAGAGGAAGAGACTACAAACTTGTGTTTCATGGGAGAAAATCAAAGTGATGAGGAAGAGGTATGTAAACCAACCTATGATGAATTGTTTGAAATTTATGAAAAAATCCATACATCATACAAAAAACTTAAGAAAACTCATGCTAGCCTAAAATTAGAACATTCAAATCTACAAAAAGAGCATAAAGTTTTTCTCAAAGATCATGCAACGATTGATTCAAATCACATGGCTCTCCTTGATGGATTTGATGAATTAAACAAGAAGCATTTGGAATTAGTTGATAAAAGTAATGCATTAAAAGCTTCACACACCTCACTTAATGATGATCTTAAGAAATCTAAAGAGATTGAAAAAGATTTGAGGATTGAGAATGATGCATTAAAAAGAACTAACTTGAGAATTCAAAATGATTTATGTAAGAAAGCTAGGATGACACCGACTTTTAATCAAAGGCCAGAACCTAGGAAGAGGCATTTTTATCCAAACCATTTAAGAAAACATTTTCCTGGAGTTCAATGTTTTTCTTGTGGCATGCTAGGACACATCTCACACACTTGCACAGTTCACCGCAGTACACATTGGGTGTGGAGACCTAAGATGCATGATTCAATACATACCACATCTGCATTGCACTCTACATTTCCTAAGAAGGAGCCCAAATCTGTTTGGGTTCTTAAAACTGACTGTTGTTGAGTTTTGCAGGAGTGCTCTCACCAAAGACCTCGTGGGAGCATAAGATAACTGAACATAAGGAGGCTTGCAGCTCAATTGCTTAAATCCGTTGTTTTATCACTTGCTTGAAATCTTTAGTCTTTGTGTGACTTTTATTTTAGTTTTTTGTGTTCACTTTGTCCTATTTTTATGAGTTTTTGTTTTTCACTTTGGTTTTTATTTTGGGCTTTCATATGATAAAACTTCTCAAGCTTTTAAATATTGGAGGTTTTGGAGATAGAGTTTAGCTTTTTAAAATTGGTTAAAGGAAGTAAACTGTTGATGTTTTTCCCTTCTTCTGACTTTGTTTAGTGGCATGATTTTTTTTATAAAACAAAAGTCTAAACTCAGTTTAACCAATGGTTTTTTAAGATCTCTTTCTAATCTTGTTACATTAAATCATCTTATGCATAATAGTCAAAATTCTTTGATATCATTCAAGCTTTTGAAATCTTACCATTACAGTTATCACGTGATTTTGATTTTGTGTTGTGGATTGTTCTTCCCTATGTTAGAGAGAGAGCTCCTATTATCTAATATTTGGAGGATATACTCATAACTAAGTTTTTTTTAAGGGTATATTAAAGAATTTCTAGCTTGCAAAAGTCAAAAAGGAAAGAGGCCAATGAAGCCAAATTGAAAAGAAAACTATATACACAAAAGTGTATCAAAAATCAAAAGATGCTCAAAGAGCCAATAAAAGAGAAAAGAGGCATAAAATTAGCCCACTAAATGCAAGCTATCATCTCTTTGGTAAAACTCTTAAAACTTAGAAAACTCATTGATTATGTGATACGTTCAAAGATTTGATTTCAAATTCCATGATTGAGAAAAACTATTTTGGTTTATTATTTATAAGATATTTTAGTTGTTAACATGTCTTGATTGGATCTTCTTATCCTTTTTTGTTATTCCGAGTCAGGACTCTGTTGTTTTTTAAGAGAATTTTGTACCCCGAAGGATGTCCGATCAAGGGTAAATGGAATCAGTTTTTCTACCTTCTTCTAATTGGATTTTGTTAAACCTCTTGATCTCCTAAAACTTTAAAATTTTAAATTCATGAAAAGAATTCTCATATGATGTCTCCATAAAACAAAAAAAAAAAAGAAAAAAAAAATTAAAATCCAAAAATATTTCGTGTTTGTTTTATTTTTCTTGACTATTTGTGTCTTTGACTGTTTTTTTTTTATTTATTTTTGAGGGTCTTGATCATCACCATTCTTTTCTTGATTTCAATTTCATGTCACATCGGCCTGACCGATATTTATATCGTCCTGGCCGATATAACAAATTCTTTCCAAAATCCATCTGCTGACCTTTTCTGTGCTTACTGAAATTCATTGTCCTGGACGATATAGTATCGTCCTGGACGATTTGATCGAACTCTTTGTGATAGTCCAGGCCGATAGTATATTTGTCTGGCCGATGCATTCTATGTGCATCGTCCTGGCCGATACACTGGACCGTCCCGGACTATCCACGTGTCAGTACGTTTTGATCTTTAAATTCGGCCCCGGACGATCCATTATTGGACCATCGGCCGGGCCGATCCACTGTTCGTCCTGGACGATACATGTGGCAAGCATTTAAAACGTTTTAACTTCGGCCGGTACGATCTATTATTGTGCATCGTTCTGGACGATACACCTAATCGGCCCGGACGATCTGCTTTTTCAACGGTCGTCCGGACTGACTCCTCGGGCCGATAGCCTGTGTCTAATCGGCCTGGACGATATCTGATCGGCCCGGACGATTGGACCGCCTTTTTGACCAATCGGCCTGTACGCAATTATTGACACATATCGGCTTGGACGATTCCGCGATCGGCCAGGACGATATGGACGTTTCTTTAAATTCAGGCCGATCCAGCCACATTTTTCACTCTTCATCCTTTCTCCTTTGTGTTTTTTGCTTAAGATCTCTCAAATGGCTGGTGGGAAGCGCGTCCGTCAGACCTCTGGAAGTTCCTCGAGGGCAAGGGTTGACCCTCGTTTCCGTGAAGCAGAAGATGAAGCTGCATATCACCGCTATAAAGAATGTGGAACTACTGTTTCCAGAATTATCAATCCAGTCCACATCTCTTACCCGGTAATGGATCTCTTCGCTCACACTTCCCTTTTCTTCATTCTGTCTCTTGTTTTTCCCTTCAATTCCGAGTTCCTTCTAGAATTTTTTGCAAACATGCGCATCAACTCCACCTTCACAGCCCTGTCCTCCTATGTGAATCGACGCCCTGTCGAAATCACATATCAGGACTGTGTTGATCTCTTACAGCTATCCACCACCGGAGATAAGCTGCACTTAATTGCCCTTGACCCTGATCTTGACTGGTCCACGGCAAATCACTTTCTTCGCCAGACCAATGTCTGTTACCATGTTGGAGAGACTAGCTCTTTAGTCAGAGATGCTAGGACAATCCAACATGTCCTTCGCACCTCCGTCATTCCAAAAGCCGGCGACCGTGTCCACATTACCCCTCTACTTTCCCTCACTACCTTCTATATCATGGCCCATAGGGAATTCAACACTGCTGACCTATTTTTTCGTTACATTGATCACCTAACAACAATTCGCGATCCAGGCCACAGAAGAAAGCCAAATCTAGCCTTAGGACACATCATAGCCTATGTTCTTGAAACTAAATACCAACTTCAATATCCTATACCACCAAACCTTCCAACTCCCTTCTACTCAAACAACTCCTTCAGCACCCTTCACAGCACTCGTCTTCACCCTGAGGAACCTCAGGGGGCTCGAGAGGAGGAGGCTCCCGCTCCAGCTCCCTTTCTTGACCCTGTCCCTCTCCACCAACACTCTCCGGTTGATCAGTTGATTGAGAGATTTGATCGATGGGAGACCCGATTTGATGCATATGTTGCTGCCCAGGAGCAGCAACACTCTGAGGACATTGCCCGTTACGAGCATCACCGCGCTGAGGATTTAGCTCGATTTGACAGCTTTCTTACTCACCAGCAGCAGCAGCATGACCAGGACATCGCCTGGTTCAATGCTCAGTTTACTACCCTTGCCAGTTACTTTCAGCAGCCACCTCCACCTCCTCCATCTGATGATCAGGATCTCTCGTTCTTTTAGTTTGTGCTTTGAGTTATTGTTGCTTGTTTTTTTTTTAGTCATTCGTGGTGTTTTATTTTTTTTACTGTTTCTGGACTCTCTTTTTGTGATGACAAAAAGGGGGGAGTAGGATAGGATAGGGTGTGGTAAGAAAAAGTTAATGTTGTAACTTTATTTTTCTAATGAATCTTTTTATTTTCCTACTTGTGTTTTGTCATCATCAAAAAGGGAGAGATTGTTGCAAATCTATTTTTTTATGTCTTATGTTTTGATGATTGACAAACACTGCTTTTCTTGGACAGCTTGTTGCTTCTAACTTTTCAGGAATCGACGATCGGACAATCAAAAAGGAGCCAAGTTCAGGAATGCGTAGGGTTAGGGTTGAGTTAGTCTGTACTTCTGTTTTTTACCTTTGAGTCCACTTGAAATAGCCAAAAAGACTGATGCTTTGTTACCCTTCACACACACACTTGAGAGACTTAGAAATTCTGTTTTTACTCATATCGGCCAGGACGATTTCTTTGATCGGCCTGGCCGATCAGCTTAAAACAGAAAGTCTAATTAAGGATTCTTAATTAAGGCAGCCTACGTTAACAGATCATCCTGGACGATACGTGTATCGGCCAGGAAGATAAGCTCAAAATAGAAATAAGTAGCCGCCATAGACAAGTATGGTATACCATATCTTTAAATTATCGGCCAGGACGATCCTCGTATCGGCCTGGAAGATATTAACAATTTATGCCATAATTGTTCAGGAAATCAAGGAAGTAATTAAGGATGATTGATATGATCATATCGTCCTGGACGATCGCAAGATCGGCCAGGCCGATCTAGTCAAAAACCTTAAGTTACTTCAGGACGATCAATATCGGCCAGCCCATATTCAGGGCTATTGTCAGGACGATTTTCCTCTGGTTTGAACTGATCGGCCAGAACGATCGTGAGATCGGCCTGGACGATCAAGCCAATTTTCAATCGTCCAGCTTTACATCCAGGGCTATGCTCTGGCCGATCTTCATTGATTTGTATTGATCGGCCAGGATGATATCCATATCGGCCTGAACGATATTGTCGGCAACTTGCAATTAATGAGCTCTTTTGAAGCTCTTCTATTTAAAGAGCTCTTGTTCAACATTTTTCAAAGACCTTTGGCTGCTGCCTTGACCTAAGAAGACCTTGAGGAGAGAAAGAGAGAGAGAAGAGAGAGAGATGATCTTGTGAGGGGGAGCTTGTGAGGGGTTTCACAAGGGTTGCTTCAAGGATCTCTCTGCGTCGTCTTCGTCTAGAGTTTCTCGTCCGTGGAAGGGTCGGTAGAGGTAAGGAGTGTTGCTTTTGGTTCTGGTTCTCTGCCAGCTTCAGGAGGAAGCAAAAGGAGATAGGTTCTCTGCCTTGCCGGGGTGGCAAAAAGGAGGTTCTTGTGAGGGTTTCTCCACCTAGCCGTGGGGGCTAAAGGAGAGTCACTTTTTGTGTAGTGCAATACTTGGAGGGTGCCTCCAAGGAGTGGACGTAGGTCGAGTCGACCGAACCACTATAAATTTCTGTGTTCTTTTTCTTGCTTCTGCACTTTTAAATTCCGCATTATTTTGTGGTGTGATTTGGTTTATGTGATTTTATTTCTTTGTTTTAAAAAGAAGTTTTTAAAATACCAATTCACCCCCACTCTTGGTTAGTTTGGGACTAAGTTCATAGGGCTTAACATCCCCATCGAACTTTCAAGGGGGAGCTTGTGAGGGGATTCACAAGGGTTGCTTCAAGGATCGCTCTATGTCATCTTCGTCTAGAGTTTCTGGTCCGTGGAAGGGTCGGTAGAGGTAAGGAGTTTTGCTTTTGGTTTTGGTTCTCTACCAGCTTCAGGAGGAAGCAAAAGGAGATAGGTTCTCTGCCTTGCCAGGGTAGCAAAAAGGAGGTTCTTGTGAGGGTTTCTCCGCCTAGCCGTGGGGGCTAAATGAGAGTCACGTTTTGTAGTGCAATACTTGGAGGGTGCCTCCAAGGAGTGGACGTAGGTCGAGTCGACCGAACCACTATAAATTTCTGTGTTCCTTTTCTTGCTTCCGCACTTTTAAATTCCGCATTTATTTTTTGTGGTGTGATTTGGTTTATGCAATTTCCTTTCTTTGTGAAAAGAATTTTTTAAAATATCAATTCACCCCCCCTTTTGGTTAGCTTGGGACTAAGTTCATAGGGCTTAACATCCCCATCGAAATTTCAAGTGGTATGAGAGCCTGTTTCGAAAATTAAAGTTTGAAAACTTTTTGAATTTGATCCATGTCTAACTTTGGGAATCGCAACACTACGGAAGGGTATTCTATTACCCGACCTCCTCTGTTGGATAACCTACCTTTTGATTTTTGTAAAACTCGCATGTCAACTTTTTTATAATCTACTGATTATCGCATTTGGATGCTTATTCAAGAAGGTTATTCTCCACCTTCTCGTGAAATTAATGGTTTTAAAACTGAAGTTGCTTTTACCGAATGGACTTTTTATGAACGAGATTTAGCTCAATTAAATGCGAAATGTTTGAATTGTTTTTTCTGTGCTTTGAAATCTGAGGATTACATGAGTGTTTCAACTTGCAAAACTGGTAAAGAAATTTGGGATAAATTGTGCATCACTTATGAAGGCACTAATGAAGTTAAACAATCCCGTTTAAACATTCTCTTGCATGACTACAAACTTTTTTGTATGAAACCTCATGAATCGATTTCTGACATGTACACTAGGTTTACTCAGATTGCTACTTCATTGCATGCACTAGGAAAAGAACTTTCGAACTATGAAAAAGTTAACAAGATTTTGAGATGCTTGCCTTCATCTTATGATGCAAAAATTACTATCATCACTGAATCTAAAGATTTGAACACCTATTCTATTGATAACTTGCTTGGCTCACTCATTGCTTACGAGCAAGGGGTGAATCAAAGAAATCTTGATGCAGGTGAGAAGAAAAAGGAGAAAATAATTGCATTGAAGGCGCACAAATCGGTTTCTGAATCTTCCAGGTCTGAAAGCGATGAAATTGCCTTCATCACAAGGCAATTCAAAAGCTTTCTAAGAAAGAAACAAAAGCATCATCAAAGTTGGAGAAAAGGTAAGGATCATAAACATATTAAAGGATCTTCTGATGTTGTTTGTTTTGAATGCAGGAAACCTGGATATGTGAGAGCCGATTGTCCTACACTTCAAGATCATTCAAGCAAAGAAAAGGAAAAAGGTGAGGAGAAAGCTAAGTCTAGGAAGGAGAAGAAGAAAATCCAAAGAGGTTCCTGGGCAGAATCTGGTACTGATTCCTCTGAGACTGAACCAGAGGAAGAGACTACAAACTTGTGTTTCATGGGAGAAAATCAAAGTGATGAGGAAGAGGTATGTAAACCAACCTATGATGAATTGTTTGAAATTTGTGAAAAAATCCATATATCATACAAAAAACTTAAGAAAACTCATGCTAGCCTAAAATTAGAACATTCAAATCTACAAAGAGCATGAAGTTTTTCTCAAAGATCATGCAACGATTGATTTAAATCACATGGTTCTCCTTGATGAATTTGATGAATTAAATAAGAAGCATTTAGAATTAATTAATGAAAGTAATGCATTAAAAGCTTCACACAACTCACTTAAGGATGATCTTAAGAAATCTCAAGAGATTGAGAAAAATTTGAGGATTGATAATGATGCATTAAAAAGAACTAACTTGAGAATTCAAAATGATTTGGAAACATGTAAGAAAGTTAGGATGACACCAACTACTAATCAAAAGCCAGAACCTAGGAAGAGACATTTTTACCCAAACCATTTAGGAAAACCTTTTCCTGGAATTCAATGTTTTTCTTGTGGCATGCTAGGACATATCTCACACACTTGCACAGTTCACCGTAGTGCACATTGGGTGTGGAGACCTAAGATGCATGATTCAAAGCATACCACATATGCATTGCACTCTACATTTCCTATGAAGGAGCCCAAACCTGTTCGAGTTCCTAAATCTGACTGTTGTTGAGTTTTGCAGGTGTGCTCTTACCAAAGACCTCGTGGGAGCATAAGATAACTGGACATAAGGAGGCTCGCAGCTCAAAATTGCTTAAATCCGCTGCTTTATCACTTGCTTGAAATCTTTAACTTTTGTGTGTCTTTTATTTTATTTGTTTGTGCTAGTTTTTGTGCTCACTTTGTGTTGTTTTTAATTTGCTTTATTATTTTATTTTATGTGTTTTTGTTTTTTTTACATTATTCTTTATTTTTGGCCTTCCATATGATGAAACTTTTCAAGCTTTTAAATATTGGAGTTTTGGAGATAGGGTTTAGCTTTTCTAAATTGGTTAAAGGGAGTAAACTATTGATGTTTTCCCTTCTTCTGACTTTGTTTAGTGGCATGATTTTCTTCTCTAAAACAAAAGTCTAAACTCAGTTTAACCAATGGCTTTTCATCTAAGATCTCTTTCTTATCTTGCTACATTAAATTATCTTATGCATAATAGCCAAAATTCTTAGATATCATTCAAGCTTTTGAAATCTTGCCATTTGCATTTATCACATGATTTTGATTTTGTGTTGTGGATTGTTCCTCCCTATGTTAGAGAGAGAGCTCATATTCTCTAATATTTGGAGGATATACTCACAACTAAGTCTTTTTTCTTTAAGGGTATATTAAAGAGTTTTTAGCTTGCAAGAGTTAAAAAGGAAAGAGGCCAATGAAGCCAAATTGAAAAGAAAGCTATGTACACAAAAGTGTATCAAAAATCAAAAGATGCTCAAAGAGCCAATAAAAGTGACAAGAGGCATAAAATGAGCCCACTAAATGCAAGCTATCATCTCTTTGGTAAAACTCTTAAAACTTAGAAAACTCATTGATTATGTGATACTTTCAAAGACTTGATTTCAATTTCCATGATTGAGAAAAATTATTTTGATTTATTATTTATGAGATATTTTAGTTGTAAACAAGTCTTGAATGGATCTTCTTATCCTATTTTGTTATTCCGAGTTAGGCCTCTATTTTTCCAAGAGAATTTTTTACCCTGAAGGATGTCCGATCTAGGGTTAACGGAATCAGTTTTTCTACCTTCTTCTGATTGGGATTTGTTAAACCTCTTGATCTCTAGGAACTTTAAAAGTTTAATGTGTGAAAAGAATTCTCATATGATGCCTCCATAAAACAAAAAAAAAAATAGAAAATTTAAAATCCAAAAATGTTCGGTGTTTGGTTTTCATTGTATTGTTTTTATTTTTCTATGTCTTTGACTGTCTTTTCTTTTGTTTTATTTTTGAGGGTCTTGATCATCACCATTCTTTCTTGATTTCAAGTTCAAGTCACATCGGCCTGGCCGATATTTCTATTGTCCTGGCCGATATGAAAAATTCTGTTCAAAATCCATCTGCTGATCATTTTTCTGTGCTTGCTGCAATTCATCGTCCTGGACGATACTATATCATCCCGGACGATTTGATCGAACTCATGGTGATAGTCCTGGCCGATATTTTATTTGTCTGGCCGATGCATTCTATGTGCATCGTCCTGGTCGATACACTGGACCGTCCCGGACGATCCACGTGTCAGCACGTTTTGATCTTTAAATTCGGCCCCGGACGATCCATTATTGGACAATCGGCCGGGCCTATCCACTGTTCGTCCTGGACGATACACATGGCAAGCATTTAAAACATTTTAACTTCGACCGGTACGATCAATTATTGTGCATCGTCCTGGACGATACACCTAATCGGCCCGGACGATCTGCTTTTTCAACGGTCGTCCGGACTGACTCCTCGGGCCGATAGCCTTTGTCTAATCGGCCTGGCCGATATCTGATCGGCCTAGATGATTGGACCGCCTTTTTGACAAATCGGCCTGTACGTAATTATTGAACCATATCGGCCTGCACGATTCTGCGATCGGCCAGGATGATATGGCCGTTTCTTTAAATTTAGGCCGTTCCAGCCATGGTTTTTCACTTCCAACCCTTTATCCTCTTGTGTTCTTTGCTTAGTGCTCTCAATGGCTGGTGGGAAACGTGCCCGACAGACTTCTGGAAGTTCCTCGAGGGCAAGGATTGACCCTCGTTTCCGGGAAGTAGAAGATGAAGCCGCCTATCATCGTTACAAAGAGTGTGGAATCACTGTCTCCAGAATCATCAATCTTATCCACATCTCTTACCCGGTAATGGATCTTTTCGCTCACACCTCCCTTTGTTTCATTCTGTCTCTTGTTTTCCCTTTCAATTCAGAGTTTCTTCTAGAATTTTTTTGCAAACCTTCGCATACCAGCAGCAGCAGCATGACCAGGACATCGCCTGGTTCAATGCTCAGTTTACCACGCTTGCCAGTTACTTTCAGCAGCCACCTCACCACCTCCATCTGATGATCAGGATCCCTCGTTCTTTTAGTTTGTGCTTTGTGTTGTTGTTTATTGTCTTTTTATAGTTTGCTTGTTAGTTTTTTGTGATTTTTTTATGTTGTTTTTGGATCCTCTTTTTGTGATGACAAAAGGGGGAGTAGGATAGGGTGTGGTAGGAAAAAGTTGTTGTAACTTTGATTTTCTAATGAACCTATTTTTGTTTAATTTTTGCTACTTGTGTTTGCCATCATTAAAAAGGGGAGATTGTTGCAAATCTATTTTTCATGGATTATGTCTTGATGATTGACAAACACTGTTTCTCTTGGACTACTTGTTGCTTCTAACTTTTCAGGAATCGAAGATCGAACGATCAAGGAGCCAAGTTCAGGATTGCGTAGGTTTAGGGTTGAGTCAGTCTGTACGTTTGATTTTCACCTTTTGAGTCTACTTGTAAAAGTAAAAGAGACTGATGCTATGTAACCCTTCACACACACACTTGAGAGACTTAGAAATTCTGTTTTTACTCATATCGGCCCAGACAATTTTTTGGATCGGCCTGGACGATCAGCTTAAAACAGAAAATCTAATTAAGATTTCTTAATTAAGGCAGCCGACATTAACAGATCGTCCTGGATGATACATGTATCGGCCAGGACGATAAGCTCAAAACAGAAAGAAGTAGCCGCCATAGTCAATTATGGTATACTGTATTTTTAAATTATCGGCCAAGACGATCCTATGATCGGCCTGGACGATATTCACAAATTATGTTATAATTGTTCAGGAAATCAAGGGAGTAATTAAGGATGATTGATATGATCATATCATCCTGGACGATCGCAGGATCGGCCAGGACGATCCAGTCAAAAACCTTAAGTTATTTCAGGACAATTAATATCGGCCAGCCCGTATCCAGGGCTATTGTCAGGACGATTTTCCTCTGATTTGAACTAATCGGCCAGGACGATAGTGAGTTCGGCCTGGACGATCAAGACAATTTTCTATCGTCCTGTTTTCCATCCAGGGCGATGCTCTGGTTGATCTTCATTGATTTGTACTGATCGGCCAGGCCGATGTCCATATCGGCCTGGATGATATTATCGGCAACTTGTAATTAATGAGCTCTTTTGAAGCTCTTCTATTTAAGAGCTCTTGTTCAACGTTTTTAAAGACCTTTGGCTGTTGCCTTGACCTGAGAAGACCTTGAGGAGAGAAAGAGAGAGAGGAGAGAGAGAGGATCTTGTGAGGGGGAGCTTGTGAGAGGATTCACAAGGGTTGCTTCAAGGATCGCTCTGCGTCGTCTTCGTCTAGAGTTTCTCGTCCGTGGAAGGGTCGGTAGAGGTAAAGAGTTTTGCTTTTGGTTTTGGTTCTCTGCCAGCTTCAGGAGGAAGCAAAAGGAGATAGATTCTCTGCCTTGCCGGGGTGGCAAAAAGAAGGTTCTTGTGAGGGTTTCTCCGCCTAGCCGTGGGGGCTAAAGGAGAGTCACGTTTTGTAGTGCAATACTTGGAGGGTGCCTCCAAGGAGTGGACGTAGGTCGAGTCGACCGAACCACTATTAATTTCTGTGTTCCTTTTCTTACTTCCGCACTTTTAAATTCCGCATTTATTTTTTGTGGTGTGATTTGGTTTATGCAATTTCCTTTCTTTGTGAAAAGAATTTTTTAAAATACCAATTCACCCCCCCCTCTTGGTTAGCTTGGGACTAAGTTCATAGGGCTTAACATCCCCATCGAACTTTCATTTTATTGAACCCCTATTGAGCATGAACACAGGGAAACACCTGGGTTTTCATTGTCATTTTTTTTTTTTTGCACTTTTGCATTTTTGGTATGAAGGAGAACTTGTCTATTAACAAAAAATGTTTTCTTTGTTTACTGTGTTGTTGTTGGTAGTGGTATTCTTATTTTGGATTTCAAAATTCAATTTAAGAATTTTTTATAGCAAAATCTAACTTGAATTTCTTTTTTCATTTTTGTTAGTTTTTTTGTGCGTTTTCCCAATATTTCCTTAGCATACCTATGAAATAATTAATCTATTGTTGGATCAAAATTATCCGTTGAAGATATTAGGCATTTTAACTAGGTCTAACTTAGTGAGCTAGGGCGTATGCGAATGGAGAGTGGAGAGAATAGAGAGAAATGCTACAAAATGTTTAAGAGTCATAGATCTTAAACTAGAGTTTATACTATATATGTTAAAAGTTTTCAAAATTCTTCTGCATGTTATTTATAATGATATGAAGGTTATAGTAAATGTAATACAAAGAAGAAGTAAAAAAATACAACACTACATAGATCACTTATATTATAAAGAACACTGCCCTAGACATGCGTCACTCGTTGATCGGTTGAGTGAGAGTGGGAGATGCAAAGTTTCACCGACCGATCTCTACTGAAGCTCAGTAGTATCAAGTGTGCACAAGGTGAGCTGTCTAGTACTCAAGGTGAGCTTGGTAGTGTCGAGTAGGAGTGGGTGAGCTTGCAAGCATGTTCTAAGGAGGATGTACTTAGAGTTCTAAAAATTGCTGGCATCTTATACTGAGCCTTGAACTACCTAGTTGAGAAGGTGAGTCACCTATGACGGTGGTTAAGGTGGGATCAATGGTCAAACAGTCATAGTGGGGTGTTCTAATGAATCCTTAAATAGGTGCTTTCTTGTAGTTGAGTTTGAATGAAGGGGAGATCATTCTACTAATGTATTTTTTTGGCACTTAGTGGGTGTCGAGTTATCAACTTCATGATGATATCCTAGTTAACCTTGCTTTGGGCAAGCTCCTTAGTAAGCTTGAGTGAGAAGCGTCTATTGATTCTTTAGGTTAGTCCTATAAGCCTCATATATGATGCCCCTAGTTAACCTTGCTTTGGTTGAGCTCCTCGTATTGTCCAAAGAGTTCATTCTGTGAGCCTCATATTTTCCTATTTTATCTCCACTCTCCATTCTCACAAGTCTGACATAGTGAGCTAGGACCTATGAGAATGGAGTGGAAAGAGTAGAGGAAAATGCTAAAAAATGCTTCAATATGTTATAGATCTTAAACTAATAGAGTATCTACTATATATTCTAAAAGTTTCCCAAAGTATTCTTCATGACCTCTTATTTATAAGGATATGAAGTTATACCAAAGGAATTACAAAGAATAGGTAAAAAATAAATTATTATGCAGATTACTCATATAAAAATACACATTACCCTAGACATGTGTCACATATTGATTGGCTAAGCAAGAGAAAGAGACAAAGCTCCATCGATTAGTCTCTACAGAAGCCCGGTAGTATCAAGTGTGCACAAGGTGAGCTTGGTAATGCCGAATAGGAGTGGGCGAGCTTACGATCAAGTTCTAAGAAGGAGGTGCTTAAATGTTCTAAAAAAGTACTACCAGCTTATGATGAGCCTTGAATTACCTAGGTAAGAAGGTGAGTGACATGTGATTGTGGATAAGGTGGGCTCAACGGTCAAACAACTACAATATAGAGAGCTGAAGGATTCTTGAATACATGCTTTCTTTTAGTTGAGTTTGAATGAAGGGGGTATCTTTCTACTAATTTTGTGTCTTGGCACTTGGCAGGTACCGAGTTATAAACTTTATGAGGAGAATCTTGTTAACCTTGATTTTCTTGAGCTCCTTATAAGCTTTAGCTAGTAGCATATATTGATTCTTTAAGTGAGTCCTCCTATAAGCCTCATACAATATCCTCCCCCCCCCCCCCCCCCCCCCCCCCCCCCCCCCCCCCCCCCCTCACAAATACACACACACGCAACAAAAAAAAAAACTCCTAGAGCGAAAGTTCTTACCATTTTGTGTGGTGTGACATGCTAAATACAGGCAAAGACCCATAAGAGTATACATCTATATATCTATCTAGTGCTACAAATAATAGTATCATTAGTTGATGAGTTTATCAATTTGTTATCATTTGAAGTTAATTACCATCCCTACATGTGAGAAAAAGTAGTGGCGAAGCCAAAAAAAACAATATCTTTAATGGGGGCACAAATTAATTTTTAAAAATTCTCTCATTTTTTTATCCAACAATGAGGCAAATATTGGTAGTTCAAAATTTTTTATTTATAATTTTTTTTTTAAAAAGGTAAAATGTAACATGAGAAGAAATTATAATTTATATCACTTACTCTTAATATTCTGAAATGCTTAATAATTACTTCAATACCAATACAATCAAATTTTTTTCTCATTGTAATGACTAAATATCATAAATACATTAATGCCCAATTAGATTTCATAGTTAATATTTTATAATAATTATAAGCAAAAATATTTCAACTAATAATATCCTAATTTATTACAATCAAATATTTATTTTAAAATAAATTCTCATATTGTTAATAGATCATAATATAATTATGAATATAATATCAATATATAACTTATTTTTACACAAAATTTAGAGCTATAAAAAGGTGATGAAAAGTATAAAAGTCATAATTTAACTATGTTTTTTTTTATTTTAATAAATAAATAAATAGTAATAATATTATTATATAAATAATTTTTTTTCATGTTCGTAGGGGGGGTGTCATGCGCCTTTTCCCTCTACTCCTAGAAGTAAGCATAAGATTTGACTTCATTGATTAAGCATAATTTTATTCTTAATATGTAATTTACTAATGGGTTGTTTCTATTGGATCCCTATTTACCAAATGAAGACACTAGACCCTACTAGCGAATCGAAATTGAGAGTAAGTGAGTTACCCAACAACCTATAAGAGAATGGAGAGATATAGACTTCAAAATTCAAATATGAAATAGAGTGCATGTTACCAACCTAGACGTAGATAATTTTCCTAACTAACTAAATGGATGGTTTTCAAATTCTAGCCTCCAAACCCTCTCGTCTTCTTCTTCACTCTAGCAAAGATGGTTGGGTGATGATTGGTTCTTAGCAAATGGATTAAAATCTTTATAATTTTAAAAACACTCATTTTGACCTAGCACTATAGCTCCCACCATCCTTACATTGAAATGACCTTTGAGAATCTTTTAGATTTTCTAAAAGCTCTTAAATAATGAAGTGGGATGCTACAACAACACCTCTCAGCACTACAACACTTCCCAAAACACAACCTAAATAGAGAGCTAAATGCCACAATGCCAAAATCTTTAGTGTTATGGCACTCCCCTAAACACTATGGAGCCTTACATTCTTTCTCTCTCCTAGATAAAATTCTTGACTTCTTTAGAGTTAATTTAATATCATTTAACTTAAAATAAAGAATTAAGCTTAGAGCAAATTGTTTACCTAAGTTCTAGGATGATGGGTTTTACATTCTCACCTCCATACAAAAATATCATTGTTGGCATTTCCAAGTTTCAAATCCTCATAATAGATTCATATATAGCTGTGTCATTTCAAATTCTTTTTGCCATGTGGTTTCTCACTTGGACCTATGTTTCCCTTGAAATTTGACCATAGGAATTTGTTTATTTCTTAGTTACTTGGTATCAAAAGCAATGATATGCTCCAAATCTTCTTTATATGTTAAACTTTATTAAATTTCCATTCCTTTTTAGGAAATCTCTACTCCAAGTCAGATATCCACTTTACCAGGACATGCATGAAAAACATTATGAATAACTTGCATATGATCGAGTAAAATTAATGAATAAGCAGACTTCCCTACTTTTTCAATTATTTTAAAGGGATCAATAAACCTTAGACTCAACTTGCTATTTCTTCCAAATCTACTAACTCCTTTCATTGTGCTATCACTAAAAAAAAAAATCACTAATTTTTAATTTAACAACATTATGCTTTAAATTATAACACTTTTCCTAATAAACCTGAGTTACTTTTGATCAACTAAATTTTCTCTATGGCATCTTCGATTAATTCAAGCCCAATTTTTCTTCTCTCTCCCAACTTAGTCCAGGATAATGGACTTTCATTTCTTCTATTATACAGAGCCTCATATGGAGCCATTTCAATATCTTACTGATAAGTATTATTATAAGTAAATTAAATTAACAAAATGTGATCCTTCCAGCCTACCCCAAATTCCAATAGACATAATCTCAATAAATCTTCCAAAATATGGATGACCTGCTCATATTAACCATATGTTTGGGGATGAAAAGCTATACTAAAACTCAATTAGGTCCCTAAACCTTCCTGAATCTCTATCAATAGTATGAAGGTGAACATGCCATCTCGATCAGAAATAATCATCTTATGGACACTAAGTGTCTAACAGTTTCTTTTAAAAATAGATGGGCCAGCTTCTCCACAAAATTTATTTGTCTCATCTATAAAAAATAAACAAACTCAATCAAGAAATTTACAATTACCCATAGAACATCATGGCTCTGCCTCAATGTTTAAAAACTCAAAGAAAAATCTATTATAATCCCTTCCCATTTCCACCCTTGGATAGATAAAGGTCATAACAACCCATTGGGTCTCTATTGTTTGATTTTCACTAATTGACATGATTTGCACTTAGATACAAATTTTTCCACTCTTCATTTCATTTGAAGCCACCATAATAGTAATTTTTTATCCTGATAAATTTTGATGCATGGTCTATCCAAAATAGTGAGCTTCCTATAGAATATCATTTCTCAGACCACCACTACTTGGAACCCATAGTTTAATACCACAAAAAATCATACCTTGATCATTTACATACTATTCAAACTTCCTTCCTAATTATTCGTACTCTAGCTTTCAAAGGGTCATGAAGTAATTGTTGGGTGCAATATATTAGGTGTTTTATGCAAAACTACACCATACACTTGCCATTAATGACATTTTCATGCAATCGTCACTCATCGATGGCCAATAATAACCCAATCTTTTAATTTTCATTCTCATCTTTAGTCCCGATTGATGTGCACCACATAATCTAACATGTACTTCTTTTACATTCTTATATGCTTCTAATTTATTCAAACACCTTAACCACATCTGATGAAATGATCTTATATATAAGGTGTCATTAATTAATATATAAGATAAAGATCTTGTTTTAATTTGATCAACTATCGATTTATCATGATGGAGCTTATTTTCTCGTAAGTATTCGATGAAAGGATTTCTCGAATCCACCGCTTCATCTTCTACAGCTAAAACAATTTTCACCTCAATGAGAGATTTTATGTTTATATGTTCAAGGTCTATAAGCAATAGAACCTGGCGACCTTATATTTCTATTAAAATTGAATCTCCTTTATGACAAGCTAATGTTTTAGCCAACTTTTCTATGGCATCTTCTATGGAATTATGTCCATGAAGAATCTTGTATAAGGTTATATTTGGAATAAGGAGATGTATCAGATATTGATGATAATAATCAATTTGTTTTAGTACTTTATAAGTACTAGCTATCTGATTAATCACTGCAGTAAATCTCTAAAAAAATTAATTTCTTTGATTTCATTCAAAATTGTCTCTAATCCTATTATTAGTGCCGCATACTCAACTTCATTGTTAGTACAACATTCTGACAAATGGTAAATTCATTTTATAAGAGAGAATATAATGCCTTAATTTTTGAGCTATGAATATTAAGGCTAAACAATGTTTCTCTATCAGAGGATAATTTACTTTAGTTGCAAGTAAATATCTACTATAATAGTAAAGTGTATTATCTTTTCCTTATTAACTTGAGAATAAGGTGCCAAGAGATTCACTTAAAGCTATGGCATATAAAAACAACAGTTTTCCTGGAATATGAGAAGCTAAAATTGGAGGATTTGTCAAATACTATTTTATACTGTCAAATACTTTCTGATAGTTTTCATCCCATTTGTAGCGAGCAACTTTCTTACTTAAAGCTACAAAAGACTAACATCATCATGAAAGATTCTATAAAAATCTTCTAAGGTATGCCAGTCGACCTTGAAAAGACATTAACCAAGTAAGACTTTTAGGTAGTGGCATTTCTATTATAGCTTTAATTTTATTTGGATCTATATAAATTTCTTGATGTAGGACGATAAAATTTAAATAACATTCCTGCAATAATTCCAAAAGTACACTTCAATGGATTCATTTTTAAGTTATGCTAACGTAATCCTTGGAAAATGATTCTAAGATCATATATGTGGTCATCTCTTTCAAGATTTTTAATGACTAAATCATTGACATAACATTCAACTTGGTGGATTAGTTCATAAAAAACCATCGTCATTGCCCTCTGGAATGTTACCCCGGCATTCTTTAATGCAAATGACATAACTTAATAATAGTAAACTCATATTAGTATTTTGAAAATTTTATATTTTTCATCCTCAATAGCCATTTTGATTTGATTGTATCTAGATGATCAATCCATAACAGAAAATACTGCATTGGAGGATACAATATCAACCATAAGTTCTAGCATAGGAAGTGGAAACTTGTCTAAATGACAAGCTTTAATCAGATTTCTCAAATCAATGTAGAGCTAAATTTGATCATTATTCTTTTTAATTAGAACGTGCTAGCTAACCAGGTTGGATATTTCTTCTCCCTAATAAATTATGCATCATTTAACTTTTTTACTTCAAAAATCACTTGTTCATTGTTAAGTCACATTTTTCATGGTTCTTGTTTAATAAGAATCATTTCTAGTTGAATTTCAAACTTATGGATTGCTATATCTGGAGATAATATGGATATTTCCTCATAACTCTAGGTGAAACAGTCCTTGAATTCTTCCAAGAGTTTAATCTTTTTATTCACTTCATTCTTATTTGAATAAAGAACTTATTAAAATAGGATGAAATTCTTCTTCAGTTCCAATATTTATTTCTTTTAGATCATCAACCACAGATTTAATATCCTCTTCAAGTTTTAGAGGTGTATCCCTAACTTGAGAGTCATCTAGATCATATGAAGATTATAAACATAATTTATTAAGGGTTTTAACATTCACTGAAAAATTATTATAATCTAGTTAGATGCTAGATTATTTGATATAACTAAATAATATTCATCATCATCGAACAAACATGGTGTACCAAAGCCAAACCCTAATCTTGATACATATTTGTGAAATTTTGTATTCTACAGGTGTTCAAATTGCTGGTCATCACCTCTATTCCAATATGAAGGTGCTAAACTGCACTCAGCGAACTTGGTTACACAATTGAAATACCAATCCAAAGGGAGTTCCACTTTTTTATCCATAAATGGATCATTGGAGGATACATCAATTTTAGTGGTTTTACTGGTAGAGGGTACAAAAATATTGGCTTTGGTATATGGGTTTAAAGGAAGAGAGGTTTTTACCTCTAACCTTTTTACATTATAGTGTGAAAGTTGAGTAAAGGTAAAATTTTTCACATACTTCTTTAACTTCTCAATGGTAGATAGATTTGAATTAGCTTTCCTAGTGTCTTGGACCTAATCCTTATAACTATTAGCCTCTATAAAATCTCAAACTTCATTTGTTTTTTTTTTCCTATATTTTATAGCTTGTAACTTTTTATCAATCACATATAATTCCTCCTCTAAGCTGGATTCAAAATTGATATGTATTTTAGATGCCTTTATTTGCACAATTTTATTTACATTTTCTCTTGTCACTTCATTTTCCATCCTTAACCCCTTCCTCTACATTGTTGAGTCATTCTACAACCTCTTTGTGAGGGAGGAGTGTGCTACCAATGAATAACATATTTAAGATCAGGATGCTTTACCTTTTTCTTTTCTTTTTCTTTTTATTTTCCATTCTTATATTTTTTTCTTTTTCTTTAAGTAATTTTAGGTTTTTAGAATAGGTTGTCTTCTTCATAGATAGGTAGTATGAAGCATCTTCGTATATGCCAACATCAGGAATTAAAAAGCATTGCATGTCACCTTTTATACAATGCTCTTCTCCCTCATGACAGAATTTGATATACTGATGAAGGGTGGAAGGCACCATTCTATACTAATGTAGCCAAGGTGTAACCAATAGAGCATTGAAAGAAGTTTCAAAATCAATTAAATGGAATTTGGCTTTAATTTTTAGGTTCCTTGTTTCCAAAAGAAAGGTTATTAACCCTAAAGCTCTCCTTCCTTTTTCATTAAACCCTCACAACAACATCTAATCAGAATTGAGTTTGCAAGTATCTGCCCTTAGGTATGTGAGAGTTCTAAGGGTAATGATGTTCATCGATGCACTTTGATTTACAAGGGCATGCGATAATTTGAAATTGTTTGTATTCATATATATATATATATATATATATATATATATATATATATATATATATATATATATAACAGATGATTGTGATATAAAGTTTCCCATATCCCATAGTAAGTTATCGCCTGATAATATAATCCCTAAAACTTCTTTGAAATAATACGCCTCTTCAAACTGCATCAATGCTAGCTAAGCCATACATATCTCTAAACCGAGTAAATATTTGATAAAGCCCCCCGCATCTCTTTAGAAAAAACCAAAGTATCGTAGATACTCAAATTTATAGGAAAATTTCTATGATATGCTAACACATTATAATCCACCTTAGGAGCATATCCATTAGCCGCATCTGAATTCAGTTGAGCTGGTGTTGAGGTTTTTGGATTATCAGCTACTGGTTTTCCTAAGTTGGTTGTAGATGTTGATGGTGGTAATACCTTACCACTGTGCAAATTTACTTGAACTATCTCTTCAGAGGAAGATAATGGATTCTTTTGATTCTATATATAATTTACGTTTAGTACTTGATCTGATGAATTATCATCATCATACATCATATATATATATATATATATATATATATATATATATATATATATATATATATATATATATATATATATATATATATATATATATATATATATATATATATATATATATATATATATATATATATGGGAAAACTCATAGAGGGGCCTATACGTTGATTAAATTAAAAAGGTACACGGTCCTTAAGGGAACCTCAAGTTTTCTACTGCTCAAAAGAGTTACAATCATAAAAAGAAAGAAAAAACCTACAAGCTCGAGTTCCCCACTATAGAACAATACAAAAGAAACCTAAGTACATTATACGGTGCTTAAGCACAAGCACCCAAAAAAGGAGCAACCCAAAAAATTTCAGAAAGCTCCAGCCACTCAGCCTCAAATCCAAATCATCCATCATCAGCGCAAAAAAATTCCTGCAAAACATTTGATTGGAATAAAGGACAAAATAGTAATATATAAAAGGTTAAAAAAGTAATAAAAAAATAAATAAAACAATCCCACCCAAGACAACCACCAAGATGCCAGTAAAGAACCGACTACTGAAGAGAAACAGCAGCATAGTACACGCCAACAATAACCAGCCCTCCCATACACAAAGGCAGTAAGGCCCAGTCCAACAACTAGCTCCAAAAAAAAAAAATACCCATTCCAGCCAACAACAGAACAAAATCAACACTCTCAGTAAACAAACAAACCACAATAGCAACGCCAACCAAAAAACAATACCCCTAGCATGACCCCCAAAAATCCATAAGCAGGAGCAAGTAACACATCACTTGAAACCATATAGGTAACAGCAGCAACAACTCTAGGCAGGAAACCAAAATGCAGCTTGTCGCAAAGTAGCATAGATAGATAAGAAGAGAATAGCCAGGTAAGCATCCATCATAAACCCAATAGAGAAGAAACACAAAGCCTCTAATGCAATTAGAAAGAAAAACAAGATAATCCCAAATGCTTGCCATATGAAAATAAAGCCAGCTCCAACTACCTAAGAACATAAAAACAAAACAAACCCAGTAGGCAGGCCACAAATAAAGATTGAATAAAAGGTTATAATGACCAACATCAGAATAACAACAACCATCACAGATATAACCTAAAGGGAGAACCTCAACATCACCCAAACAACACATAACTAGCACCAAATAACACCAGGAAAACATAGTGCACAACCCACAAATTCATAGAAGGGCAATTAGCCAAAACAATCAACCAAACAAAAAATACCACAGGAAAGATGAGAGGGGCTCGAGCAGAAAGAACTCAGGAAACAATGGATACTGCAAACATCACAAGTCAAATCCCAATGCCGCTCCATCCAACTAAAAAGCCTCAGCCACCACCACCCGCATCCCCCAAGGAAAGGTAGAGCCAGAAAAGAACAGCAAAAAGAACAATCGCCCAATCAAAAAGGCCCCAGCAATATAGGACAACCCAGCAAACCAGCTAACCACCACCCATTTGCCTAGAACTAAAACCATAAACCCCTAGAAATCCACCATAGAATAGATAAAATAAGATAAGGAAATCCTTGAATCCACCAAAATAAGACCCAGCAACCTCAGCAAAATTGAGCAACCCAACATACGAGCGATGGATCACCAGTAGCCCAAATTGAACACCACATCCAGTAAACCCAGTAAACTCAGAGAGATGAGGAAAAGCCAAAACCAGAGGAAGGAGAGAAATAAAAGGGATACCTATCAAGTAAAAACCATTGTAATCATCGCTCAGCCCATAAGCCCATAACATAGCTAGATAAAAACCTCAAAAATAACAAAATAGAAAATAAAGAACCCAAACCTAGGAAAAGGCACCTCACACAAATAAGATAAAGAAAAAGGAAGCAGATTGAATCCAAACATAAGGTAAACAAATTTTGTCAAATCTAAGAAGGACTTTTAAAGGAGTAGGAAAATTGGCTTCTAAGAAATCATTGAAGAATTCAATCATAGATCCAAGATGAACCAACCAATTGGCACAAGCATTACCTTCCTTAAATACATGGGAGAAAGAAACATTGATAAAAACCATCAAATGTTTAATATTCCTAACAATATAAAAAACCTCAAAATTACAAACAGAATCAATACCTTCAAAAATGCACTAAATATTAAGAGTAGACTTAGCCTCAATACCAATATTAGAAATGCAAAGAAACATACAAGTTCTCAACCCATAAAGAGTCGCAATAAGAAATGCTAGATGTAATTTACCATTAAGAAAAGGAACTGCAAATGCAAGAATAACCTTACCGTGTCAATCCCCAATGAGGCCACTACACCCTATGATGTTCATCTCATTAGCAACACCAACATTCAGCTTGATGCAACCAAAAGAGAGTTTAACCTAAGAGTAAAATTGAGGGTGAGAAGAAAGCAAAGGAGCCTCCAACTTAATACCTAAGTCAATAGAAACATCATAATAATTTTTGAATTTGGTAGAAAGCAACTTAACAGAAAACAAACTCAGCAATTTTTCATTCACATTCATAATAACCCTCTGAGAGTCCATTCTAATGCCATTAAAAAGATAATTATTCCTCTCCATCCCAAGAAACCACAAAATAAGAGAAGATAACATTTCTAATATGGCCTTAAGAATTAACAAACCAAGCATTAAGAAGATCATTAATAGAAATTTTTTTATTAAAATAGTTTAATTTAAAGAGATCATGAAAATGACAACAAATTTTAACAACTAAAGAACCCGAAACAAAGACATGATGCATACTCTCCATATGATAACAGCATTGACACTTAGACGAAAGGACAAAACCTCTTTTGATGAATTTATCATCCTTAGGAATGAATCTATGTAAAATTCTCCAAATAAAAGTGGCAACAGTATGAGGGATGCTTCTATGCAAAATCATAAAAAAAATGTTAGTAACAATATTTTAAGTTCTAAAACCATGCCAAACATTTATTAATCTAAAAACCCCATCATTAGCCAAATTCCATAATAAAACTATTAGGAAAGTTGTTATTTGCATGTTTTACATTCTTGCAACTTGTATAGTTTTGATGATTCCAAATATTATTATTTTATGTGTTGTTTTCTCCTAACATTTTTTGGAAGATTTATTTTTGCTCTTGTGTGTACTAATATTTTAGAAAAATTGAACTCTAGACTACGAAGACTTCAAATCAAATTCAGCATGAGATACTTTGTGAATTTGAAGCTTGTACTTTTTATTTGAATTAAATTTGAGAGGGAGTGATTTTAATTGAGTGAATAAATTCACACACACTAATGGAGATCTTAAAAAAGTTTTTTACTGATCGTACGGGACGAACATTGTTCGTACAGGACGATCAGATCAGTTATCTCCTTGTAAGAGTAATGGAACGAATAGGAACTGAACAAGAAAATTTTTCTAAGTCCTGATCGTCCACACGAAATCATTTTTGTCCCAGGACGAGTTTCTCTCTGTAAAAATTTCATCCAGATGAAGTCATGTTCGTCCAGGACGATGGGAACCGACTATGGCAGTTTCTGGCAACGTTCTGCAGTTTTCGGAACCAACTTTTGATATAACTGTTCGTACCAGACAAATTTTATTCGTACGGGACGAACCTATTTCGTCCAGGACGAAATTGGTTCGTACAGATGCACAAATGGTCATACGGGATAGTTTTTTACACAGTTCATTCGTACTAACTCAATTTCATACGGGACGATCAAGTGCGCAGAAAAACATGTTTTAAGCAGTGTTTTGGACGATTTTTCTTGTCCTTTATATATAAGGAGTTCTAGAAACTATTACAAGTGCCTTTGGAGTTGTTTTGTCTTGAGAGGGATCATTGAGAGTGAGAGTTTAGGAGAGATTGTAAGAGTGAAGAGTGAGAGATCAAGTAAGGGGTTTGTGAGGGATTCACAAGGTTACTTGAAGAAGAAGATCTCTTTGTTTCTGCCCATCTCCTCTGAAGGCTCTCAAGTAAAGTTCAACAACATCGGTCCGGTTCTCTGCCGACACTTGGAGAGTGTAAAAGGATGACAAAGTGTATCTTTGACAGCCATTGTGTCTTCGTTCTTTGGGAGAAAACTAGAAGAGAGAACTTGAAAGGGAGAGAGGAAAGGGTGGAGTTTGAGAGGGAGAAGATCCTTGGAGGGGATTTCAAGGGAGTGTGGAGGGGATATTCACACGGTTGCTCTGGCAAACTTGCACTTTAGTACCATCAGATTCAAGAGTCGTCTTGAGGGAAGTTTTGGCGAGAAGAATATATCTTTGGTGTCAAAGAACTCGGCTACTCCGCCGCACCGGGGAAGGTGAAAGTGTTTTTGTACAGGCTTCTCCGCCTTGCTGTGGGGGCAAAAGGAGAGTCACTTTGTGGTATTAGTGCAATACTCAGAGGGCGCCTCCGGGGAGTGGACGTAGGTCAAGGTTTGACCGAACCACTATAAATCTGGTGTGTTCTTTCCTATTTTTCTTACGTATTTAATTTCATTGCAAGTTGTTTACTCCATTTGAAAAGTTTATTTTTAAAACTTTAAATTTAACTTGCATTAATAATTAAAAAGGTTTTCTAAAAATCCAAGAGTAGAAGTATAATTTTTAAATTTCCAATTCACCCCCCCTCTTAGTTAGCCTTGGGATAATTAATTAGGCTTAACATCCTAATTCATATTGAATGAGTTCCATCAAAAATATCCTTAGACTCCAAATTCAAAGGAAGATTGAGAATTTTTTTAATAATAAAGTCAGGAATCACGTTAGCAAACTCATCATAGTCCCAACAGTTATCATTAAAGAAAAAATTAACCTTAACAGCAAAAGTAGAAGTAGTATTAATAAGAGAGTTAATGGATTGATTACCTAACCATTGATCCTACCAAAAGAAATGTTTCCACCTCCAAGACCCCAAGAGAGATGTGGCTCCACATCCCACTTAATCTTGCACATCCTTTGCCAAACTTTAGAATCGCCAATATTAAAAGATCAGGTAGTAGGATGCTTACCCAAATAGTATTTGGAAAATATATATTTAGCCCACAAAGACAACTTAGCATGAAAATTAAACCATAATTTGAAGTAAAAAGCATGTGCCAAATCTTCCATGCCTTTTCATCCTAGGCCCCCCTCCTTCAAAACCCTACAACACTTGTCCCAGGAAGCCCAAGAAATTTTCGTGTTGCTATTAAAACCTTTCCAAAATTTTTTTTTTAAGGATCTTATCAATTCTATTACACATCATTTAAGGAATGAATAAATAGGGAGAGAACACATAACACTTTTAATGAGAGTAGGCCTACCTCCAAAGCTCAAGAAATTAGAATCCCAAAACAAAAGTTTATTCTATACATAAGTAATTAAATCATAAAAAAATGATTTATTTCTACCTTTAAAGAGAGAAATGTCAAGATGCTTAATAGCTAACTGGCCATGCACAAAACCAGTAAGGTCTTTAATAGCTGGGATACTGGCATTAGGCAACTTGTTAGAAATAATGAAATAACATTTTTTTTTTCAAAGATAGGCCACTAACAGTTTGAAAGTTGTAAAAGGGATCCAAAAGCTATTAATCTTATTACAATAAGCATTCATAAAGATAATAAATTCATCACTAAAATATAAATGAGATATAGGAAAAACCCGTAGTACAGAAATAGAAAGCAGGGTGGTTTTTAAATAGGTTAGCAAGGCTTCTTGAAAGATAATCAACTGCAATAATGAAAAGATCCAGAGACATAGGGTATCCCTGCCTTAAACCATGAGAAGGTTTAAAAAAATAGAGGTCCTACCATTGATAATAATAGAAAAGAAAGAACCTTCAATACAATTTCTAATAAGGTTAATGAACACTGTTGACCTAGCTCATTAGTCGAGGTCAATTTCCCCGGATTCAATTCTAGCACCTCGGTATTCGTAGCCTAGTGTAGACGTCGCCTTTAGGATTTATTTAGGTGGACATCTAATGACGTAGCATCAACTCGAACTTACCACTCAGCTCAAATCAAAATCAATTCAATCCAATTCTAATTCAACCTCAAATCAACTCTTTTAAACCAAAATTTGCTACACCAATCGAAATGAAATCAAATCAAATTAACTCAAATTGAATTCGATTTCAATGGCTCCGATTAAGCCGTTTTGACTCGTCACAAGTTTATATATAATAATAATTGATACGTCATAAAAAATTATCTTAATCGAGCACGAATCTCGATGCAAAATCAAGTTTGGAAACTTCAAAAATTAATTCAGAGACCATCCGTACTCCAATTTCAGTAAACTTACATTCGAAGTGAGCGTCTCAGGAATACAAACCCAACGACACCAAGATCAACCCAATCCGAGCCCAAATGAGTCCAAATCAAGGGCTCAAAGCGCTGTTCGAAGGTTCAAACCGCAATTTGAGTTACCAAACGGTCTTCGATTTTGATGAGCTTATACTCGAATCGAACGGCTCGACGAGACAAATCCAATGAGCTCAAGATCACCGAATTCCGAAATCATTAAGGCCTTCAAATGTCAACCGAACGGTCCACGTTCAAAGGGTTCAGCAACAACCCATAACCACCCATTCTCCCTCTCCCTCAACCCATAACCACCCACTCTCACTCTCCCTCAACCCAAAAAACGTCCAAGCCTCCCTCCTCTCATACATGACACATCCAAGCCCCTCCTCTCATCGAATCTCCAGCCTAGGAACCCCAAATGAACCCCTCTATGCTACGGCTTGTTCAACCAGAGGCAACAAAAAGTGGTAAATTTTCTTCTTCTTGATCTCTTTCTTCTACATTCTTTTTTTTTCTTCTTCACTATATCAATCATCAAAATATTAAGAATATATTGATTCCCATTTCTCTCTATGGTTGTAGAAGATGAGGGATTTAGATCATTTCATTTCTTTCATTTTGGGATCTAATGTTGATTTTATAGAAGTCATAAAGCATTATCTTTAAAATTTCTTATTGCTTCTAATAGTTACATCTTTGATGTTGTTTTAAGAAAGTTTTTGGTGAGAAATGTGATGAAATTTTGTTGTTGTCTTTAAGAGAAGAGATTAAATATATCATTTCTTGTTAAAATTGTAAATTAATGTGTATGATTAAGTTGATTTTTCTTCATCAATATATAAGGGTGTAATATATGCATATATGTGCAAATTGTAACTTGTGCATGTCTTGAAAAATAGGAAGCGAAAATTGTTTGTTTTAGAGGTGGAAGTATATGTTGGAAATATTTTGTGTTGAGAATTGAATGTTTTGAAAAGTGCTTTGCGTTGAGGGAGAGGTGTGTATTATTTTGAAAGGTGAATTGTGAAAATTTTTTTTGAAGGATATTTTTGTACATTTTGGAGAGGTGAAAAGTATAAATTGTGGGTAAGTAAAAGTGTGTATTTGTGAGAAGTGAAAAGTGTATGCGTGTCTCTCTCTAAAAAGTATGGGTGATGTTTTTGAAAAGTGATTCGTGTGTGTGCTTTAAAATGTAATTGTGTGATCTTTGTAAGATCAAAGTTATATATGCTTCAAAATATGAAATGTGTAAATCTATAATAGTGAAAAATATAGTGTCAAAATGAATTGTGTATAAGTTAAAAGCGATGTGTGAGAAATATAGTGAGGCTAATGGGATCGAAAAGTTGATATTTATGTGTTTTGAAAGTTAAAGTATGAGTATATGAATAGCTAAGTGAATGTTTTGAAAAATATATATGAAATATGTTAGAAGGTGAAATGTTGGAATTTTGGGTAAAATGAAACGTGTGTGGTGATAATGTAGTTTTGAAAAGTAAAATGCTTTTGACTATGTGTATTGAGAGATGAGATATTTTGGAAAGTGTGTTTTAGAAAGTATTTGGATTTTAAACGATTCAGATTCATAAAGGATTCAAATTGAAGTGTACAAGTGTGAGAGGTAAATTGTTTATTTTGTGAAAATTGTGTAAATTAGAAAGAGTGGTATTGAATATTGAAAGATTGTAAAGTGTACTTCTAAAAGTAAAGGTTTCAAAAGCCAAGTCAACACAACCAGTGATCAAGCCCGAAGAAAGGTACGCCTTTTATTTTCAATAAATTTTAATTATATTATTATTATTTAATAAAATTGCTTTCTAATCCCTGTTTTTCCCTGTTTTCTTTTTTTTTTTGCATGAACTACGAGGAACGGTACCGGTAAAGGGAACAAAAGGACAAGGAGCTAAAGGCGTCAGTCGCCTCTATCCAGCTGGGTAGAGGTGCTACGGGCGGAACCACCGAGTCGTAGCCCCCGGTGACTGTGAGTATTCTAAACTTAGAAAACCTTTAGGGGCCCCTTGATGTGGTTTGTGCGAACCCTTCCCTTTTAGGTCCTTGTAGTAACTTCAATTTTATTAGGATTACTTTTGTTTTATTTCAGATCCTTAAACCTTTACACGCACGCAAAGTCCTAAGGGTTAGTAATAACAAAATTTTTTATCCTATATAACAGTAATGACACTTAAGGACAAAAAAAAATTAAGGACTGAGTTTTAGAAAATCTAGACTTAGGATGCATGCACACTTTAGGATAGAAACTTATAACATAGAAAATTTAGTGACATTTCACTTTAGAATTAGTAAATATCTTTAAATTAGAATTCAATCAATTAGAAAACTTTAGCCAATAATTGACTTAGGACATTTCAAAACCTCACAACTTACTACACACACTTAGATTTGTTTGTTAGGACAACCGACTCTAGTTTTAGGTTAGACCGGTGTTTATTTTCTTACTGCTGTGTGACGGGCTTTTCTCGATTTTCACTGCATGCTGGTTGTAAAAATATTGGTGTGTTTTCTTACTTACTCTTACTGCACTCTGTGATGTGATCTGGTTGACGATTAGATTACCCGTAGGTTAGGAGCGAACTGATTGTTAATAAAATTTTCTGCAGGTGGCCACACTCTTGCAGGGCAGTAAAAAGGGGACTAATTGATTAATAAATTTTATAAATGCTACAGGTGCTTCAGCTGCTTAGCCCCCAAATAAGGAGTGTGGACAAGTGTGGCTAATTAATTCAATTTAAATACATATATATAACTGCTTGGGATGATTTTTGCTTAGGATAACCCTGCAGGTGGTCTAGATTTTCTTTCCCTTTCTGGTGAAAAGTAATATAATGTAAATGTGGTTGAAAAGTATTATAAAATGTGAAAGTGATTTTGAAAGTGAGATATTACATCCAATTTTGGAATCCAAAGAAAGGAGAATATACATTAAAGGATTATTCTCTTTTATTTGGAAAGCCAAATTTGGATGATTTTTGTATCCAAATAGAAAAGAAAATACCCCTCTTAGGGATGAGTTTCTTTTCATTTGGATATCCAGACTCGACGGACCCAAGAAGTTCGTAGAAGAAGAAAGGACAGAACAAGAAGATAGAAGACAAAGAACTGAAGATACAAGAAATAATATATCCCATTTCAAAAATCACTTGCAACATTCTTAGGATTAGAATCCGGGTTTGTTGTCAGTGGTGCCCGACCACTTTACTTTTCTGCAAATTCTGGGTGTAATATGGACATTGGACATTATATTTTGATTATTAAAATTGATTGTTTATATTGTTTGTGCAGTAGATTTTTTTAGGACCTTGCATGCCGTGTTTTGTTTTAGCCTGGATTCGAAACGGAGAGATTTTTTTCGTAAGGGTACGCTTAAAATTCTTCTACTTGTAATTTTAAATAAAAAAATTTTAGGCTCACATAGTAACTCTAACGATCTAAGAAGTAAGCTCGGGACCGCCGAGAGTCAGCATAAGCATATTATTACTTTCTTTTCCTTGTTAGGCACCTCCCCGCCTGCGGCTATTGGCAGACCACTTGACCTATGAGGGTGCAGTTATGTCAAGGGGAAGTTGTGCAATCTCTAGAAAAAAAAACCTATTTTCTAAGCCTAATTTTTAAACTGCTTCTTATTCATTTTATGCGTTCGAGTCAATTAGGATGCATTGCATTAGATACAAATTAAAAAGAGTATAAAATATTAATAGCATCTCTAGACATTTTTCACCCTACATAAGTTGAGGGGCCAATTAGGGTCTATCTTAGATGTCGGCCCCCAATTCATTAAAACCTAAACAATATCCCTACCCATCTTTCATAAGAGACTGGATACATGGTTTTAAAGCGCCTAGGTGGTTAGCTGGCTCCCCAATCCAGGCCGGGGTAAGTCCAGATTTGCACTTCATTAGTTAGGTTCGGGTCGCTACTTTGTAGTACCCAAATTAGATTTAGGTTCTGAGGCAGATTCTTTTTAGATCTTAAATCCTTGCCCTCCGGGAATATAATCCCAAATTTCTAATAAAATATCAACTTAAACATAAAAGTTTCTCTTAAAATGTAAAGCCCAACATAGGATAGACTGAGATTGTCTCTGAGCTTCTCAGAATCCGACACCTCCTACTTTTCATCCTTTGACTCGCTACTAAATGTTCAATATTGAACTTTCTCCTTAAAAATTCTTTACTTCTGTTCCTTGTCTTCAACTTTGTAGTCAAAAGGGTATGAAATCACTGCTTTAATCGAGAGTTTTCTTAGGAGTATTCCTCCTAGGATGTAATTAACTATAGGAGCTTGCTCCTATAGGGATTTGAGAACCCCAGACTAAAATAAACCTTGTTTTATTTGTTTAAAACAAGGGAAGAATCTTTGGGAACGTAGATATTTTTAAAACCTTGTTTCTAATTTTGAATAGACTTGTAAAATGTTATTATTATCTTTTCAGATAATATAATATTATACTTGTTATATTCAACTTTATAAATAATGAATTTTATAAAACTCATTCTCGCTTTTGGATATCTTGAAGAATGTTATGTTCGTCTTTTAAGATGATATAATTTTCTTCTTGCCATATCTAAATAAAAGAATGAATAAACTTTTTTCAAAAATCATATTTCTATCTTTAAACATATTCTATAGAATTTCATGTTCATCTTTTGAGATGATATGTTATTCTTTGAACTATATTTGATTATAAAAATATCAATTTTCAAAACCCTATTTTGATATTGAATCCATTGTAGAATATTGTGTCAGCCTCTCGAGATTATACTTTATTCTCAATGTAGTATTCGATTACAAAATAGGAGAAATCAAAATCTGCGTGGTGACACAATTTTTTTCCCACCAAGGTTTTTCTGGCGACTCCGCTGGGGATTAATCTTCTCTCCATCTTTAGCAGTGTTTTATACCCTTTAATCAGTAGTATAATTATTCTTAGCATAGGTTGTAACTACCTTTCTTTCGCCGGCTCTTTTATTCATTTCATTCTTGAATAATTTGGTCGGTATCTAAAAAAAAAATTTTTAGAGGTCTTATTTTGGACCCCGTTAAAAAATTAACGGGAAGATCCTTTGTATGACCTTTTTGTAAAGAAATTTCCTGTGCTAATTCGAATGTTGTAGTTACATTTTTCTTGTAGCTTGATGTTTGACTTAGCACTGGGTCCAAAATCTCTTTGCCCAATATTTAGTAATATGTATAGTTTCTTTTTTTTAGTAACTTAATGTATTATTTGGATTGGGTCTGAAAAATTTTAAATCTTCAAAAAATTTTAAACTTCTGTGTCCTATCCAATATGTTGCAGTTATATATATATATATATATATTTTTTATAACTCAATATGTGGCTGGATAAATTTCAAGAAAATTTGAGCTTTTAAATCAAAGTTTTCTCCTTATCTAAACCAACATATTATAGTTATATTTTTTTTTTATATAGCTTAATATATATGGTAGGATAAGGTCCAAAAGCTCAAACCTTCAAATCAAAATTTTCTGCTTGTCCTAATAACATATTGTAGTTACATGTCATTTGTGTTTGAATAGTTGCTATTTGAATGATTTATATTTGTGCAACTTATGTAGTTTTTATGATTCCAAACATTATTGTTCAGATGTATAGTTATCTCCTAACAATTTTAGAAGATTTGCACTTGCTCTTGTGTGTACTAACATTTCAGGAAAATCAGACTCCAGACTACGAAAACTTCAAATCAAATTCAACATATGATATTTTGTTTATTTGAAGTTTGTCTTTTCTTTGAATTAATTTTGAAAGGGAGTGATTGTAATTGAGTGAATAAAATCTCACACACACAAATTAGGAGATCATGAAATTCAATACTGATCGTACAGGACGATATTTATCGTACTGGACGATCTGTCAGTTATCTCCTATAGAGCACTTGGAACGAATAGGAACTTGCTTTAAAAAATTTTTCTAAGTCCTATTCGTCCAGGACGAATTTTAATATCGTCCCGGACGATGGGTTCTCTGTAAAATTTCGTCCATACGAATTTTACCATCGTACGAGGCGACCAGCTCTCTGGAAAAATTTCGTCCAGACGAAAATAATTATCATACCGGACGATCAGCTCTCTGGAAAATTTTCGTCCAGACGAAACCAAATTATCGTCCCCGACGATTGGTCCTCTGGAAAATTTTCGTCCAGACGAAATAAATAATCGTCCAGGACGATCGGCTCTCTGGAAAATTTTCGTCCAGACGAACATATTTTCGTCCAAACGATAAACCGACTTAGGACAGTTTTCAGCAGTTTCTAGAACCGACCTTGTAATAACCGTTCGTACTGGACGAACCTAGTTCGTACAGGACGATCAGCTGTACGAAGTCATTTCGTACACATATACAAATTGGGTCGTTTCAGATCGTTTAAGTAAAATCGTCCAGGACGATCCAGGATCGTACAGGACGATCCACTGCGTACAGAATTGGAAATTTGCAGTTTTTGGGCGGTTTTTCATGTCTTTTGTATAAATAGTCCAAATTAGACTGCCACCCAATCTTTTTGTCATTTGATCTTCGTGCCTATTGAGAGAATAGCCAAGGGGAGAGTGGAAGAGAGCATTCAAAGAGGATTCCTACCATTGGAGCAAGAAGGCTTCACTTGGATTGCTAAGGTAAGAATCTCTACTTGTGAAATTGGATTTCTTCACTCTTTTCTTTCTTCCTTCTAGATTCTTGTGAGAAGATCATTCAAGAAGGTCCGGTTCTCTGCCGACACTTGGAGAGTGTGAACAGACGAGGGTTCTCTGCCTACACTAGGAGAGTGTAAAAGGAAGAAGGTTCTCTGCCTACACTTAGGAGAGTGTGAACAGCCGTAGGGTTCTCTGCCCACACTAGGAGAGTGTGAAAGGACGACGGTTCTCTGCCCACACTAGGAGAGTGTGAAAGGACGACGGTTCTCTGCCCACACTGGAGATTGTGTAAAGGACGACGGTTCTCTGCCGCACCGGGGAGTGGTGAAAAGAGTGTTTTGTACAGGCTTCTCCGCCTTGCTGTGGGTGCTAAAGGAGAGTCACTTTGTGGTATTAGTGCAATACTCAGAGGGTGCCTCTGAGGAGTGGATGTAGGTCTGGTTATAGACCGAACCACTATAAATCTGGTGTCATTTACTTTATTGCTTTTACGTTTCCGCATTTTAAATTTCAGTTTTAACAACTCTGTGGTTGAAAAACATTTTTCTACAAACTTTAAAAGAAAATTTTATTTCGGTTCAACTTTATCATTAAGAGGGTTTAAAATTTTAAAACTACCAATTCACCCCCCTCTTGGTAGCCGTGGGACATTTACTTAGGCTTAACAACCTAATTACTAGACTCAACAAGTGGTATCAGAGCATTGTTTCAAAATCATAAGTTTGAACTACTTTTTGATTAACGTAGATGGCTACATTTGGAAACCGAAACACACCTGAGGGTTACTCTATCACTAGACCTCCACTGTTTGACAATATTCCTTTTGATTTTTGGAAAACACGCATGTCTACTTTCTTACAGTCACTTGATTATCGCATGTGGATGTTAGTCCAGGAAGGTTACACAAAACCAACTAGATTAGTTGATGGAATTAGGGTAGATACACCCTATGCAGATTGGACTATAGAAGAACGTGACTTAGCACAATTAAATGCGAAATGTTTAAATAGTTTCTTTTGTGCTTTAAAATCTGAAGACTACATGCGAGTTTCCACTTGTAAAAGCGGAAAAGACATATGGGATAGACTTTGTATTACTTATGAAGGGACAAATGAGGTTAAGCAATCAAGACTCAATATCTTGTTACATGACTACGAATTATTTCGCATGAAACCTAATGAATCTATATCTGACATGTACACAAGATTCACTCAAATTGTCACCTCTTTGCATGCACTTGGTAGGGAATTAACTAATGCTGAAATGGTTAATAAGATTCTTCGTTGTTTACCTACTGCATACGATGCTAAAATTACTGCAATTACAGAGTCAAAAGATCTGAACATTTATTCTATTGACAATCTTCTTGGTTCACTCATTGCTTACGAGCAAGGAGTAAGTCAAAGAAAGATTGATGCAGGTGAACCAAGAAAGGACAAGAATATTGCACTAAATGTGGAAGAGTCAGAAAGTGAACACTCACAACCTGAGGATGAAGATGATATAGCACTGATGACTAGACAATTCAAAAGCTTTTTAAAGAGGAAGCAGAAGAGACGCCAGCAATGGAATAGAGGTAAGTATAACAGAAATGGCAAGGTTTCTAATGAAGTGATTTGTTATGAATGCAGGAAACCAGGTCATATAAAGACTGATTGTCCAAAACTCAAAGCCACTCCTAGCAAGGAGAAGGTAGAGGAGAAACCAATGGTAAAGAAGGGCAAGAAGAAGTTTCAAAAGGCTTTTTGGGCGGACTCAGCTTCAGACTCATCTGAGACTGAAAAAGAAGAAGAAGTCACCAACCTTTGCTTGATGGCAGATAAAGCTGAACAATCAGATCAAGAAGAGGTATGTGATTTAACTTATAATGAATTGTTTGAAGTTTCTGAACACATGCATGATGCATATAGGAAAACGAAAAAGATGCATGCTAGTTTAGTTTTAGAATTGGAAGAGCTTAATAAGGAACACGAAATCCTTAGGAAAGATCATGCTTTAATTGATAGCAACCACATGAAACTACTTGATGAATATGATGACTTGAATAAAAATTTTGAGAATTTAAAATCATCCTATGCTGAACTTGAAAAAGAATTTGAGAAATTTAAGGATGAATCTGAGCACAAGACATATAGAGTCAATTATACAAATCGAATCTTGGAGGAAATGAATTCATTTTACAAACTTACTATAAGAGCTCTCGAGGATAATAGGAACCCCCCTAAACTTGAAGATTTTACAAATCCTAAGTATTATCCTAAATTCATGAAATCCCTTAGAAGACAATCATATGAAAGAAAACATAGGAATATTTTTCCTAATGTTAAATGTAACAATTGTGGATTTTTGGGACATATATCTCACACCTGCACTTTAAAGATGAAACCTAATTTGGTGTGGAGAACTAAGATGCATAAACCTAGACATATCACACATGCATCTGATTATAAATTTCATAAAGGTGAACCCAAACTAGTTTGGGTTCCCAGGTCTAACATTTGAGAATTTTGCAGGAATACTCTCACACAAGACCTCGTGAGAGTATATGGTACCTGGACAGCGGATGTTCTAAGCACATGACTGGAGATACTGCTCAATTCATAACGCTGGAAGCCAGGAGTGGAGGCAAGGTTACACTTGGAGATAATACCACAAAGAAAGTGGTTGGATCAGGTATGATTGGAAATTTAAAAACTTTTTCATAGATAATGTTTTATTAGTTGAAGGCTTAAAACATAATTTGCTTAGCATAAGTCAGCTATGTGATAAGGGCTATAATGTAAAATTTTTACCTACTAGCTGCATAATTAGCCTAAATGGGAAAATTGTTTTAAATGGAAAAAGGGTGAACAATGTTTACATGCTAGATTTAAATTGTATTCAATCTCCTACTGCCTTTTGTTTGAAAACTGTTTCTGATGAATCATGGCTTTGGCATAGGAGACTTTGTCATTCTAGTATGAAAAATCTTAGAAAAATTACCCAAAAGAATTTGGTGAGAGGAATACCTAAACTAGACTTTACTAAGGACCATCTGTGTGATGCATGTCAATTAGGAAAACAAGTGAAGTCCTCTTTTAAGTCCATTAAAGATCTTAGGACCAGTAAACCTTTAGAAATTCTACACATGGATCTTTTTGGACCAGTAAGCACTGTTAGTCTAGGAGGAAAGGTATATGGATTTGTTATAGTAGATGATTTTTCAAGATTCACCTGGGTTAAATTTCTTTTTCATAAGAGTGAATCATTTGAGGAATTCAGAAATTTTTCAACTTGGATACAAAGAAAACTAGGATGTGAAATAATTTCTATACAAAGTGATCATGGAGGAGAATTTGAAAATGAAAGATTTGAAGATTTCTGTAAAGAAAAGGGGATTGATCACAATTTTTCTGCACCTAGAACTCCTCAACAAAATGGAGTAGTTGAAAGAAAGAACAGAACATTAATAGAAGCCGCCCGAGCAATGTTAGCAGAATACTCACTTCCTAGATATTTTTGGGCTGAGGCGGTTAGCACTGCATGCTATGTTCTGAATAGGGTGAATGTGAGATCAAATTTGAATAAAACACCCTATGAGTTGCTAAAAGGAAGAACACCAAATTTGTCTCATTTGCATGTATTTGGTTGCAAGGTGTTCATACATAATAATGGAAAATCTGCCTTAGGAAAATTTGATCCAAAATCAGATGAAGGAATTTTTGTTGGATATTCAAGTGTTGGAAAATCTTATAGAGTATTCAACAAAAGAACTTTAGTCATTGAAGAAACCACACATGTTGTTTTTGATGAAAATGGAAACATGGAAGAGCCAAAAGTTGTTGAAGAAGAAATTGAAGAAAACTCCCAAAAGATTGATAGATTAAATTTGGAAGAAAATGTGGAAGAAAATTTAGAAAGAGAAGACCCTTTGCCTAGAGATTTGAGATTTTCTAAAAACCACCCAAAGGAATTAATCATAGGTGAACCAAGTGAGGGTGTTAGAACTAGGCGTGGATTAAACAAGGAAGTCAATCATTCAGCCTTTATTTCAACTGTTGAACCCACTAACATTGATCAAGCACTTTCAGATGAATTTTGGATATTGGCCATGCAAGAAGAGTTGAATCAATTTGTAAGAAATAAAGTTTGGGAACTAACTACAAGGCCAAAAGATCAAAGTGTTGTTGGAACCAAGTGGGTGTTCAAAAATAAAATGAATGACTCAGGAGTAGTCATTAGAAATAAGGCTAGATTAGTAGCTAAGGGGTATAATCAAATTGAAGGAATTGATTTTGAGGAAACTTTTGCCCCTGTAGCTAGACTTGAAGCAATTAGGGTTTTACTAGCCTTTGCCTGTTTTAAAGGTTTTAAATTGTTTCAAATGGATGTCAAAAGTGCCTTTTTAAATGGAGTAATTGAAGAAGATGTTTTTGTAGAACAACCTCCAGGTTTTGAAAATTCTAAATTTCCAAATCATGTTTTCAAATTAAAAAAGGCATTATATGGATTGAAACAGGCACCTAGGGCTTGGTATGAGAGGTTAAGCACCTTCCTACTTGAAAGATCTTTTGAAAAAGGAAGTGTGGATACAACTCTCTTTTTAAGGAAAATTGGAAAGGATATACTTATTGTTCAAATTTATGTGGATGACATCATCTTTGGATCTTCAAATAAACATCTTTGTGATGATTTTTCTAAAACAATGAGTAGTGAATTTGAAATGAGTCTAATGGGAGATTTAAATTACTTTCTAGGATTTAGCATTAAGCAACTTGAGGAAGGTACTTTTCTTAGTCAAACCAAATATATTAAGGACATCCTCAAAAAATATGAAATGGACAATGCTAAACCTGTTAGTACACCAATGAGTTCTTCAGTTCAGTTGGATAAAGACCTTAAGGGAAAATCTGTTGATCAAAAGAAATTTAGAGGGATAATTGGATCTTTACTTTACTTGACTGCTAGCCGACCAGATATTATGTTTAGTGTTTGCTTATGTGCTAGATTTCAATCAGATCCAAAAGAATCACATTTGACAGCAGTGAAAAGGATTTTAAGATATCTACTAGGAACTCAAAACTTAGGAATTTGGTATCCTAAGTTTAGCTCTTCATTTGAAATTATTGGTTACTCAGATTCTGACTTTGCAGGCTGTAGAGTGGATAGGAAAAGCACTTCTGGAACATGTCAATTCATTGGAAATTCATTAGTTTCATGGTCTAGTAGAAAACAAAATTCAGTGGCACTATCTACTGCAGAAGCAGAATACATTGCATTAGGAAGTTGTGTGGCACAAGTACTTTGGTTAAAACAACAGTTGATTGACTTAGGATTAACTATAGGCACTATTCCAATTTATTGTGACAATACTAGTGCTATTTGCATTTCCAAAAATCCTATTCAACATTCTAGAACCAAACACATTGATATAAGGCATCATTTCATAAGGGATCATGTATCCAAAGGAGAAATTGAACTCATACATGTTTCAACTGAAAATCAACTTGCAGACATTTTTACAAAACCTTTAGCCTTTGATACCTTCAGTACTTTAAGAACAAGGCTTGGTGTTATTGATTTGAATGTTTAACCAAAATGTCTTTGCAACATTGATACTTGTTGTGTTTTATTTTTATGATTTTATAAATTTTGTGTGTTTTTGAATGAATTGTTTTTGGATTTATGATTTTGTCTTATGTTTTCTGTGTTTTTGATTGTTTTTGTTGATTTTGTTAAATTAAAAAATTCAAAATTAAAATTTTTTTTTTGGAGGAAATCGTCCAGGACGAAATATTTTCGTACGGGACGATGTGTAAAGAAACAGTTTGCGTGAATTTAAACCATTTTGAGAGCAGTTTTTTATTGGATCGTCTGTACGATCTGTGATCGTCCAGTACGAATTTTTTTTCTCAAACGTCGGGACGATTGAATGCAGCGGTTGAGTGGATAAGACAGTTTTTAATACGAACTTCGTCTGTACGAAATTTTTTTTCGTCTGTACGAAATTTTTTTTCGTCTGTACGAACATGTGTCGATTCATTGTAGGGGACGGTTTTCAAGAGTCATTAAAACGAAACGCTTTTTGATCGTCTGTACGAAATGTTTTCGTATGTACGATCGGTCAAGTCAAAAAGCCTGTACGAAGGGACGCATCGTAAGTTGTGTTGAATACGAAAAGCCGTTACATTTTGGACGAATTGGATCGTCTGTACGAAATTACTTCGTCCAGACGAACAATAATTTTTCGTCCAGGACGAACGTATCATTTTTCTTTAAATATGAAGGCTTTCAAACTTGACAATTACACTTTCAAAACATCTTTTTCAATCCCTTTCTACATCAAATCAACTATGGCCTCCTCTAGCAAAAGACAAAAAGTTTTGGTGAAGAAACCTAACAGGAATGCCCCAGACAACTTTCTTTCCAAGGCAAATGAGGAATCTTTTCCTCGTTTTGCATCCGTAAAAATCACTCCGTCTCGCATTCTTATCCAAACGGAGTTGAAATTTCGGGTATTGCACCTCTTCGCCTCAACTCAATTTCAGTTCATTCTTTCTCTTGTCCACTTCTACAATAAGCAAACCTACCATTACTTCCTAGCCAACATGAGTTTCAATTCTGACCACTCTATCATTAGTTCTTTTGTTTTTAAGAAAAAAGTTGAGATCACCAAGCACGACCTTGGTGCATTTTTAAACTTAAGGACTGAAGGATATAGAGCCCACACCCTAATGTCAGAAAACATCTTCCATTGGTTTGAAATCAATAGGGTAATTAGAGAAAATGCAATTGACAATCATGTTGCTAGAGTGGCCGGTATGACCCAAGATGCCCGAATCATCCAGCATATCCTTAGATCCTCAATTATTCCTAAAGCTGGTGATAGGATTAACATTACTCCTCTCCTTTCTTGTCTAACTTTTTTAATCATGAAAAGACAACCTATTGATGAAGCCCAACTCATCCTAGATCATATCTATGGGCTTTCAGAAATAGGACATCCTGATCAGAAGAGGAAGAAGAACATTTCTTTAGGGCACTTGATTACTTATATTTTGGAGAAGAAGTACAATATAGTGCATCCTGATGAGGAATATGAAGAGCCAGTTTACTACAACGATGCATCATTCAGACTGCTCTTCAAGGAGGAAAAAGAAAAAGAAAAAGCACATGGCAGTGCTTCAGAAGAAGAAGAAGAAGGAGTGCAAGCTTCTGCTTCTCAATCAGATTACCAGAATCTGATTGAGAGATTTGATAGACTAGAGACTCACATTGATCAAAGGTTTGATCAATTTGATGCTCACCTTACGCAGCAGCAACATGACATTGGTAATATTAGAGATGAAGTTCATGAAATAAATACCAATGTAATGTTGATGGCCTCCTACTTCAACCTCTTTGGCGGCATTCCTCCTCCTCCTCCAGAACAGTAGAAGTTTTTTTTTATGTGTGTCTGTTGTATTTTTTTTGTTTTGTTTGTTGTATTGTTATGTTTTTGTTTAAGTTCAATGTTTTTATGTAATTTTTTTTTAATCAATGAAAGTTTGTTTGTTTTAGATTTGTTTTGAAATATGGCTAATCTTTATGAATTTCATTAATATAGTTTTTAATCTACATTGTGCTTAAATTCGATTGTAATATGAGATTATCTATATTAGAAAATCTAGACTTTCTAAATTTATAATTTGTTTATAACTTGTTGTATTTAGAATTTTTAAATTCATGTCTATTCATTTAGACTACATAAAAGTTAATATTGTTATTACAATTTTGATGTTTTCTTATTTTGTATTTCTATGCTCAATTGATATTTATACACCTAGAAATATTTGAAATCTTAGATTATAGATTTTGGAAAGAATTGGTCAAATTACTCTTGAACATTGTACAAATGTACAAAAATCAAAAGGGATTCGCAAAAATTTGCAAAGTGAAAAAGAGGCACAAAATAAGCCCAACCAAAGAAAAATGCACAAAAATGTGCTCCAAAACTTTGAAAAGATGTGCAAAGCACCACATGAGGTAATTCTCTTCTTTCCAAATTCGTTTAATCTCTTAATTCAAGTTGATCTACTGTTCATTTATATTCTATTGAACTTTGAAATATAGAATTTTTTTACATCTCACTTGTAATGATTTTCAATAATCAAAATGTCTAAATCGAATCATGTCTTTGATAAATTCTTCTTACTTATAATGTTATATCATTTCATAAATTTTATGAATTTCTATGATTGACCTAATATCTTTAGTTTAAAATTGCATACCCTATGTCAAATCACAATTTAGATTAAATTTTAACAATGAATTTCATATTATTATTTACATTTCTTGTCTTTTTCTTCTTCACTTTTTGTTGCTGTCAAAAAGGGGGAGAAATTATTATGTTTGTGTTTATGTTTTTGTGGGTTTTTGTGGTTTATGTTTTCTGTGTTTTTGTGGTTTGTGTTTTCTGTTAAAATTTTTGAAAAACAAAAATATTGTTCTTTAATGCCTCCTTATTTTAATGTACTCATAAATTCAGGGGGAGTTTAGGAGATAAGAGATTTGTTTTAACTTGAAACCATACTAATAATAATTGTTTTGCCATCATCAAAAAGGGGGAGATTGTTTGAATAGTTGCTATTTGAATGATTTATATTTGTGCAACTTATGTAGTTTTGATGATTCCAAACATTATTGTTCAGATGTATAGTTATCTCCTAACAATTTTAGAAGATTTGCACTTGCTCTTGTGTGTACTAACATTTCAGGAAAATCAGACTCCAGACTACGAAAACTTCAAATCAAATTCAACATATGATATTTTGTTTATTTGAAGTTTGTCTTTTCTTTGAATTAATTTTGAAAGGGAGTGATTGTAATTGAGTGAATAAAATCTCACACACACAAATTAGGAGATCATGAAATTCAATACTGATCGTACAGGACGATATTTATCGTACTGGATGATCTGTCAGTTATCTCCTATAGAGCACTTGGAACGAATAGGAACTTGCTTTAAAAAATTTTCTAAGTCCTATTCGTCCAGGATGAATTTTAATATCATCTCGGACGATGGGTTCTCTGTAAAATTTCGTCCATACGAATTTTACCATCGTACGAGGTGACCAGCTCTCTGGAAAAATTTCGTCCAGACGAAAATAATTATCGTACCGGACGATCAGCTCTCTGGAAAATTTTCGTCCAGACGAAACCAAATTATCGTCCCCGGCGATTGGTCCTCTGGAAAATTTTCGTCCAGACGAAATAAATAATCGTCCAGGACGATCGGCTCTCTGGAAAATTTTCGTCCAGACGAACATATTTTCGTCCAAACGATAAACTGACTTAGGACAGTTTTCAGCAGTTTCTAGAACCGACCTTGTAATAACCGTTCGTACTGGACGAACCTAGTTCGTACAGGACAATCAGCTGTACGAAGTCATTTCATACACATATACAAATTGGGTCGTTTCAGATCGTTTAAGTAAAATCGTCCAGGACGATCCAGGATCGTACGGGACGATCCACTGCGTACAGAATTGGAAATTTGCAGTTTTTGGGCGGTTTTTCATGTCTTTTGTATAAATAGTCCAAATTAGACTGCCACCCAATCTTTTTGTCATTTGATCTTCGTGCCTATTGAGAGAATAGCCAAGGAGAGAGTGGAAGAGAGCATTCAAAGGAGGATTCCTACCATTGGAGCAAGAAGGCTTCACTTGGATTGCTAAGGTAAGAATCTCTACTTGTGAAATTGGATTTCTTCACTCTTTTCTTTCTTCCTTCTAGATTCTTGTGAGAAGATCATTCAAGAAGGTCCGGTTTTCTGCCGACACTTGGAGAGTGTGAACAGACGAGGGTTCTCTGCCTACACTAGGAGAGTGTAAAAGGAAGAAGGTTCTCTGCCTACACTTGGAGAGTGTGAACAGCCGTAGGGTTCTCTGCCCACACTAGGAGAGTGTGAAAGGACGACGGTTCTCTGCCCACACTAGGAGAGTGTGAAAGGACGACGGTTCTCTGCCCACACTAGGAGAGTGTGAAAGGACGACGGTTCTCTGCCGCACCGGGGAGTGGTGAAAAGAGTGTTTTGTACAGGCTTCTCCGCCTTGCTGTGGGTGCTAAAGGAGAGTCACTTTGTGGTATTAGTGCAATACTCAGAGGGTGCCTCTGAGGAGTGGATGTAGGTCTGGTTATAGACCGAACCACTATAAATCTGGTGTCATTTACTTTTTTGCTTTTACGTTTCCGCATTTTAAATTTCAGTTTTAACAACTCTGTGGTTGAAAAACATTTTTCTACAAACTTTAAAAGAAAATTTTATTTCGGTTCAACTTTATCATTAAGAGGGTTTAAAATTTTAAAACTACCAATTCACCCCCCTCTTGGTAGCCGTGGGACATTTACTTAGGCTTAACAACCTAATTACTAGACTCAACAATTTGTAGCTTGATATGTTTGTTAGGACAGGGTCCAGAATCTGATATATGCAAGATTTTCAAGATTAAATTCAATTTGATTTGAAAAAAGTTTGAAGGTTCGAATACAAGTTAAGCTTATAAAAATAATTTTTCTTAGAGAAAATGGCAGGTTGATTTTTTTTTTTAAAAAAAAGAAATTTACCTCTATCTTCCTTAAATTGTAATTAAAACTTCATTGTAGTTGACTCCTCTAAATATTTAAAGAATAAGACCTATAATTTTCAATGCTAAAATGAAAAGTGTGTTCCCTCCCTCCCTCCACTTGGGTGGATTAACGCTTTAGATGAAGATATATTTAATCTCATTTCCTTTCGGAACCTCAAAGCACAGAAGTTTTGCTGATTTTGCTAAGTTCATAGCAATTGCTGAATTAAATTTAAATATGTTTTCAAATTTTCTTTTCAACCATATTATGATTTTTCTAATCTTAGAAATGTATAAATATTGGTTGATATATTGAAAGTTTGAAAATCATTCTAAATTCCCTCATCTTTAAACTTTATTGTAGGTTAAAGTTTAATATGCCTATAAATCCTATTTCCTAAGAGTACTACATAGATACGATGATTTGTCCTCTATCATGTGGTTTAACTCTGATAGAATGTGGATCTTAAGGTATGCGATGAAGATAAATAGACAAGTTATATAAAAGCTTTTGTTCATCATATGTTGTTTTCTCTTATGGTGATATTTTATAAATCAAATATTAGCTAAGTTTACTCTTGGCATTATTACTCCATTTGAGAAAACTCATGAGCAAATCTTGTTAAGATTGATCATCTTAAATTTTTGTTTGGTCAAAAACTTAGGACGATTCAAGGTTCTTTATTATAGTTAATCCATGATATGGTTAATATTCCCTCTATCATGTGATTTTCCATCAAAATAAATTGACATTTCTTGAATTGATACTAAGTTAGTCGACTTCATTACATCTTTAATGGTTTCCTTCTTTAGAAGTGATAAAAAAAATTTATCATATTTGGGTTCACCCATTATGATATCCATAAATAACTTCTTTTAAATTAAGATTTATGTCAAATTGAAATTGGACGAGGTGGAAGTTTTATTCATCTTTTTATCGTTATACATCTTATAAGCATCTTGCGAGTTGATGAATTTATTTTATAATTATCTCAACTAAGTTGTCTATTCATACTATAGGATCGGGTCCAATTTGTAAATCAATATTCCTTGTATAAGAATGTTAATTTTTTTTAACTCTTATACTTGGAAGATGATTTTACAACTGAAATAATCTTTTCAAGATTTAAATAGAGGAAGCCTCCTTAAAAAAAAAAAAAAAAAAAAAAAAAGAGACACATTTAAATGTGTAGTAAAAAAAAAAAAAATAGAAGAAGAAGAAGAAGAAGGCTTCCCTTTCTAAATCTTGAATATCAAAGGACCTATTTATCCTTTAGTATTTTTTAACACTTGATTTTCAGAATTCAAAATTTTTTATTCATCATAAAGCATTGATGTTCTATTAGATGTAAAATATAAATATCATCTGCAAGATTTGGAAATATTGAATTTCTACCTCTAATTTGATTCTCTTTTGATATAATTCTTAATTTAATGAAAACATAAAGAAGGAAACCCCAGTTTTGCTTGTAGGGAGCTTTGATCTGGGTTAACAAAATCTAAATCTTGAGACCTCTCTAGTTGGAAACTTGAGTAGGTTTATTCATATCTTCAAATCATAAAGGAAAATTACATAGATGATCAATCTAAATGAAATTATAATGGTGCTGGTTGTGCATTATTGGGTTTCACATATCTAACCTAATTGAGATGCATAAACAAACCATTATCCAAAAATCTTTAACTCTTTTTTGGACATCTTCCAATTTGAATGAGATTCTAGATAAGATCCTGATACTGGATGATCTATAGTTATATTTATAGATATAAAATCACTTTCTTTAGATTCAAATTTTTGAAATGAATCTAAGGGACATACCTTAGTTGGTTTTGAGATGATTGTATAATATTCTCATTCACTATTGAGTAGATATCATACAAATTTAAATCTATTATTGACTGAGCTAGGATGTTAGAACATGAGGGGTTCTATTCTTAGTGATGTCGATGATATCTTTGTTTGAATCTTTATCAAACTTCAAAACAAAATCAAACTACAATTTGACTAAGTCTATAATTGACTAATCTCGGATGTTAGAATTGGAGGGATTCTATTCCTGATAAAGTCAATGGTAACGTCGTCAAAAAGATATTAAAATTCAATTCAAAGTATATCTTTTTCATAAATTAGAATCGGATGTTAGAGTCCAACCAACTCTATCCCTGTTAAATAATATTTCCATAGCATTGAAATCTAAAATATTTGAAACTACAATTTTCTTTAAAGAAAGTTGTTAAGTTTTGGATATTTTGATTAAACTCATGTTGGTCATATTCAAACTATTTAATTTAGAGAGAGTCAACCAATCCTTCGTTGAGTTTTTAAATCTTTTCCAATATCATTTTGATTGGTTTAAGATAATTAAAACTTAAGCGATTACAGTCAAATATTATAAGAAAATTATCAAATAAAAAATAAAGCTTTTACTTTTTAATGAAAATCAAACTTTTCTCAATCATTATGAGAACTTGATATTCCTTAGTGCTTTCACTACAAAAGATGCTCAAATATTCTCCTTGTTCTTCAACAACTCATGCAAAAGTTTAAATGTTTTTAAGGAAAATTTTATCATGTTGCATTTAGTTCTCCTAGAACATGCAAATGAGGACTCTAGAAAATTCATATGATTTTCTTTGAGTTAATCGAAACAAATTCAATCATATAATTAATCTTTAAACAAAATCTTGCATTTCTCTTTTGGTGGTCGAGATGCTTTGTTAAGTCTTTATTTATCAAAGATGATCAAACTACTCCCATTTCCCTTTTTCACATATGATGATCCAATATAAAAAACAAAATCCCTAGTGGAATATTTGTATGTTATAAGGATCATCTATATTAAAAAAAGGAACAAAGTTTTTAATTCAATGAATTTCAAAATTTTTATTCTTCCAAACATTTTTCTTTCCCTTTTAGAAAATGACATATACAAATGTTATAATCTCTAATAGAATATTTGCAATTTGTTAATGTCATTTGTGATGAAAGGGAAATGATCCATGGCTTTAAAGAAATCAACTATACATCTAAATTCTAAATTCTGGCTTAAGTCCGCTCTTAAGGCAGCCATCCTGTTTAAATTCGTCTTTAGGTATAAGTCCTCCTACGGCATCCTATTGACATCTTTGGAGTTAGGAGTAAGCATCCCTAGTGGCATCTTAATCTTCATTTCGAGGAGAAGTATAAGCATCCCTAGCGGCATCTTCTCTTCATAAAATGTTAAATCTTAAATCCGTCTTTAGGTATAAGTCCTCCTACGGCATCCTATTGACATCTTTGGAGTTAGGAGTAAGCATCCCTAGTGGCATCCTAATCTTCATTCCGAGGAGAAGTATAAGCATCCCTAGCGGCATCTTCTCTTCATTAAATGTTAAATCTTAAATCCGTCTTTAGGTATAAGTCCTCCTACGGCAACCTATTGACATCTTTGGAGTTAGGAGTAAGCATCCCTAGTGGCATCCTAATCTTCATTCCGAGGAGAAGTATAAGCATCCCTAGCGGCATCTTCTCTTCATTCAATGTTAAATCTTAAATCCGTCTTTAGGTATAAGTCCTCCTACGGCATCCTATTGACATCTTTGGAGTTAGGAGTAAGCATCCCTAGTGGCATCCTAATCTTCATTCCGAGGAGAAGTATAAGCATCCCTAGCGGCATCTTCTCTTCATTAAATGTTAAATCTTAAATCCGTCTTTAGGTATAAGTCCTCCTACGGCATCCTATTGACATCTTTGGAGTTAGGAGTAAGCATCCCTAGTGGCATCATAATCTTCATTCCAAGGAGAAGTATAAGCATCCCTAGAGGCATGTTCTCTTCATAAAATGTTAAATCTTAAATCCGTCTTTAGGTATAAGTCCTCCTACGGCATCCTATTGACATCTTTGGAGTTAGGAGTAAGAATCCCTAGTGGCATCCTAATCTTCATTCTGAGGAGAAGTATAAGCATCCCTAGCGGCACCTTCTCTTCATTAAATGTTAAATCTTAAATACGTCTTTAGGTATAAGTCCTCCTACGGCATCCTACTGGCATCTTTGGAGTTAGGAATAAGCATCCCTAGTGGCATCCTAATCTTCGTCCCGAGGAGAAGTATAAGCATCCCCAGCGGCATCTTCTCTTCATTCTATTGATATTCTTGAAGTTAATCTTGATTTATAAAAAGGTTTCAATCATATCAAAATCAAATTCAAAATTCCTATTCGTGTCAAACCTCATTCAACTTTTCAATATCTTGACTTTGTTAAATAATACTAATTTCATTAGTTATTATTTGCTTAAGCCATCAATGCCAATATCAACTTCAAATCAATTCCTCAAACTCGAATCTCTATAAAGTTTTCATTCTAAATTTTCTGTCAAACCCAAAATTCCTTCAATTTGTATACTCAAATCTTTAACTTATACTATGGATCTAGTTGATCGTTTCGGTCAACGTCAATACGCACGATAAACTTTGGCAAGTTTATCATGCCTTTTGGGGGTCCATTTGTTGACCTCATTAGTCGAGGTCAATTTCTCCGGATTCAATTCTAGCACCTAGGTATTCATAGCCTAGTGTAGACGTCGCCTTTAAGATTTCTTTAGGTGGACACCTAATGATGTAGCATCGACTCGAACTTACCACTCAGCTCGAATCAAAATCAATTCAATCCAATTCTAATTCAACCTCAAATCAACTCTTTTAAACCAAAATTTGCTACACCAATCGAAATGAAATCAAATCAAATTAACTCAAATTGAATTCGATTTCAATGGCTCCGATTAAACCGTTTTGACTCGTCACAAGTATATATATAATATTAATTGATACGTCATCAAAAATTATCTTAATCGAGCACGAATCTCGATGCAAAATCAAGTTTGGAAACTTCAAAAATTAATTCGGAGACCATCCGTACTCTGATTTTAGCAAACTTACAGACGAACTGAGCGTCTCAGGAATACAAATCCAACGACACCAAGATCAACCCAATCCGAGCCCAAATGAGTCCAAATCAAGGGCTCAAAGCGCTGTTTGAAGGTTCAAACCGCAATTTGAGTTACCAAACGGTCTCCGATTTTTACGAGCTTATACTCGAATCGAACGGCTCAACGAGACAAATCCAATGAGCCCAAGATCACTGAATTCCGAAATCATTAAGGCCTTCAAATGTCAACCGAACGGTCCACATTCAAAGGGTTCAGCAACAACCCATAACCACCCATTCTCCCTCTCACTCAACCCATAACCACCCACTCTCACTCTCCCTCAACTCAAAAAACGTCCAAGCCTCCCTCCTCTCATACATGACACGTCCAAGCCCCTCCTCTCATCAAATCTCCAGCCTAGGAACCCCAAATGAACCCCTCTATGCTACGGCTTGTTCAACCAGAGGCAACAAAAAGTGGTAAATTTTCTTCTTCTTGATCTCTTTCTTCTACATTCTTTTTTTTTCTTCTTCACTATATCAATCATCAAAATATTAAGAATATATTGATTCCCATTTCTCTCTATGGTTGTAGAAGATGAGGGATTTAGATCATTTCATTTCTTTCATTTTGGGATCTAATGTTGATTTTATAGAAGTCATAAAGCATTATCTTTAAAATTTCTTATTGCTTCTAATAGTTACATCTTTGATGTTGTTTTAAGAAAGTTTTTGGTGAGAAATGTGATGAAATTTTGTTGTTGTCTTTAAGAGAAGAGATTAAATATATCATTTCTTGTTAAAATTGTAAATTAATGCGTATGATTAAGTTGATTTTTCTTCATCAATATATAAGGGTGTAATATATGCATATATGTGCAAATTGTAACTTGTGCATGTCTTGAAAAATAGGAAGCGAAAATTGTTTGTTTTAGAGGTGGAAGTATATGTTGAAAATATTTTGTGTTGAGAATTGAATGTTTTGAAAAGTGCTTTGCGTTGAGGGAGAGGTGTGTATTATTTTGAAAGGTGAATTGTGAAAATTTTTTTTTAAGGATATTTTTGTACATTTTGGAGAGGTGAAAAGTATATATTGTGGGTAAGTAAAAGTGTGTATTTGTGAGAAGTGAAAAGTGTATGCGTGTATCTCTCTAAAAGTATGGGTGATGTTTTTGAAAAATGATTCGTGTGTGTGCTTTAAAATGTAATCGTGTGATCTTTGTAAGATGAAAGTTATATATGCTTCAAAATATGAAATGTGTAAATCTATAATAGTAAAAAATATAGTGTTGAAATGAATTGTGTATAAGTTAAAAGCGATGTGTGAGAAATATAGTGAGGCTAATGGGATCGAAAAGTTGATATTTATGTGTTTTGAAAGTTAAAGTATGTGTATATGAATAGCTAAGTGAATGTTTTGAAAAATATATATGAAATATGTTAGAAGGTGAAATGTTGGAATTTTGGGTAAAATGAAACGTGTGTGGAGATAATGTGGTTTTGAAAAGTAAATTGCTTTTGACTATGTGTATTGAGAGATGAGATATTTTGGAAAGTGTGTTTTAGAAAGTATTTGGATTTTAAAAGATTCAGATTCATAAAGGATTCAAATTGAAGTGTACAAGTGTGAGAGGTAAATTGTTTATTTTGTGAAAATTGTGTAAATTAGAAACAGTGGTATTGAATATTGAAAGATTTTAAAGTGTACTTCTAAAAGTAAAGGTTTCAAAAGCCAAGTCAACACAACCAGTGATCAAGCCCGAAGAAAGGTACGCCTTTTATTTTCAATAAATTTTAATTATATTATTATTATTTATTAAAATTGCTTTCTAATCCCTATTTTTCCCTATTTTCTTTTTGTATTTGCATGAACTACGAGGAACGGTACCGGTCGAGGAAACAAAAGGACAAGTACCTAAAGGCGTCAGTCGCCTCTATCCAGCCGGGTAGAGGTGCTACGGGCGGAACCACCGGGTCGTAGCCCCCGGTGACTGTGAGTATTCTAAACTTAGAAAACCTTTAGGGGCCCCTTGATGTGGTTTGTGCGAACCCTTCCCTTTTAGGTCCTAATAGCAACTTCAATTTTATTAGGATTACTTTTGTTTTATTTTAGATCCTTAAACCTTTACAAGCACGCAAAGTCCTAAGGGTTAGTAATAATAAAATTTTTTATCCTATATAACAGTAGTGACACTTAAGGACAAAAAAAAATTAAGGACTGAGTCTTAGAAAATCTAGACTTAGGATGCATGCACACTTTAGGATAGAAACTTATAACATAGAAAATTTAGTGACATTTCACTTTAGAATTAGTAAATATCTTTAAATTAGAATTCAATCAATTAGAAAACTTTAGCCAATAATTGACTTAGGACATTTCAAAACCTTACAGCCTACTGCACACACTTAGATTTGTTTGTTAGGACAACCGACTCTAGTTTTAGGTTAGACCGGTGTTTATTTTCTTACTACTGTGTGACGGTCTTTTTCTCGATTTTCACTGCATGCTGGTTGTAAAAATATTGGTGTGTTTTCTTACTTACTCTTACTGCACTCTGTGATATGATCTGGTTGATAATTATATTACCTGTAGGTTAGGAGCGATCTGATTGTTAATAAAATTTTCTGCAGGTGGCCACACTCTTGCAGGGCAATAAAAAGGGGGCTAATTGATTAATAAATTTTATAAATGCTACAGGTGCTTCAGCTGCTTAGCCCCCAAATAAAGAGTGTGGCCAAGTGTGGCTAATTAATTCAATTTAAATACATATATATAACTTCTTGGGATGATTTTTGCTTAGGATAACCCTGCAGGTGGTCTAGATTTTCTTTCCCTTTCTGGTGAAATGTAATGTAATGTAAATGTGGTTGAAAAGTATTATAAAATGTGAAAGTGATTTTGAAAGTGAGATATTACATCCAATTTTGGAATCCAAAGAAAGGAGAATATACATTAAAGGATTATTCTCTTTTATTTGGAAAGTCAAATTTGGATGATTTTTGTATCCAAATAGAAAAGAAAATACCCCTCTTAGGGATGAGTTTCTTTTCATTTGGATATCCAGACTCGACGGACCCAAGAAGTTTGTAGAAGAAGAAAAGACAGAACAAGAAGATAAAAGACAAAGAACTGAAGATACAAGAAATAATATAACCCATTTCAAAAATCACTTGCGTCATTGTTAGGATTAGAATCCGGGTTTGTTGTTAGTGGTGCCTGACCACTTTACTTTTCTGCAAATTCTGGGTGTAATATGGACATTGGACATTGGACATTATATTTGGATTATTAAAATAGATTGTTTATATTGTTTGTGCAGTAGATTTTTTTAGGACCTTGCATGCCGTATTTTGTTTTAGCCTGGATTCGAAACGGAGAGATTTTTTTTGTAAGGGTACGCTTAAAATTCTTCTACTTGTAATTTTAAATAAAAAGTTTTTAGGCTCACATAGTAACTCTAACGATCTAAGAAGTAAGCTCGGGACCGCCGAGAGTCAGCATAAGCTCATTAATACTTTCTTTTCCTTGTTAGGCACCTCCCCGCCTGCGGGTTCTGGCAGACCACTTGACCTATGAGGGTGCAGTTCTGTCAAGGGGAAGTTGTGCAATCTCTAGAAAAAAACCTATTTTCTAAGCCTAATTTTTAAACTGCTTCATATTCATTTTATGCATTCGAGTCAATTAGCATACATTGCATTAGATACAAATTAAAAAGAGTATAAAATATTAATAGCATTTTTAGACATTTTTCACCCTACATAAGTTGAGGGGCCAATTAGGGTCTATCTTAGATGTCGGCCCCCAATTCATCAAAACCTAAACAATATCCCTACCCATCTTTCATAAGAGACTGGATACATGGTTTTAAAGCGCCTAGGTGGTTAGCTGGCTCCCCAATCCAGGCCGGGGTAAGTCCAGATTTGCACTTCATTAGTTTGGTTCGGGTCGCTACTTTGTAGTACCCAAATTAGATTTAGGTTCTGAGGCAGATTCTTTTTAGATCTTAAATCCTCGGCCTCCGGGAATATAATCCCAAATTTCTAATAAAATACCAACTTAAACATAAAAGTTTCTCTTAAAATGTAAAGCCCAACATAGGATAGACTGAGGTTGTCTCTGAGCTTCTCAGAATCCGACACCTCCTACTTTTCATCCTTTGACTCGCTAATAAATGTTCAATATTGAGCTTTCTCCTTAAAAATTCTTTACTTCTGTTCCTTGTCTTCTACTTTGTAGTCAAAAGGGTATGAAATCACTGCTTTAATCGAGAGTTTTCTTGGGAGCATTCCTCCTAGGATGTAATTAACTATAGGAGCTTGCTCCTATAGGGATTTGAGAACCCCAGACTAAAATAAACCTTGTTTTATTCGTATAAAACAAGGGAAGAATCTTTGGGGACGTAGATATTTTTAAAACTTTATTTCTAATTTTGAATAGACTTGTAAAATGTTATTATTATCTTTTCAGATAATATAATATTAAACTTTATAAATAATGAATTTTATAAAACTCATTCTCGCTTTTGGATATCTTGAAGAATGTTATGTTCATCTTTTAAGATGATATAATATTCTTCTTGCCATATCTAAATAAAAGAATGAATAAACTTTTTTCAAAAATCGTATTTCTATCTTTAAACATATTCTATAGAATTTCATGTTCATCTTTTGAGATGATATGTTATTCTTTGAACTATGTTTGATTATAGAAATATAAATTTTCAAAATCTTATTTTGATATTGAATCCATTGTAGAATATTGTGTCGGCCTCTCGAGACTGTACTTTATTCTCAATGTAATATTCGATTACAAAATAGGAGAAATCAAAATCTGCGTGGTGACACAATTTTTTTCCCACCAAACACGAAGTTAAAACCAAATAATTAAAAGATGCTATACATGAATTGCCAACTAATATTACCATAAGCTTTAGAGATGTCAAGCTTCAAGATAATATTAATACCCCTTACCTTGAAATCCAAGTCATAGTAGAATTCCTGGGCCAACAAAATATTATCAGAGATAGAATAACCTTTAACAAAGCCCGTTTGGAAAGGAGAAATAATTTTAGGGAGAACAATAGTTAAATGATTCATAAAAATTTTAGAAATCAGTTTACTTAAAAAAGTACAAATACTAATAGGTCTAAAGTAATTCCCATTGGTATCATCATTATTCTTAGGGATGAGAACAATAGAAGGAGAAGAAAAAAAATTAGGCAAAGCATGACCAGCAAAAAACACCAATACTGCAGTATATAGATCATCCTTAATAATACCCCAAGCATTTTGAAAGAATTTGGTAGTGAAGCCAACCGAACCAGTAACAGATTCACCATTCATATCAAAAGAAATATCTTTTAAATCATCTAAAATGGGAGGTTTGGTAAGCAATTCATTATCCTCATGCGAGATAAGATTACGAATAATAACTGGGTTATCAATATTACTAGGGATAAAATTCTTGACTAAAAAAGTTTAATATCCAACAAGCCAATTTCTTCAGCATTCTCAGTAACAGAACCATTCTCATGTTTAATTTTATTAATAAAATTCTTAGCATGTTTTCGTTTAACCAAAGCATGAAAATATTTTGTATTATTATCACCTTCCACCAGATGTTTAGCAGTAGCTTTTTATTTCCAAAAAGTTTCCTTTTGGGCATGTAATTTAAAGAGACAATCTTTAGCCTCTCTAAGTAAAGCAAAATTAGCATTAGAAGGAGAGCTTTGACAAATAAGATCAGCATTGCTAACAATCTCTTCACCACTTAAGATATTAGAAAAGATATTTTTAAAAACATTGTGATTCCACAAAGGTTTAAGGTAAACTTAAATTATGGAGGTCAAATGTAGAGTCTAAAGGATTTTGCTTGAGTAGATCTAAAACTGAATATATGGAGTATAATTTAAGTAACAATAGACCTAGTGAGAGGATTGTGACTTTGGGCGATCAAGTCATTAATAAGAGTACACGTTGTAGATATCTTGGATATATTGTTCAGAGTGATGGTGAAATTGATGGGGATATTATCAGCAAAATTCAAGGTGGATAATTGAAGTAGAGGAATGCATCGGACTTATTGTGTGATAGAAAAGTCCCCCTCAAACTTAAGGGAAATTTTTATAAGATGGTGGTGAAACCTACAATACTTTATGGAGCTAAATGTTGTCCATTAAAAGAGAAGCATAATACTAAGTTAAGTGTTGCAGAGATGATGATGCTTAGGTCGATGACTAACTTGACCCTTAGAGATAGGATATCAAATGAGCATATACGTTAAATTGTTGGAGTAGCTCCAGTGGAAGATAAGATTAGAGAGAGTCACTTTAGATGGTTTATTCACACTAAACGGAGGCCTTCCAATGACTCGTTTAGGATAGTTGAGGTATTAGATTTCACTTATGTTAAGAAAGGTAGAGGTAGATCTAAAAAGACTTGGTTAGAGAATATTAGAAATGATCTTTCTTTATTATACTTAAATGAGAATTTTACTTTTAACCGAGCACAATGGCGAAAAAGGATTCATGTAGTCGACCCCATATAGTGGGACAAAGGCTTGATGTTGTTGTTGTTGTTGTTATTGTGATTCCACCAATTTAAATGTTATTTAAGCCTTTTCAATTTGAACCAAAGTCCTTTTGTGCTAGTGACAAAATTATCCGGATGTAAATGGGCATCCCAATTATCGGGAACAAAACTCAGAAAAGAGTCGTGTTGTAACCACATATTTTGAAAATAAAATTGAGGAAAAGAGTTCACATGCTAATGTTAAGAGCAAAGAGCAAAGGAGAATGATCAGAAAGAATACAACTAAGATGCTCAAGAGAAATGGAACTGAAAGCATTAAGCCAGTTATCATTAAATAAAATACGATCCAGCCTTTGCCATAATTGCCCCTGGTTCCAAGTAAATTTATTACCGGAAAAGCCAATACCAATGAGATTACAATCCATAATCATATTTTAGAACCCTCCATAGAATGCAAAATAGGAGAGGACCCCCTAATTTGCTCTGTAGGATTAGAGATGGTATTAAAATTACCACCCACCATCCAAGGCAATTAATAAATGCTATGAAAATTAGATATCTGCCCCCAAAGAATTTTTCTAGTCCCACGAGAAGACGTAACATAAATGAAAGAAGCATAATAATTAAGATTTAAAACTTCAATATTACAATGCAAAATTTGAGTAAAATTGCCAATAATATCAATCTAAATTGGATCTTTGCAAAATAACCAAATTTTATTGGCACAATTCATAGTGGCATGCTTAAAATCTAAAAATCTAGCAATATTAAGTAAGTTAGAGACATTGACAAGAGGTTCATGAAAAATAAGAATAGAAATATCATGGATACGACATAAATTATTCACCCACAGGAGAGAAGAAGAATACCCAATACCCCTAACATTCCAAATAATTGATTTAAACATAAGAAACATTGTTAATGACTAGTACGTGATTGGGTATTTCTTCCTAATTGTAAAACAAGGTTCTTGCTCTTTCTACCACGCTTTGAGCTTTAATGAAACTAGTATCATTGTCATCTTTAGCAAAGCATTTAGCAGAAAATTCCAATTCATCAGTATCAGTAAAAGCATCACTATTACAATGAGAAGTAGAGGGTAACTTATAGTCAATAATCAAATCATTTTCCTTACCCTTTTGAGGTAGCTCACCTTCTTCCAATAATTCTCCATCCTCATTAGCATTACTATTCAAGTCAAGTTCTACATTCTCTTTCTCAACCAAGGCCATTTCATTAGGCCTCAAATTATTATTTTTACTGTTCCTTTCATTTTCAAACACATTTCCCTGATCATGAACAATAGATAAAGAAGCATCAACATTAGAGGATTTGTTAGTATTCATCAAACAGTCCATAATCGACAACTCAGAGATAGCATTATTTAGAGGAAAAGAATCAATTAGCCCTTGGTTCTCCAAGTTGTCACAATAATTGGGACAACTAGCCAAAGTACTAATAGCATTAACCTACACACAGGAAGGGGCATCCACAATGGTATGATCCGAAGAGGTATGAATGGGGGGAGAGACAATAAGCACAGGTAAAGGAGCATCACCCAAATTGGAAATATTTTCTTCAATCTCAGCAGAAGGCAATTTTTCATTCTCAAGAAGAGGCTCATCATTTCATTGAGATTGTTTGGACACAACGTTATCTTTATAAAGTTGAGGATGCGACCTAAAACATTCATTAACACCATGGCAATGCATTTTACAATGAGAACAAAAAATAGGAAGATTTTCAAATTCCACTTTTTGGAAATATCAATTCAGCTCAGAACCTATCCAAACTTCACTCGGGTGTTTCTTAGAAACATCAAGTTTCACAAGAACACGAGCCATAGAGGGTCGAGAGATAGTAGCAGTGGCTTGATCCATCTGTAAGGGTCTCCCAAAAATTGACGTAAGTCCAAACAAGATTTGCGAATTAAAAAAAATGAAGTCTCAAGTTAGGGAACAATATCTAAGCACGTGCATAGGTGATTCTTCCCTCACATCAAACTTTTGCTTCCATTTGAGAAGATGCATTTAATAAGATTGAATATAATAGGAACTTCTTGCAAAGATACAACTATAATCAAGATCGTTCGTCAATTGGATCACAATATAATGAGGATCCAGAAAACCCACATGAAAGGTACCCAAAAGTTTCAAGCTTACAAAAATTTTTTGGATAACATCCAAATTAGGCCTATACAAAATAATTTTACTGACACGTGTAAGCGAAAATGGAGTGGCCAACTGAAAGATCACCGATCCATTGAACATAAGAGCTGGGTAACCCTTGAAAGAGGTGTGCACAAAGTTGAGCTTAGGCACAGAAGGAGAAGAACAAAAAATGATATTCTTGAAGGACTGAGAATGGCCATCAGGAATGAAAGATATCAGAGGGTTAGATGATGACAGAGTCGTCATCTCCTGAAGCCAAAAAGCTGAAAGAAAACCTCAAACGAAAGCCATGGAAAAATCGAATGAAATCCAATGATTATAAATGTTAAACAAAAATTCAAACCAGATCGCCACGTGAACAAAAGCAAGCTCCCGACAGTAAGCCCTAAATCGCTTAAGAATCACCAAGGGAGAGCAGAGCGCAACGATCGGGTTAGTGGTCTTGGGTATTCAAATTTCTCAAAGTGCTTTATCATCATATATATATATATATATATATATATATATATATATATATATATATATATATATATATATATATATATATATATGATGACCCTGAAAATCTAGAACAGGGGAATCACTATCAAAGAAATATTGAAGATATTCTTTTTCTTCATTTTAATTTATTTCAAGTTCTAAAGAGTTATTTTCTATTGTATCCTATCGCCAAATATAGACAAGATATAGACTGAATCTTTCTTCATTTCTTTATTAGACCTAGCGTGAAATCATATAGTGGAAGAGGTACAAGATTCTTTGCATTTCCATTTGAAGAAACTAAAACTTTATTATTTATATTGTTACTTTCATTCTTGAACTCTTCCTTCTAACCTACTGAAGACTAACCAGCTGATATCTTCTTAGGTTCTTTAAAAGGAACTTTACTTTGGACTTCATCTTCAAGAGTTGGTAGATCAACTTAGAGGGGACTCTACAATCTTTTAGAAACCTGAACACATGAATTATAATTTTTATTTAGAACTTTCTTAGAAGATCGGGATAAACCTATATCCAAATTATTCTTAAGTTTTGAATTTAAGATTGGTACGAAAGGCTCACCAATCACGCATTTAGTAGATTCTTGAATAGAATTAGCTAAATACTCCTTAGGTATCACAGTTGATCTAATATTTATGCTTATTTTATGCAATTATTTAAACGTTATGAAATCTTCTAACTCATGACTGATCACCTGATAATATGGGCAATATTTTGACTACCCTGATTTATCCACATCCTTTGGCTTTGTTACTTCAGGGAGTATGAATTGTGATTTCTTTAGAAGATTCCTGAAGATGTTCTTGATAACTTCTCTTTTAAGTGAATATGCTTATTTTTTAAAGCTTCATATATATCTCTTTGTTCTTTAGTGGTAAGATTAGAGTGAGATTTAAGCTGTGGATTTAATGGTCTATTATATTGCTGATACTATGATGGCTGACTTGGATATTTTGTCTATACTTGCATTGGCTATTTACTCTTATAAACTATAAACATTGAACTAGTCTTCTTTTCAATTCCTTCTAAGGTTTTAATTTTTTAATTTCTACTAAAGATTGATCTTTTTATAAAGTAAATTAAGGCATTTTCACTTGAGCATTAGAAGCTTTACTCTATAACTTTTCAAAAGTTTTGATTATAAACCATTTCAATATGAAGGCAATTTGACTATGAAATTTTTTTAAAAGGATTTCTATAGCATGCTGCTCCTTATGCTAAGGTTCACACTTCATGCTAACATTCCTCCACCTTAAGATGTAGTCAACTAGACTTTCACCAAGTTTCTATTTTTCCACTACCAAATCCACTACTATAGCATGGTGACGTGCTCCAGCAAACCTTTTAGTGAACATCTATTCTAGATCTATAAATATCTACACTAGCCCATTAGTTATTTTAGCATACCACTCAAATGCTACACCTGATAGATTGATCACAAATTATCTAAATAATAGAGCATTACTACCTCCTATATTACAACAACTATTATTGAATTATGCTAGATGTTGCTTTGGATTTCCTGCTCCATCAAAAATTTTAAATAATGGTGGTACGAATCCTTTTGGATAAGGATCTAAGTCATATTCTTCAAGGTAGGGTCCTCCCTTTAAAACAAACAAGGTACCCCTAGACTGTGCTGAAGCATCATTGACATGTTGTTCTACCATTTACTTTATGTTTACTACTTATACTCTGTCTTTTTCTGACCTCACTACTTAAATTTTAACTTCCTTCATTACCTCTTTAGATTTATTGGAGTGTTGCACAGACTAGACTGAAATAGAATCTATGTGAGCTTTAGTAGAAGGAACTTATTTGTTCGATAAAGCAGCTATAACGACAGTTAACTCTTTCATTTTCTTATCCATTCAAGCTATCTATTTGACTTTCTAACTTAATTAATATAATGGATTGCTAGTCATATTAGGAATGTATTCTTCTTCATCATCATCAAATTTTCCATTCTCATCTTCTACTAAATTTATCTTGGTCTTCATCTTATATTTTATATTGATGATTGTGTATCCACCATGAATACACTCTCATACATTTCTTTATCATGTGAATTGACTTCTTCATTTTCTCTAGCTTCTTTCTCCTCTATTTACTGAATGCTCTCCTTTAAGTGATCCATCATTTCCTCACTACCACATTGTGAGGATTTAGAGGAGTATAACTCTATAACAACTAATACTTCTTTCATAGATTTTTCCTTCATTACTTTTGCTTTTAGACATGTGCTATTTATGAGCAATGAGTGTTGTTGATGTGGTGACCATTTTAGGACACCAAACTTTATTGCCATCAGATAATAACACTAGTTGTCTTGTCAATGTATGCCTCCTCCTATCAAATAAGGAGATAAAACTTAACCTTACAATCGATCGATGTTGATCAACTCTTAATGGATGATGATCCAAAGAGACACTAGAGGTTCTAGCTGGAATATTTCTATATTAAATAAAAGGATAGGAAATGGGATTGTACCCTTGATGGGATAATGATTCATATCCAATATATTTACCCAGAGTAAACAGACCTTGCTCATTCGATAGAATTATTCGGTGCTTGATATATGAAAGCCTTTTAGATTCTTGTTGGCTACTTACATCAGTTACAGGTTTACTAAGACCCGCTTCTATGAATTGAAGTCTTCTCTTTATAAGTGGAAACCTCTCTCTCTCTCTCTCTCTCTCTCTCTCTCTCTCTCTCTCTCTCTCTCTCTCTCTCTCTCTCTCTCTCTCTCTCTCTCTCCTTAAGAGTGCTAGCAATCCATTAGATATAATATCATTTACACTCTTTAAACATTTAGTCTTTAATTGCCCATAACCAATGGTGAATTCTTGAATCAACTCATTCATTAAAGATTTAAATTTCCTTTTCCTTTTGGATATGGAAGGCAACAAAGGATTTTGATAATAGGGAGTGGGTGGAGACTTAGCTATCCTGATTAGATTTTCCTCTCTAGCAGTAGCAGAAAGTGTGTGAAAGTGATTCAAACACACTATAGTGGACTCGTACAAAACTTCTGACACTTTAACTCCCATTTCAACTAACTTCAGATTAGCCACTTTAGTTATAGTTGTTTCAAATCTATTTTCATGGCTTATATTTTGATGATTGACAAACACTATTTCTCTTGGACTGCTTGTTGCTTCTAATTTTTTTAGGAATCGAAGATCGAACGAACAGACAAAGCTAGTTCAGGAATGCGTAGGTTTAGGGTTGAGTCAGTCTGTACTTTTATTTTTCACTTCTTGTGTCTACTTGTAATGGTCAAAGAGACAGATGCTAAGTAACCCTACACACACACACACTTGAGAAACTTAGAATTTCTATTTTTACTCATATCAGTGAGGACGATATTTTCATCGTCCTAGACAATCAGGCTTAAAACAGAAAGTCTAAATAAGGATTCTTAATTAAGGCAGCCGTCATTAACATATCAGCCTGGACGATACGTGTATCGGCCAGGATGATAATCTCAAAATAGAAAGAAGTTGTCACCATAGACAATTAAGGTATACTGTATTTTTAAATTTTCGGCCAGGACGATAATTGATCGGCCTGGACGAAATTCTCAAATTATGCCTTAATTGATCAGGAAATCAAGGGAGTAATTAAGGATGATTGATACGATCATATCGTCCTGGACGATCGCAGGATCGGCTAGGATGATCCATTCAAAAATCTTAAGTTACTTCAGGATGATAAATATCGGCCAGCTCGTATTCAGGGTGATGCTCTGGACGATTTACCTCTAATTTGAACTAATCGGCCGGGACGCTCGTAAGATCGGCCTGGACGATCAAGCCAATTTTAAATCGTACAGTTTGCATTCAGGGCGATGCTCTGGCCGATCTTCTGAGATTTGTACTGATCGTCCAGGCCGATGTCAATATCGACCTGGACGATATTGTCGGCAACTTACAATTAATGAGCTCCTTTGAAGCTCTTCTATTTAAGAACTCTTGTTCAACATTTTGGATGACCTTTTTCTGTTGCCTTGACCTGAGAAGGCCTTGAGGAGAGAAAGAGAGAGAGGGAGAGAGAGAGGATCTTAGGAGGGGGAGCTTGTGAGGGTATTCACAAGGGTTGCTTAAAGGATCACTCTACTTGTTCTTCGTCAAGAGTTTCTCGTCCGTGGAAGGGTCAAGAGAGGTAAGGAGTTAGCTTTTTGTTGTGGTTCTCTGCCAGCTTCAGGAGGAAGCAAAAGGAGGTAGGTTCTCTGCCTTGCCGGGGTGGCAAAAAGGAGGTGCTTTGTAAAGGATTCTCCGCCAAGCTGTGGGGGCTAAAGGAGAGTCACGTTTGTAGTGCAATACTTGGAGGGCACCTCTTGGGAGTGGACGTAGGTCGAGTTGACCGAACCATTATAAATTTCTGTGTTCTTATTTTCTTGCTTCCGCACTTTTATTTCCGCATTTATTTTTGTGGTGTGATTTTGGTTTATGTGATTTTTATTCTTTGTGAAAAGAAATTTTTAAAATATCAATTCACCCCCCCCCCCTCTTGGTTAGTTTGGGCCAGTTCTATAGGGCTTAACATCCCTAACAAACTTTCAAGTGGTATCAGAGCACTTTCTAGTGTCATCTGAGTAGTTTCAAGTGGTATCAGAGCGGGATTCAAAAATTTAAGTTTGAAAACTTTTGGAATTTGATCCATGGCTAACCTTGGGAAGCGTAATACTATGGAAGGGTATTCTATTACCCAACCTCCCCTATTCGATAACCTACCTTTTGATTTTAGGAAAACCCGCATGTCAACATTTTTACAATCTACTGATTATCGCATGTGGATGGTTATCAAAGAAGGTTATTCTCCACCTTCTCGTGAAATTAATGGTGTTAAAACTGAAGTGTCTTTTACTGAATGGACTTTCGATGAATGAGATTTAGCTCAATTGAATGTAAAATGTTTGAACTGTTTTTTCTGTGCTTTAAAATCTGAGGATTACATGCGTGTCTCCACTTCCAAAATTGGTAAAGAGATTTAGGATAAATTGTGCATCACCTATGAAGATACTAATGAGGTTAAACAATCCCGTTTGAACATTCTCTTGCATGACTATGAACATTTTCATATGAAACCTCATGAATCGATTTCTAACATGTACACAAGGTTTACTCAGATTGTTACTTCACTGCATGCACTAGGAAAAGAACTTTCAAACTACGAGAAAGTTAACAAAATTTTGAGATGTTTGCCTTCGTCGTATGATGCTAAAATCACTACAATCACTGAATCTAAGGATTTGAATACTTATTCTATTGATAACTTACTTGGCTCACTCATTACTTACGAGCAAGGGGTGAATCAAAGAAATCTTGATTCAGGTGAGAAGAAGAAGGAGAAAACAATTGTGTTAAAGGCGCACAAATCAGATTCTGAATCTTCTGGGTCTGAAAGCGTTGATGTTGCCTTCATCACAAGGAAATTCAAAAGCTTTCTAAGGAAGAAACAAAAGCATCATCAAAATTGGAGAAAAGGTAAGGATCATAAACATGTTAAAGAATCTTCTGATATTGTTTGCTATAATTGTAGGAAACCAGGACATGTGAGAACTGATTGTCATATACTTCAAGATAACACAAGCAAGAAAATGATTGAGGAGAAACCTAAGTTCAAGAAGGACAAGAAGAGAATCCAAAAGGCTTTCTGGGCAGAATCTGGTATAGACTCCTCTGAGACGGAACCAGAGGAAGAGACTACAAACTTGTGTTTAATAGGAGAAGATCAAAGTGATGAGGAAGAGGTATGTAAACCAACCTATGATGAACTATTTGAGATTTGTGAGAAAATACATGCATCATACAAAAAACTCAAGAAAACTCATGCTAGCCTAAAATTAGAACTTTTAAATTTACAAAAAGAGCATGACATTTTTCTCAAAGATCATGCAACTATTAATTCAAATAACATGGCTCTTCTTGATGAATTTAATGATTTAAACAAAAATTATTTGGAATTAATTAATGAAAATAATGCATTAAAAGTTTCACACACCTCACTTAAATCTGATCTTAAGAAATCTAAAGAGATTGAGAAAAAGTTGAGGATTGATAATGATACATTAAAAAGAACTAACTTGAGGATTCAAAATGATTTTGATACATGTAAGAAAAATCAGATGACATCTACTTTTGATCCTAAGCCAGAACCTAGGAAGAGGCATTATAACTCAAATCATTTTAGAAACTCTTTTCCTGGAGTTAGATGTTTTTAATGTGGCATGCTAAGACACATCTCACATACTTGCACCGTTCACCGTAGTACACATTGGGTGTGGAGACCTAAGATGCATGATTCATAACTTACCATACCTGCATTGCATTCTACTTTTCCTAAGAAGGGGCCCAAACCTATTTAGGTTCCTCAATCTGACTGTTGTTAAGTTTTGCAGGAGTGCTCTCACCAACGACCTTATGGGAGCATGGGATAACTGGACATATGAAGGCTCGCAGCTCATACATGCACAAACTTGCTGCTTCAATAATTCCTTGAAATATGTTTTGTTTCAGTGTGTTTTATTTCTGCTTTGTTTGTGTTTTTTTAATGTGTTCTGTTTTCACTTTGCTTTTAAAATTGGCTTTCCATAAGTTAAATCTTTTCAAGATTTTAGATTTTGGAGTTTTGAGGATTGTGTTTAGCTTTTCTAAAATTGGTTAAAGGAAGAAACACCGTTGATGGTTTCCCTCCTTCCGACCTTATTTAGTGGTATGACTTTCTTCTCTAAACAAAAGCCTAACTCACTTTAGCCAATGGTTCTTGAAACTAAGATTCTTTTTATCTTGCTACAAAAAATTTATCTTATGCATAATATCCAATGTTCTTATATATCTCTCAAGTTATTTGAGATCTTTCCCTTGCATTGATCATATGATTATTTAGTTTTGTTTTGTGGGTTATTCTTCCCTATGTTAGAAAGAGAGCTCCTATTCTCTAATATTTGGATGATATACTTGAAAGTGCACAGATGACACTAGAAAGTGCTCTGATACCACTTGAAAGTTCGTTATGGATGTTAAGCCCTATAGAACTGGCCCAAGCTAACCAAGGGGGGGGGGGTGAATTGGTATTTTAAAAAAAATACAAAGAATAAAAATCACATAAATCAAAATCACATAAATCAAAATCACACCACAAAAATAAATGCGGAAATAAAAGTGCCGAAGCAAGAAAACTATTACACATAAATTTATTGTAGTTCGGTCAACTCGACCTATGACCACTCCCCGGTGGCGCCCTCCGAGTATTGCACTACAAACGTGACTCTCCTTTAGCCCCCACAGCTAGGCAGAGAAGCCTTTACAAAGCACCTCCTTTTTGCCACCCCAGCAAGCCAGAGAACCTACCTCCTTTTACTTCCTCCTGAAGCTGGCAGAGAACCACAACTAAAAGCTAACTCCTTACCTCTACCGACCCTTCCAAGGATGAGAAACTCTAGACGAAGAACAAGCTGAGCGATCTTGAAGCAACCCTTGTGAATCTCCTCACAAGCTCCCCATCACAAGATCCTCTCTCTCTTTCTCTCCTCAAGGCCTTCTCAGGTCAATGCAGCAGCCAAAGGTCTTCCAAAATGTTGAACAAGAGTTCTTAAATAGAAGAGCTTCAAAGGAGCTCATTAATTGCAAGTTGTCGACAAAATCATCTAGGCCGATATGAGCATCGGCCTGGCCGATCAGTATAAAACTCAGAAGATCGGCCAGAGCATCGCCCTGGATGCAAAACTGGATGATTGAAAATTGGCTTGATCGTCCAGGCCAATCTCACGATCGTCCCGGCCAATCAGTTCAAATCGGAGGAAAATCGTCCAGAGCATCGCCCTGAATACGAGCTGGCCGATATTTATCGTCCTGAAGTAACATAAGGTTTTTGAATGGATCATCCTGGCCGATCGTACGATCATCCAGGACGATATGATCGTATCAATCGTCCTTAATTACTCCCTTGATTTCCTGATCAATTAAGGCATAATTTGAGAATTTTGTCCAGGCCAATCAAGGATCGTCCTGGCCGATAATTTAAAAAATACAGTATACCTTAATTTTCTATGGTGGCAACTTCTTTCTATTTTGAGCTTATCATCCTGGACGATACACGTATCATCCAAGCCGATATGTTAATGATGACTGCCTTAATTAAGAATCCTTATTTAGACTTTCAATTTTAAGCCTGATCGTCCGGGACGATGTAAAAATCGTCCTGGCCGATATGAGTAAAAACAGAAATTCTAAGTCTCTCAAGTGTGTATGTGTAAGGTTACTTAGCATCAGTCTCTTTGATCATTACAAGAAGACTCAAGAAGTGAAAAACAAAAGTACAGACTGACTCAACCCTAAACCTACACAATCCTGAACTGGCTTCGTCTGTTCATCTGATCTTCGATTCCTGAAAAAGTTAGAACCAACAAGTAGTCCAAGAGAATTAGTGTTTGTCAATCATCAAAACATAAGCCATGAAAATAGATTTGTAACAATCTCCCCCTTTTTGATGATGGAAAACACAAGTAGGAAAATTTCAAAAAAAAAAGTTCATTAGAATTTCAAAGTTACAAACCCAACAACTTTTCCTACCACACCCTACTCCCCCTTTCCTCATCACAAAAAGAGGGTCCAGATACACAAAAGACAACACCACAACAGAGAGAAAAAAAAAAGACAAAAAAGCAAACTACATAAAATAGGAAACAAACAACAGAAATCACAAACTAAAGAAATGAGGGACCCTGATCATCTGATGGAGGTGGTGGAGGTGGCTGCTGAAAGTAGCTGGCAAGTGTGGCATCTTCTGCCTCCCTGAAACGAGGGTCAATTCTAGCCCTCGAAGAACTCCCAGAAGCTTGTCGAACACGTTTCCCACCAGCCATAGAGAAGAGTCAGCAAGAAAACACAAGAGGAGAAAGGATGAAGTGGAAAACCATGGCTGGATCGGCCAGAATTTAAAGAAACGACCATACCGGCTAGGTCGATAGCAGAATCGTCCTGGCTGATATGGCTCAATAATTGTGTATATGCTGATTGGTCAAAAAGGCGGTCTGATCGTCCAAGCCGATCATATATCGGCCAGGACGATTAGACACAGGCGATCATCCCGAGGAGTCAGGTCGGACGACCGTTGAAAAAGTATATCGTCCGGGCCGATTAGGTGTATCGTCCAGGATGATACACAATAATTAATCATACCGACCGAAGATAAAACATTTTAAATCTGTGTCACCTGTATCGTCCAGGACGATCAGTGGATCGGCCAGGACGACTGTCCAATAATGGATCGTCCGGGGCCAATTTTAAAGATTCAAACGTGCTGACACGTGGATTGTCCAGGACGATCCAGTGTATCAGCCAGGACGATGCACATAAAATGCATCGGCCAAACGAAATATTCTATCGGCCAGGACTATCATCATGATTGAAACAGAGTTCAATCAGATCGTCCAGGACGATATGGTATCGTCCAGGACGATGACTTGCAGCAAGCACAGAAAAGACCAGTAGATGGAATTTGAAGAGATTTTGTCCTATCGTCCAGGACGATAAAAGTATTGGCCAGGACGATGTGACTAGAAAATGAAACAAAGAAAATGATGGTGCTGATCAAGGCCCTCAAAAAATAAAACAAAAGAAAAATAGACAAAAAACACAGTAAAAGAAAGCAAAAACACAACAAGAAAAAAAATAAATATTTTTGAATTTTAATTTTTCTAAATTTTTTTTTGTTTTATGGAGGTATCATATGAGAAGTTTTAAACTTTAGAGTTTCACAAGATCAAGGAGTTTAGCCAATCCCAATCAGACAAAGGTAAAATTTTTTATTCTGTTAACCCTAGATAAGACGTTCATTATGGTACAAATTTTCTTTTGAAAACAAAAAGGGCTTAACTCAGAATAAACCTAATCGGGCAAAAAAGAAGATTCAATCAAAACTTGCTTACAAAAAAAATCTCATAAATAATAAAACAAAGTATTTTTTCTCAATCATGAAACTTGAAATCAAGTCTTTGAAAATATCATATAACCCATAAGTTCTTCTAAGTTTTAAAAGTTTTAAAAACACATTTCAAGGAATTATTAAAGCAGCAGGTTCGAGCATGTATGAGCTGCAAGCCTTCATATGTCCAGTTATCCAATGCTCCCACAAGGTCTTTGGTTAGAGCACTCCTGCAAAACTTAACAACATTCAGATTTAGGAACCCAAACAGGTTTGGGCCCCTTCTTAGGAAAAGTTGAATGCAATGCAGGTATGGTAAGTTGTTAATCATGCATCTTTGGTCTCCACACCCAATGTGTACTACGGTGAACGGTGCAAGTGTGTGAGATGTGTCCTAGCATGCCTCATGAAAAACATCTAACTCCAGGAAAAGGGTTTCTTAAATGATTTGAGTTATAATGCCACTTCCAAGGTTCTGTCTTAGGATCAAAAGTAGATGTCATCTGATTTTTCTTATATGTATCAAAATCATTTTGAATCCCCAAGTTAGTTCTTTTTAATGTATCATTATCAATCCTCAACTTTTTCTCAATCTCTTTAGATTTCTTAAGATCAGATTTAAGTGAGGTGTGTGCAACTTTTAATGCATTATTTTCATCAATGAATTCTAAATATTGTTTTTTAAATCATCAAATTCATCAAGAAGAGCCATGTGATTTGAATCAATAGTTGCATGATCTTTGAGAAAAACTTCATGCTCTTTTTGTAAATTTAAAAGTTTTAATTTTAGGCTAGCATGAGTTTTCTTGAGTTTTTTGTATGATGCATGTATTTTCTCACAAATCTCAAATAGTTCATCATAGGTTGGTTTACATACCTCTCCCTCATCACTTTGATCTTCTCCAAATAAACACAAGTTTGTAGTCTCTTCCTCTGGTTCAATCTCAGAGGAGTCAGTACCAGATTCTGCCCAGAAAGCCTTTTGGATTCTCTTCTTATCCTTCTTGAACTTAAATTTCTCCTTAATCTTTTCCTTGCTTGTGTTATCTTGAAGTGTCGGGCAAACAGTTCTCACATGTCCTGGTTTCCTGCAATTATAGCAAACAATATCAGAAGATTCTTTAACATATTTATGATCCTTACCTTTTCTCCAATTTTGATGATACTTTTGTTTCTTCCTTAGAAAGCTTTTGAATTGCCTTGTGATGAAGGCAACTTCATCGCTTTCATACCCGGAAGATTCAGAATTCGATTTGTGCGCCTTTAATGTAACTGTTTTCTCCTTCTTCTTCTAACCTGCATAAAGATTTCTTTGATTCACCCCTTGCTCGTAAGCAATGAGTGAGCCAAGTAAGTTATCAATAGAATAAGTGTTCAAATCCTTATATTCAGTGATTGCAGTGATTTTAGCATCATACAACGAAGGCAAACATCTCAAAATCTTGTTAACTTTTTCATAGTTTGAAAGTTCTATTCCTAGTGCATGCAGTGAAGTAACTATCTGAGTAAACATTGTGTACATGTTAGAAATCGATTCATGAGGTTTCATACAAAAAAGTTCGTAGTCATGCAAGAGAATGTTCAAACGGGATTGTTTAACCTCATTAGTATCTTCATAGGTGATGCACAATTTATCCTAAATCTCTTTACTAGTTTTGCAAGTGGAGACACGCATGTAATCCTCAGATTTTACAGCACAGAAAAAGCAGTTCAAATATTTTGCATTCAATTGAGCTAAATCTCGTTCATCGAAAGTCCATTCAGTAAAAGCAACTTCAGTTTTAACTCCATTAATTTCACGAGAAGGTGGAGAATAACCTTCTTTGATAAGCATCTAAATGCGATAATTAGTAGATTGTAAAAATGTTGACATGAGGGTTTTCCAAAAATCAAAAGGTTGGTTATCGAACAGGGGAGGTCGAGTAATAGAATACCCTTCCGTAGTGTTATGATTCCCAAGGTTATCCATGGATCAAATTCAAAAAGTTTTCAAACTTAAATTTTTGAATCCCGCTCTGATAACACTTGAAAGTGTTCAGATGACACTAGAAAGTGCTCTGATACCACTTAAAATTTTGTTAGGGATGTTAAGCCCTATAGAACTGGCCCAAGCTAACCAAGAGGGGGGGGGGTGAATTGGTATTTTAAAAAAATTGCTTTTCACAAAGAATAAAAATCATATAAACCAAAATCACACCACAAAAATAAATGAGAAAATAAAAGTGCAGAAGCAAGAAAACAAGAACACAGAAATTTATAGTGGTTCGATCAACTCGACCTACGTCCACTCCCCGGAGGCTCCCTCCGAGTATTGCACTACAAACGTGACTATCCTTTAGCCCCCACAGCTAGGCGGAGAAGCCTTTACAAAGCACCTCCTTTTTGCCACCCCGGCAAGGCAGAGAACCTACCTCCTTTTGCTTCCTCCTGAAGTTGGCAGAGAACCACAACCAAAAGCTAACTCCTTACCTCTACCGACCCTTCCACGGATGAGAAACTCTAGACGAAGAACAAGCAGAGCGCTCCTTGAAGCAACCATTGTGAATCCCCTCACAAGCTCCCCCTCACAAGATCCTCTCTCTCTCCTTAAGGCCTTCTCAGGTCAAGGCAGCAGCCAAAGGTCTTCCAAAATGTTGAACAAGAGTTCTTAAATAGAAGAGCTTCAAAGGAGCTCATTAAATGCAAGTTGCTGACAATATCGTCCAGGCCGATATGGACATCAGTCTGGCCGATCAGTACAAAACTCAGAAGATCGGCCAGAGCATCGCCCTGGATGCAAAACTGGATGATTGAAAATTGGCTTGATCTTCCAGTCCGATCTCATGATCGTCCAAGCCAATCAAGTTAAATTAGAGGACAATCATCCAGAGCATTGCCCTGAATACGAGCTGGACGATATTTATCGTCCTGAAGTAACTTAAGGTTTTTGAATGTATCATCCTGGCCGATCCTGCGATTGTCCAGGACGATATGATCGTATCAATCATCCTTAATTACTCCCTTGATTTACTGATCAATTAAAGCATAATTTGAGAATTTCGTCCAGGCCAATCAATGATCGTCCTGGCCGATAATTTAAAAATATAGTATACCTTAATTGTCTATGGCAGCAACTTCTTTTTATTTTGAGCTTATCATCCTGGCTGATACACGTATCGTCCAGGCCGATTTGTTAATAACGGTTGCCTTAATTAAGAATCCTTATTTAGACTTTCTGTTTTAAGCCTGATCGTCCAAGACGATGTAAAAATCGTCTTGGCCGATATGAGTAAAAACAGAAATTCTAAGTCTCTCAAGTGTGTGTGTGTGTGTAGGGTTACTTAGCATCAGTCTCTTTGACCATTACAAGTAGACTCAAGAAGTGAAAAACAAAAGTACAGACTGACTCAACCCTAAACCTATACAATCCTGAATTGGCTTCGTCTGTTCGTCCGATCTTCGATTCCTGAAAAAGTTAGAAGCAACAAGCAGTCCAAGAGAAATAGTGTTTGTCAATCATCAAAACATAAGCCATGAAAATAGATTTGTAACAATACTCACAACTGAGCTTCTTTTAAGAGTTTGCAAAAGAGCTTTTAGCTTGTAATAATTAAAAAGGAAAGAGGCCAATGACGCCAAATTGAAAAACAAAAATATATACACAAATGTGTATCCAAAATCAAGATGCTCAAAGAGCCAAATCAAAGATACAAGAGGCATAAAATAAGCCCACTAAAAAGCAAGCTATATTCTCTTTTTAAAACTTTTAAAACTTTTAAAACTTAGAAGAACTTATGGGTTATATGAGATTTTCAAAGACTTGATTTCAAGTTTCATGATTAAGAAAAATTACTTTATTTTATTATTTATGAGATTTTTTTTCTAAACAAGTTTTGATTGAATTTTCTTTTTTGCCCGATTAGGTTTATTCTGAGTTAAGCCCTTTTGTTTTCAAAAAGAAAATTTGTACCATAAAGAACGTCTGATCTAGGGTTAACTGAATCAGATATTTTACCTTTGTCTGATTGAGATTGGCTAAACTCCTTGATCTTGTGGAACTCTAAAGTTTAATTTTTTTTTGAACTTCTCATATGATACCTCCATAAAATAAAATAAAAAATAGATAAATTAAAATTCAAAAATATTTGTTTTTTTTTTCTCGTTATGTTTTTGCTTTCTTTTACTGTGTTTTTGTCTGTTTTTTTTTTTTGTTTTTTTTTTGAGGGCCTTGATCACCACCATCTTTTCCTTGGTTTCATTTTTTAGTCACATCATCCTGGCCGATACTTTTATCATCCTGGACGATAGGACAAAATCTTTTCAAAATCTATCTGCTGGTCTTTTCTCTGCTTGCTGTAAGTCATCATCCTGGACGATACCATATCGTCCTGGATGATCTGATCGAACTCTGTTGCAATCATGATGATAGTCCTGGCCGATAGAATATTTCATCTAGCCGATGCATTTTATGTGCATCATCATGGCCGATACACTGGATCGTCCTGGACGATCCACGTGTCAGCACGTTTGAAACTTTAAAATCGACCCCGGACAATCCATTATTGTACAATCGTTCTGGCCGATCCACTGTTCGTCCTGGATGATACACGTGACACAGATTTAAAATATTTTAACTTCGGCCGGTACGATCAATTATTGTGCATCGTCCTGGACGATACACCTAATCGGCCCGGACGATCAGCATTTAGCCTGATTTGATACTCACCAGCAGCTGTAGCATGACCAGGACATCGCCTGGTTCAATGCTCAGTTCACTATGCTTGCCAGCTACTTTCAGCAGCCACCTCCACCACCTCCATCAGATGATCAGGGTCCCTCATTTCTTTAGTTTATGTTTTATGTTATTTGTTTCCTGTTTTATGTTGTTTACTTTTTAGTCTATTTATTTTTTTTCTTTGTTGTGGAGTTGTCTTTTGTGTATCTGGACCCTCTTTTTGTGATGACAAAAGGGGGAGTAGGGTGTGGTAGGAAAAGTTGTTGGGTTTGTAACTTTGAAATTCTAATGAACTTTTTTTGAAATTTTCCTACTTGTGTTTGCCATCATCAAAAAGGGGGAGATTATTACAAATCTATTTTCATGGCTTATGTTTTGATGATTGACAAACACTATTTCTCTTGGACTGCTTGTTGCTTCTAACTTTTTCAGGAATTAAAGATCGGACGAACAGATGAAGCCAGTTCAGGATTGCGTAGGTTTAGGGTTGAGTTAGCCTGTACTTTTGTTTTTCACTTCTTGAGTCTACTTGTAATGGTCAAAGAGACTAATGCTAAGTAACCTTACACACACACACACACTTGAGAGACTTAGAATTTCTGTTTTTACTCATATCAGCCAGGATGATATTTTCATCCTCTTGGACGATCAGGCTTAAAACCGAAAGTCTAAATAAGGATCTTAATTAAGACAGCCGTCATTAACATATCGGCCTGGACGATAAGCTCAAAACAGAAAGAAGTTACCGCCATAAACAATTAAGGTATATTGTATTTTTAAATTATCGGCCAGGACGATCATTAATCGACCTGGACAAAATTATCAAATTATTCTTTAATTGATCAGGAAATCAAGGGAGTAATTAAGGATAATTGATACGATCATATCTTCCTGGACAATCGCAGGATCAGCCAGGACCATCCATTCAAAACCCTTAAGTTACTTCAGGACGATAAATATCGGCCAGCTCGTATTCAGGATGATGCTCTAGATGATTTACCTCTAATTTAAACTAATCGTCCGGGACGATAGTAAGATCGGCATGGACGATCAAGCCAATTTTAAATCATCCAGTTTGCATTCATGGCGATGCTCTGGCCGATCTTCTGAGATTTGTACTGATCGGTCAGGCCGATGTCCATACCGGCCTGGACGATATTGTCGTCAACTTGCAATTAATGATCTCCTTTGAAGCTCTTCTATTTAAGAACTCTTGTTTAACATTTTGGATGACCTTTTGCTGCTGCCTTAACCTGAGAAGGCCTTGAGGAGAGAAAGAGAGAGAGGGAGAGAGAGAGGATCTTGTGAGGGGGAGCTTGTGAGGGCATTCACAAGGGTTGCTTCAAGGATCGCTCTGCTTGTTCTTAGTCTAGAGTTTCTCATCCGTGGAAGGGTCGGTAGAGGTAAGGAGTTAGCTTTTGGTTGTGTTTCTCTGCCAGCTTCAGGAGGAAGCAAAAGGAGGTAGGTTCTCTGCCTTACCGGGGTGGAAAAAAGGCGGTGCTTTGTAAAAGGCTTCTCCACCTAGCTGTGGGGGCTAAAGGAGAGTCACGTTTGTAGTGCAATAATCGGAGGGCGCCTCCCGGGGAGTGGACATAGGTCGAGTTGACCGAACCACTATAAATTTCTATGTTCTTGTTTTCTTGCTTCCGCACTTTTATTTTTGCATTTATTTTTGTGGTGTGATTTTGGTTTATGTGATTTTTATTCTTTGTGAAATTGTTTTTTTAAAATACCAATTCACCCCCCCCCCCCACTCTTGGTTAGCTTGGGCCAGTTCTATAGGGCTTAACATCCCTAACGAACTTTCAAGTGATATCAGATCACTGTTTAGTGTCATCTGAGCACTTTCAAAAGTGTTTGATAGCTTATTCTTTTCTAGTAGTTTAGCTTTCCCTCTTTTCTTCAGACAGTGATTCTTGTTCCTTCTCAGAGATTTGGTCATCTACTCAATGGGGGAGGATGACCCAAACTCAAATTTTCTTAGGTATAACAATCCAAGAATAACAGTAGATTTCTCCTTCTGGCTATTAGATAGATTGGAAAAGACGGATGAGTGAATATTGAGGTTTTAGAACCTATTGGCGTAACTGTAAACCCAACCTTAAGTACAGTTTTCACATGTGCAGTAAGCAAAAATTCAACCTTGACAACTTTAGACTATGGCCCAGTGAAGGTGAATTAAACATTAAGAACTGAACCAAACTAGATTGTAGTTACGTCAGTAGATGGAACAATTAGGTTTGCATTACCATAGAAAGAGAATATCAACTTTCTATACAAGGATTCTGTAATAGACTATTTTTTTTTTTTTTTGAGTCTTCAAATTTCATTGACCTTTAAATAAGACATAGATCCGAAGAATATACTAGCAAAGTTTACTGAAACTCCTAAGCATGATTAAAATCCTCTAACTTTTAATTACTCGCTGACTTTAAATTAGGACCCAAACTATGAAAATATAGCCTAGAGAGGTGTTTGGAATTAAGGTTTGAATTCTAAGTTATAGAGAAAATGATTAATGTTTAATTTTGAATTTAGATTTAAAAAGAACATTGAAAAAGGACCCTAATCCAAAGACTCTCAAGTATGGACAATGAATGAAGACCTGAACTTGATTTGATTTAGATTTAGATAGAGATATTTATGAAAGGACTTTAAACAAAAGACATAAATTATTTTAGAATTTTTAATCTAAAGTTTAAATCTACATTAAACCCAATAACCCAAATATTTAATCAAATATATATGTCTTTGAGAAATTTAATTTTCACTAAAAAAGGAGAGAAAAGTATATCTCTAGTAGGAGTGTAAGTGAGCAAATCACACTCGTGAGCCAGCTTGGGCTCAGCTTGATAAATGGCTCATGAGTTGAGCTTAATGAGCTAACAAGATAAACTTGAGTTAGCCCTGAATCGACTCGTACGCTCGTAAGCCGGCTCATTTATAAAATATTAATTTAAACTATATTAAAATATATCATAATTCAAAATTTTAAAGTTGTTAAAAATATTTAAAAAATTATATCATAATTTCTTATATTAAGTAATTCTTTACTTTTTTTCTTATAAATTTTCATTTTTTTATCATTTTTTATAATAATTGTTTAAATTATAATAATTTTCTTTCTTTCATAATAAATGAGCCCACCTATGAGCTTGCTCATAATCAAAGAATAAAGCTCGATCACGAGCTTGAACTTGATTAAGTTATCAAGATCATACTAAAGCCAGTGATGACTCAAGCTTGACTCAACTCCATTACACCCCCCCCTAGTGGAGTTGCCAAAATAATTTGTGGACAAAATTAACTAATGTAAAGATGGCCTTTAGGTCACCTTAGTGTTTCTTTAAAAATTTCTACATAGATAGCATTATATTATCTTAGAATATACACTAATGCCACACTATCTACTTGAAAAGAGAAACATTCTATTTTTATGATCAAACTCAACATAAGAAAAATAAAATTCAACATAAAGGAGAAAATTGATATTCACCTATCATTTTAATTATGAAATCAACTAAGGGTTAAGATTTAATCTGTGTCCAAAGATTTTTCCCCCACTTTAGTAAACTAAAGTGGTGTTTATTTTATACTGCATTTTAGACTCCCTATAGGGGCAAGATCCTATCGTTAATTACATACCCAAAGAGAGAACTCTTGTTTAAAGTAAAGACTAAAGATATTTAATTACATTTGGATTTATATAAATGACTAGGCTAATCAGATTTAAATGTACAAGCTTTAGATAAAAAAAATAGTTATCCTTAGAATTTAGATTAATATTTTTGATTTTAAAAGACTTTGATAGGAATGTGTAAAGATTGAAGGGGTGTATACAACTTCTACTTATATTTGCTAGGAGTGAGTTTCCATCTAGCAATCTTAATGGACAATTAATTTCCTTACATGTAATGCATGATTTGATCAGCTCTATCTTAAGAGATCAAAGGATTAGATTAGACTCTTAAAATTTGATGACTGAAGATGTGTAATTTTTACTTTAGTTTCAAATGACATTAACAAGAAAAATTATTAAGAACTTGAAATTTTATCTTATTTAATTTATCTAACTAAATTTTATAACCATAAAAATTTCTTAGATATTTTGGCATCATAACAGCCCTATACCAATAAGAAAAGCATAGCATCCCTTGAATGCAATGGGTGCCCCGCCACCTTACCCATGACGGGCATAAAAGTCATGGGCTCTAGAGTATGATTAAAAACATTTAAAATCTATGCCTGTATATATGATTGGGTAAAGGGGTAGTGAATATTTTACATAGTACCATATCCTCCTTAAGCTAATATACATATTCCTACAAAGTCTAGAACATATGTATCAAAAGGAACCTATGAAAATTTCTACCATCTAATGTAAACTACCACCCATAGGAATTCATGCAAGATGCAATGTAAAAAATAAAGACAATTAAATATAAAGAGCTTTTTATTTATGCATTAATAATTTATAAGAGACTCGGAACTCTGCAAGAAAGAAAGTTGGTCAGGCTCCACCATAATAAGCCTAGCTTTCTAAGCCTATCATATATATAGATTCAAATATACTTGCTTAAGGGCTTGAAGATCCAAGGATTCTATGGATTTCTAAAAGAGAGTATCCAACAAAAGAGAGGATATCATATTTTGAGCCCCATTTGTACATGTATAAGCAAGTGTATTTAAATATTTTACAACTCAAGATGATATACTACTTGATCTATATATATTTTACATTTAAAATGACTTGCATATATATACATTATCCTTAGGTACATTCTACTTTGACTCTTGCAGGAATTTAAAAGCAATATAAAAAATTTGTAAAAACATATAAACTTTAATACAAATGTGTAGCAACCTAATGCTTTTAATGTAATCTATAAAGAGATAAAGTGCACCAAAAAGAATATCAAATGCATGACATCCAGATTGCTAAAAATAAATAAGCATATAGAAAGTACTCTCAAAGAAAAGCACCGGCCAAGCCTAGGCTAGAGTTGGTTGTCCTAGTAAACCATCTAAGTGTGTGTAAAAAAGCTTTGTGGCTTGGATAATTCTTTTTCTTTATTAGTTTAAAGTTGACTAAAAATCAATTTATTTATTAAAGTTTTACAAAGGATTGTTTAAATTCAAGTTTAATGATTTATAGATTTGATATTTCTTTTAGGGATGTTTGATTATTAGAGTGATTTAGTTTTAGGTTTTAAAGAACATGGCATTCAACAACCTCTAAGTGCTAGAAGGTGTTACTCAATAAGTATTCAACTAATAATTTAATGCTACTTGAAATTACTGAACGACAAGAGGGGGGGTGAATTGTAAAAGTCTTTCGATTAATAAAATTAACCCTAAACAAGAGTTCTAATTTTTTTGTTGTTTTTGAAATATTAAAACAAAGATTTATGCAAATTTGCTTTCACAAAAAAAATATGCAATAGATATGACAAGATTAAAGTGCAAGCAAAAAGTAAGCAATGATAAAGAAAGAACACACCAAGAATTTTATAGTGGTTCAGTCAAAATATGACCTACGTCCACTCCCCGGAGTCCTCCACTCCGGAATTTTCACTATCAAAATAGTTCTCCTTTTGCCCCCCTTGGCAAGGCGGAGAAGCCTGTACAAACCTCCCTTTCACCAACCGGCGTGGCGGAATACCAAACTCTATTTTCACCCTCTTGGCGACGGCAGAGAACCTTCTCGTTTTTCTCCCTCCTGGAGAAGGCAGAGAACCTCGAGGTAACGGATGTAGACGAGCCTTTCCCTTGGAGATCCTTCCTCAAATCCTTCTCGGGCCACAGGAGGAGCAAGATGCAGCAAGCTTGGAGCAACCGTGTGATCTCCCTCACACCTCTTCTCCCTCACAACGCTCACCTCCTCCTTCCTCTCTCAACCCTCAAGAATTCCTCTAGAATTTTCTCCCTTGGAATCCCTCTCTAACCACGTTCACCCCCTCTGTAATTGTTACCCAAAAAAGACTTGATTGACACCTCAAAACGGGCTCCAAAAACCTCTGATTTCAAAATTAGCCGTTACTGTTCGTACAGTACGATTCAACATCGTACAGTACGATCTTCACAAACAGCCGTCGTCCTGGTACGAAGATGTACGATCAGTACAAAAATAAATCGTACTGTACGATATAATATCGTACGGTACGATCGAACAAGCTACTACTCGTACAGGACGATGGTCTGGACGATCGGATGTCATCTCTATTCATCGTATGGTACGATTACTATCGTACAGTACGATGTTCAAATTTTCATTAGCCCTGGATTACATGCACTAATCACGGTTAATTTTAAGTAAGTATTAAAAAACAGATCGTACAGTACGAACTTGTTCGTACAGTACGAACGACGCAAAATCACTTACTTAAACTATGTCACGGCTAGGGTTTTGGATCTGAACATATCGTACAGTACGAAAGACTTCGTACAGTACGATCTATTCACAGAATTGTCCACATAGCTTAGATCGTACAGTACGAAATAAAATCGTACAGTACGATCTACAGAGAAGAATTTTAGTTATAATTTGCAGTTAAAAAAAAACTCTCCCTCTGTGTGTGTGCATGGTTGCTCTTACTCTTACGCATTTTGTGGCCAGACTCAATAAAGTAAAAAGTGCAATAAATGAAAAATACAATATTTGACTCATACTCCTAATCTACCCGGTCTTGAGTCTTCCTTTCTTCCTGAGTCACTTGTGATCTTCCTGAAATGTTAGTGCTCAAGAAAAATAACAGATAAAATAATAATCAATGAAAAGCAGTTCCAAAACAGTCATTATTTGGCATCATCAAAATCTCAAACTCGGGGTCATGGGTTGCAACAATCTTTCCCTTTTTGATGATGTCAAATAATTTGTTGCAAGTAAGAAAGAAAACCATTTCTTTTGAAAAATATTTCTTTTGTTGTTAATTTTTTTGTTTTTTTTTTTTTTTTTTTTTTTAAATTAAGCACAAGAAGAAAAAAAAAACTACAAGTAAGTACAAAACAAAAGATACTGCATTTAGATGAATAGGCATTACAACAAACTTTTCCCCCTTTTGACAGCACAAAAAGGAGGAGCTACTAAAAGCAAAAAGTAAGAGAAGAAAACAAACAGAAACTACAATGCTAACATAAATAAACTAAGCAGACGGGTCCTGATCTGGTGGTGGTGGAGGTGGATTTGGTTGAAAATATTGAAAGAGAGCATCGAAGCGGTGATCAATTGCAGTGAATCGTTCGCCAAACCACTGCATATCAGTCTCGTGTTGGTGATGCTGTTCTTGAATATGCATGTCGAGACGAGTCTGCAGCTGGTCGAAGCGGGCGACTAAGTCATCATCAGAGTGCGCTGGTGCTGGTGCTCGGGGTGCAGCATGGCGTCGTGGTCGAGCTGGAGCTGCGGCTGGTGCATCTTCTCCTTCTTCTTCATCAAAGACGGGTTCTTCAGGCTCATGTCCCGATGAAAGAGGATACGGAAAGAAGCATCCGTATAAAAAATAGGAAGCATGTCGGGTTCACCAGGGTAGGATAACTGATATTTATGGTAGAGGATATATCCTATTAGGTGACCAAGAGCAAGATTTTGTTTCCGTCGAGTGGTGGGAAGACGAACAAAAGTCATGTGCTGAATATAATTGCTAATCAAATCGACCTCATCAAACTTAATGTTGGACATAATCAGGTAGGTAGCGACTAACAGGGTAGGGGTCAGATTGATGCGGTCGCCACCTTTGGGAATGATAGAGGTTCGAAGAACATGTTGAATTATACGGGCATTGCGGGTTAAGGATTGGACTAGAGGCTGGTGTTGGTGAAAAACAGTATTCCTAAGGACTCTATTTACATCGCTCCAGTCAAAATCATCGGTGAGAAAACGAGCGAACCATAGGTCCTTCGGTGGACAGCCCAATATGTTGGGCGATGTCAGCTCTAGTTATTTCAACGGGGCGGCCACAAACAAAGGAGTGAAACGTGGTGTTATCAATGGTGTAGGTGAGGTTGGCGAGAAATTCAAAAAGGAGTTCAGAATTGTATGGAAATGCTAGGGTGAGTAGGAATTGAAAGGTAGTGGAGGCAAAGAGGCCCATTACCTCAAAATTTAGAGCGGCCTAATTAAGCATTTTCGAGGGAGAGATTTTGCAAGCCCTGTAGCGGTAGTAGGCTTCCTCATTTTCACTATTGAGAAAGCGATCGGGTTGACGACTGGAGGAGGACGAGCTTCCGGCAGTCATCCGACCTCGTTTAGACATTGTAGGAGGGCACGAAAACGAAGTGAAGGCTGAGTGAGGAGAGGATTGAGTGAATTGAACAACCTAGGCAAGGGTTTATATAGAATTTTCCGTAAATCGTACAGTACGATTGGAGATCGTACAGTACGATATCCTATAAATGTTCTGACCGTTCGTTTCGGGAAAAGGCAGTCAACTCGTACAGTACGATATGTATCGTACAGTACGATCAGGCGAATATCGATCGTCCCGAGGCCCTCAGTACGACTTTTGACCAAAAGTTTTGTACTGTACGAATAGGTGGATCGTACAGTACGATACATAATAAATATCGTACCGAACAGCAATTACTCAGATTGTCCTTTTGTGATGATGTGGATCGTACAGTACGAATAGAATGTATCGTACAGTACGATCATCAATAATATCGTACCAACCGGCTTTAATTCGTCCCAATCCGTGCTGACGTGGAGCGTACAGTACGAAGAGAATGTATCGTACAGTACGATCATCAATAATGTCGTACCAACCGGCTTTAATTCGTCCCAATCCGTGCTGACGTGGAGCGTACAGTACGAAGAGAATGGATCGTACAGTACGATCATCAATAATGTCGTACTAATCAGCTATAATTCGTCCACATACGTGCTGACGTGGATCGTACAGTACGAAGTGGATCGTACAGTACGATGCACAGTCATATAAAGTGTTGGTGTGGTGAGTGTGTGGTGATCAGGAGCAGCCCTAAAGAATTTTTTTTTTTTTTTAATTTTTTTTTTATTTTTTTTTATGCATTTATATCTATGACACCTAATCTAGTCCTCAAGGTGCTAAAAGTGTCAAAAGCTAATGGTTTTGTGAATATGTCTGCCAATTGATCTCCTGTAGCGATGTGATGTAATTCTATATCTCCCTTAGCGACGTGATCTCTAATGAAATGATGTCTAATGTCTATGTGTTTCGTTCGAGAGTGTTGAATTGGATTCTTAGAGATACAAATTGCACTTGTGTTGTCACACATGATCGAGATGGTTCCAACAGGTAGTCCAAGATCAAGAATTTGTTGTTTTAACCATAGTACTTGTGCAACACAACTTCCTACCGCAATATATTCTGCCTCAGCTGTGGAAAGTGCTACTGAGTTTTGCTTCCTACTGGACCAAGAAACTAATGATTGTCCGATGAATTGGCAGGTACCAGAGGTGCTCTTTCTATCTATCCTACATCCTGCGAAGTCAGAATCTGAGTACCCTAGGATTTCAAAGGAAGTGCTGTGTCTGGGATACCAAATTCCTAAGTTTGCGGTGCCTAGTAGATATCTAAGAATTCTTTTGACAGCAGTTAAGTGAGACTCTTTAGGATCGGCTTGGAAACGGGCACAAAGGCACACACTAAACATTAGGTCCGGTCTACTGGCAGTCAAGTAAAGTAGGGATCCAATCATTCCTCTATATTTTTTTTGATCTACTGATTTTCCACTAGGATCCTTATCTAATTGGATTGTCGAACTCATTGGGGTGTTCATGGGTTTTGCACTATCCATTTCATATTTCTTTAAAATATCCTTAATATACTTTGATTGGCTAAGAAAGATTCCATTATCCATTTGTTTTACACTAAAGCCAAGAAAGTAATTAAGCTCTCCCATCATGCTCATTTCAAACTCATTACTCATTGTTTTTGAAAATTCATCGCATAAGTTTTTATCCGAAGATCCAAACAATATGTCATCTACATATATTTGAACAATGAGAATTTCTTCTTTGACCTTTTGTAAAAAGAGTGTAGTATCTACACTACCCTTTTGAAATCCTCTATCCAAAAGAAATGAGCTAAGTCTTTCATACCATGCTCTAGGTGCTTGCTTTAATCCATATAGTGCCTTTTTTAATTTGAATACATGGTTTGGAAATTGTGAGTTTTCAAATCCGGGGGGTTGCTCAACGTAGACATCTTCCTTAATTACCCCATTCAAAAATGCACTCTTCACATCCATTTGATATAACTTAAAGTTCTTGAAGCAAGCAAAAGCTAAGAGCACTCTTATGGCTTCTAGTCTAGCAACCGGGGCAAAGGTTTCTTCAAAGTCTATTCCCTCAATCTGGTTGTACCCCTTAGCTACTAGCCTTGCTTTATTCCTTATTATTGTTCCTGAATCATTCACCTTATTCTTGAAGACCCATTTTGTTCCAACAACACTTTGATCTTTAGGTTTCTTAACTAACTCCCAAACATCATTCCTGGTGAATTGGTTCAGCTCTTCTTGCATTGCTAGAATCCAGAATTCTTCTCCTAAGGCTTGATCTATACTTGTAGGTTCTATCATAGAGATGAAAGCTGAGTGACTAACCTCCTTCCTAAGTCCATGCCTAGTCCTTACACCTTCTGAAGGGTCTCCTAAAATTAACTCTTTAGGATGACTAGAAGAATATCTCCATTCTCTAGGCAAAACTTCCTGAGGTTCGACCCTTTCTCCTAAGGTCATCGTCTCTACTCCTTGAATTGCCTCTATTTCATCATCTTCAATTTTTGATCTGAGGGCTTATCTGATTCATCAAATACCACATGGGTGGATTCTTCTACTACAAGGGTTCTCTTATTAAAAATCCTATAGGCCTTACCTACAGAAGAATAACCTAAGAAGACACCCTCATCAGACTTGGGATCGAATTTTCCTAAGGGATGTTTACCATTATTTAAGATGAAGCACTTACACCAAAGACATGTAAATGTGAAAGGTTTGGTGTCCTACCCTTAAGGAGTTCATATGGAGTTTTATTCAGCTTCGATCTAATGTTTACTCTGTTCAAAACATAACAGGCTGTGTTGACTGCTTCTGCCCAAAAGTATCTAGGAAGGGTATACTCCGCTAGCATTGCCCTAGCAGCTTCTACCAAAGTTCTATTCTTCCTTTCTGCTATGCCATTCTGTTGGGGGTGTTCTAGGAGCTGAGAAATTGTGCTCTATTCCTATCTCTTGACAGAATGACTCAAATCTATCATTTTGGAACTCTCCACCATGATCACTATGGATTGTTGATATTTCACAACCTAATTTTCGTTGAATCCATGTGGAGAAAACTTTAAATTCCTCAAAAGACTCATTCTTGTGTGCTAAGAATCTTACCCAAGTAAATCTAGTAAAGTCATCTACAATCACAAATCCATAATTCTTTCCACCTAGACTGGCTGTACTAACGGGTCCAAATAAGTCCATGTGTAGAATTTCTAGTGGCCTAGAGGTGATCACGTCTCTAATTGAGTGAAAAGATGATTTGACTTGTTTTCCTTGTTGGCAAGCATCACATAAGTGATCCTTGGTGAATTCTAACTTAGGTACACCTCTAACTAGGTTTTTCTGAGTGATGTTTCTAAGAGTTTTCATGCTAGCATGACATAGTCTCCTATGCCATAGCCACGAGTCATCAACTATTGTTTTCAAGCAAAATGATTTTGAACTATCAACGCAATCAAGGTCTAACATGTAAACATTGTTAATTCGTTTTCCTTCTAAAATAATTTCATCAAATAAACTAATCAGGCATCTATCAGTAAAAAACTTAACATCAAAACCTTTGTCACACAGTTGACTAATGCTAAGTAAGTTATGCTTTAAACCATCAACTAATAAAACATTTTCAATTATAAAATTCTTAGCATTACCAACAATACCTGAGACTATCACCTTCCTGGTAGTGTTGTCTCCCAACGTTACTTTGCCTCCAGTTTTGGTCTCCAATAGGATGAACTTCTTCATATCTCCAGTCATGTGTCACGAGCAGCCACTATCTAGGTACCACATGCTCTCACTAGGTCTTTTGTGAGAGCATCCCTACAATTTCATTCAAAGATTAGATTTGGAAACCCAAGTGAGTTTGGGTTCCTCCTTATGCTTGCATGAATGAGATGTATGCATGTTATGCTGTGATGGATGCAGTTTAGATCTCCATACTAAGTGTGTCCTACGGTGAATTGTGCATGTGCGGGCTATGTGACCTAACATGCCACAAGAGAAGCACCTAACACCAGGAAATGGATTTACTAATCTATGAGTATGGTGGTGCCTCTTCCTAAGGTTTTGAAATGCATGCTGTGTTGGGGGTTTTCTAGGATGGCCTACTGTGAGTGATGCAATTTCATTTTCTAATTCTTTTATCTTTTCACTATAGGTTTTATTTTGAGCTGTCAATCCATCAACTTCTATCAATAGCAAGTGCTCACTATGATCTACTTCTAATGCAAGTGCAGTTAGTTTTTCAAACTCTACATCTAGTTCAATATGTGATGTTTTCAAGGATTCATGCGCTTCACTTAGTTCAATATGCTTCTTATTTAATGCATCATACTCATCAAGAAGTAACATGTGATCTTTATCTAAATCAGAATTTTCTTTAACTAAGTTAGCATGCTCAATTTGTAAGGAACTAAATTCAATATTAAGTTTAGCATGCATTTTCTTCAGTTTCCTATACGAGTCATGAATATTCTCAGAAATAAGCAGTAATTCATCATAAGAAAGTTGACATACCTCCTCTTGATCCAATTGATCAAGGTTATCATTAGCCATAAGACACAAATTTGTTACCTCCTCCTCTGCTTCTTCTTCTGATGATTCTGAGGCAGAGTCGGCCCAAAAAGCTTTCTGTGTCTTTGTCTTTCCTCTCTTGTATTTAACTTTGTCATCTCCTTTCTCCTTTGCTGGTTGACTCTTCAGATTAGGGCAATCGGCTCGAAGGTGACCTGGCTTCCTGCACTCAAAGCAAATTGTATCAGATGAAACCTTATTGGACCTTGAGCTCTTACCTTTATTCCAGCTGTTCTGATGACGCTTTTGTTTTCTTTTCAGGAAATTTTTGAACTGTCGGGTCATCAGTGCTATCTCATCATCTTCCTCCCCTGCAGAGCTTTCACTTTCTGAGTTGCTAGCTTTTAATGCCACCGTCCGCTCCTTTTTCTTTTCACCTGCATCACTTTGCCTTTGGCTCACTCCTTGCTCGTATGCAATGAGTGACCCAAGGAGGTTATCAATAGAATAAACATTAAGATCTTTAGACTCAGTGATAGCAGTTATCTTAGCATCATAGGAACTAGGTAGGCATCTAAGAATTTTATTCACTTTCTCAGAATTTGAAATTTCTCTACCTAATGCATGCAATGATTTCACAATTTGGGTGAACCTAGTGTACATGTCAGAAATTGTTTCGCTAGGTTTCATACGGAATAATTCATAATCATGCAGTAGAATGTTAAGCCTAGACTGTTTTACTTCGTTTGTTCCTTCGTATGTGATGCACAGTCTATCCCAAATCTCCTTACCAGAAACACAAGTAGATACTCTCATATAGTCCTCAGATTTCAATGCACAAAAAAAACAGTTTAAGCATTTAGCATTCAGTTGGGCTAATTCCCTATCCTCATTGCTCCATTCAATAAAAGGCACAGAAGTTTTCAAACCATTAACTATCTTGAACGGTGCAACATATCCATCATTTACTAACATCCACATGCGGTAATCTATAGATTGCAAAAATGTAGACATTCTAATTTTCCAGAAATCAAACGGTATGTTATCAAAAAGTGGTGGACGAGTTATTGAATAACCCTCCGCAGTGTTACGATTACCAAAATTCGACATGATCGTTTTTTCAAGGTTTTCTAAAACACTATTTTTGAAAAACAAGCTCTGATACCAATTGAAATTACTGAACGACAAGAGGGGGGTGAATTGTAAAAGTCTTTCGATTAATAAAATTAACCCTAAACAAGAGTTCTAATTTTTTTGTTGTTTTTGAAATATTAAAACAAAGATTTATGCAAATTTGCTTTCACAAAAAAAAACATGCAATAGATATGACAAGATTAAAGTGCAAGCAAAAAGTAAGCAATGATAAAGAAAGAACACACCAAGAATTTTATAGTGGTTCGGTCAAAATATGACCTACGTCCACTCCCCGGAGTCCTCCACTCCGGGATTTTCACTATCAAAATAGTTCTCCTTTTGCCCCCCTTGGCAAGGCGGAGAAGCCTGTACAAACCTCCCTTTCACCAACCGGCGTGGCGGAATACCAAACTCTATTTTCACCCTCTTGGCGACGGCAGAGAACCTTCTCGTTTTTCTCCCTCCTGGAGAAGGCAGAGAACCTCGAGGTAACGGATGTAGACGAGCCTTTCCCTTGGAGATCCTTCCTCAAATCCTTCTCGGGCCACAGGAGGAGCAAGATGCAGCAAGCTTGGAGCAACCGTGTGATCTCCCTCACACCTCTTCTCCCTCACAACGCTCACCTCCTCCTTCCTCTCTCAACCCTCAAGAATTCCTCTAGAATTTTCTCCCTTGGAATCCCTCTCTAACCACGTTCACCCCCTCTGTAATTGTTACCCAAAAAAGACTTGATTGACACCTCAAAACGGGCTCCAAAAACCTCTGATTTCAAAATTAGCCGTTACTGTTCGTACAGTACGATTCAACATCGTACAGTACGATCTTCACAAACAGCCGTCGTCCTGGTACGAAGATGTACGATCAGTACAAAAATAAATCGTACTGTACGATATAATATCGTACGGTACGATCCAACAAGCTACTACTCGTACAGGACGATGGTCTGGACGATCGGATGTCGTCTCTATTCATCGTATGGTACGATTACTATCGTACAGTACGATGTTCAAATTTTCATTAGCCCTGGATTACATGCACTAATCACGGGTTAATTTTAAGTAAGTATTAAAAACAGATCATACAGTACGAACTTGTTCGTACAGTACGAACGGCGCAAAATCACTTACTTAAACTATGTCACGGCTAGGGTTTTGGATCTGAACATATCGTACAGTACGAAAGACTTCGTACAGTACGATCTATTCACAGAATTGTCCACATAGCTTAGATCGTACAGTACGAAATAAAATTGTACAGTACGATCTACAGAGAAGAATTTTAGTTATAATTTGCAGTTAAAAAAAAACTCTCCCCCTGTGTGTGTGCATGGTTGCTCTTACTCTTACGCATTTTGTGGCCAGACTCAATAAAGTAAAAAGTGCAATAAATGAAAAATACAATATTTGACTCATACTCCTAATCTACCCGGTCTTGAGTCTTCCTTTCTTCCTGAGTCACTTGTGATCTTCCTGAAATGTTAGTGCTCAAGAAAAATAACAGATAAAATAATAATCAATGAAAAGCAGTTCCAAAACAGTCATTATTTGGCATCATCAAAATCTCAAACTCGGGGTCATGGGTTGCAACACTACTAACCTCCATGATTGGGATAGATTGGTAGTATGATGTCTTCCAATATAATTAAATTAGTCCTTAAAGCTTCTCAATCAAATAAACCCTTACACACCTGAAAGGAATCATGCATAAGGGTATAAAAGTTATAACATCTAAGTATCTTATTACTAATTTTTTACTTGATTTAAATTTATAATTTTAAATTCTATATTCTATAAAATTCATTTGTGGCATTATCACAATGGGCACGAGGACCAAGGCCTCCTTAGGACATATAGGCCCATTGCTCGAGGTATTCTAGCTTAAATATTTTATTGATCAAAATGATGGTTATTTAATTAATTTTAATTTAATAATTACTAATTTATTTTATTTATTATTTATAGTTTTGCATTCCATCAAATTCATTCATGGTGTTGTTATAACTAGCACGAGGGCGAAGGCATTTTGACGACGCATAGCCTAAAAACTTCATTGATGGGAAAGTTAGTTATTTATTTAATTTTTTATTTACTAATTTATTTCATTTGATTAAGTACTTAAGGAAGTTATGGAGATTTATTAATTTTTTATATTTAAATAAACATTTTAATGTATTTAACATGGGTCCATTTTTTATAATCTAAGATCCCTAGTTTTTTATTTTGATGGTGATAAATATTATTAATTGAATTTTTACTTTTCTAAGTGAATACTTTAGATATTTCTTTTATTTTTTAGCAGTAACATTGTAGGTAAAATATCCACTACTCAAGCCTACTAAAAGCTCAACACTGGGTTGAATAGGAATATCAAGTATATAAAGTCTATACCTTTATTTTTCTTTATTTTCTATTTTTTGAGTCTGGCCACAAAAGAGTGTATGCAATTGGGTGACCATGCAGAAAAGCATTGGGGGAGTGAGAAAAATTTAAAAGTTAAACTTTTTTGGTTCTAATCGTATTATACAACTTACAAACATACAATATGATTATTTATAGAAAGAATGGGCTTAATGGCTAATTGAACAATTCATTTTTAAGAACTATTCATACTGCTTGATCTTGATCGTATTGTACAATTTGTTACAATTTGAAAACTCTAGCTTCTAGTTAAATTAAGAAAGATATTCAAATTTTATTTTTTAAACTAAAGGTACTATGTGATCTGATTCATACTGTATGATCTCATTTTTATTATACATTGATTTGAAATCTTACTTAAATTAGCCCCAATAATTAATCAATCAAATCATTATTTTTTTAATGATACCATATCATACATTATAATTAGTAGAAACAAAATTTGGTCAACCCAAATATCATACCCAAAAAAACTATGATTTTTCAACTAATCATACTGTATGATATTCATATCATACTAGAAAACAACCTTAAAATCAAATAATCATATTGTATGATGATAATTATATAAGATGATTGATAGAGATGATTTCCAATCATCCCAAGAATTATCTTGTACCAACAGAGAAAAAGTAAACAGATCGTACTGGATGATCTTTTGATCGTACTATATGATGTGTTCAAAAAGTTAAACAGTTCATATGAATAATTATTTACATCGTATTAGACAGGCTTATTTTTTGAACTGATTATACTATATGAATTCCAATCATACTGTACAAATAGTGATGGCTAACTTGAATTTTTAGGTTTTCTTAAAGCCTAATACATAAGCAATGTTTTGATAATCTCTTTAAAAAAGGAGAGGATTATGTGACTGTTGAAGAAACTCTGAGAGAGAAGCTTTGAGAGAGATTCAGGGTTTGAGAGGAATAAGAAGGTAAGGTTGAGCATATCAAAGGAGTGAGAGTGGATCACAAGGTTGTCCGGGCAAGCTACACCCTTTCTCCTTCTGTGGCCTTAGCAAGTTCTTGAAGGCTCTCTTTGAATAGAGGCTTCTAAGTCAAGTCCTCAAGATACAATGCCTTCTCCAAGAGGGAAACATGATTTGAGGTTCTTTACCTGTGAAAGGATTCTAATTCTCTTCCATCTTTTGGAGGGAGAAAATTGATTTGGTGTTCTTTTCCTTCTCTAGGAGGGAGAAAAAGGATTCAAGGTTTGATGCAATCATCGGGGGAGGTGACATAGCTTTTTACACTGCACTACATCAAGTTTGGTGAAGTGAGTTTGTAAAGGCTTCTTCACCTTGCTATGGGAGTAAAAGGAGAGACACTTTTTATTAGTGCAATTCTCAGAGCGAATGACTCCGTTGAGTAGATTTTGGTCAAGGTTGACAGAACCACTATAAAATTTCTAGTGTGCATTTACATTTTTAGCATTTAACTTTTCATACTTAATTTATGTGATAACTTCTTGGTGAAAATTTGATATTAATGTTCTATTATGTAAATTAGAATTTCATTACCATTATTTTAGTTGTTGTTAAACTATTTGCTTCTGCATCGGGTGATCAAACTGTTATTTCAAAGTTTTTAAAAAATTAAAAAAAAGTATAATCTCTACTTAAGGTTATTTAAATTATCAATTCACCCCCCTCTTAGTGAGCCTTTGGCTAGTTATGTGAGGTTTAACAATCTTTTTGAACATTCAAAAGGTATCAAAGCGGGCTTCAAAAATAAGGTTTATGAAAACTTTTGAAAAATGATCAATGTCTTATTTTGGTAATGTTATATCTCAAGCTTCTGAGTTTATGTTTTTAATGATAACAAATAATATTGATTATCTTTTTATTTCTTCCAATATTTGTAGTGCATATTTATTTCTGTGTTAACTAATATTTCACGTACACCAAGCACCATCCTTTGAAGATTCATGGCTCAAGATTGGATAAAAAATGCTATGTTAAATTAGTCCATAATTTTTATTTATTTTTCTTTAATTTCTTGAGTCAAGTTCTGTAATGATGTATGTTAGCTTGGTGACTGTGCACACACATAAGGGGAGCAAAAAAGATTTTAAATTTTTAGATTTTTCTATACATTGTACTGTATGATATGGATCATACTATATGATCTGGTGTTACAAAAATTAATTAAAATATTTTATTTTCCAAGGAAAAATATTTTTGAAATATAATTAATTATATAATATAAACATCACATCATATTGGACGATTTGTTTTAATGAGAAAGCCTACCATCCTTTAAATTAGGAAAAAATTTGAATTTAAAAAGTTATTCTAATCTTACTGTATGAACCTGAATGTATTGTATGATGTTTAAAACTTTGCTTAATTTAATCATGTGATTAGGCAATCAAATCATCTTAATTTTGATATTCTGATCATACTATAATAATTAGATCATACCCTATAATCAATAGAGATGATTTAGGTCATCTCATGATTTGTCCTGGATGAACTACATTTTGATTGAATTATTTATACAGTACTAACTAGTGATCATACAGTACTAACAGGTTAAATTAAACACATCATACTGGATAATCCTGAGATTGTACTATATAATCTTTAACAACTGAATTGATTTTTAGGGTTTTTTAAGCCCTTTATTTAAGCTTTCTCATAATACTTTATAATAGCCTTTGACAGTCATTATGTCTTCATTCTTTTGGAGAAAACTTGAAGAGAGAACTTGAAAGGGAGAGAGGAAAGGGTGGAGTTTGAGAGGGAGAAGATTCTTGGAGGGGTTTTAAGGGAGTGTGGAGGTGATTTCACATGGTTATTCTGGCAAGCTTACACTTTAGTACCATCAGATTCAAGCCTCATCTTAAGGGAAGTTTTAAGAAGAAGAAGATCTCTTTGGTATCAAAGGACTTGGCTCCTCCGCCACACCGGAGAAGGTGGAAGTGATTTTGTAAGGGCTTCTCCACCTATCTATGGGGGCTAAAGGAGAGTCACTACAGGTTTATTGCAATATTCATAGGGTGCCTCCGGGGAGTAGTCATTGGTCAAGATTTGACTGAATCACTATAAATCTGGTGTATTATTTCCTTTATTATTCCCATACTTTTTTTCTATATTTATTTTTGTTGCAATCAATGACGTGGGTGAAATTTGATATACTATCTTTTTATTGCAAATATAATTTTCTTCCAAATTAAGTTATAAAATGATTTTTCTTTTTGTCAAAGAGGTTATTTAAATATCTAAATCATACCCTTCTTGGCGCATCTCATACTTTCAAGTGATATAAGAGTCAGGTCTCAAAAATAGTGTTTTAAAAACCTTAAGAAAATGATCATTACATATTTTAGAATTTGTAACTTTTTCGAAGGAAATTCAATCACGCGACCATCTTTAATTGAAAAAATATATATATTTTTTTGGAAAATTCTCATATCTACTTTTTATAATTAATTAATTATAGAATGTGTCATATGATTCAAACTGGCTAATACATACCATCATGTATTATAGATTGAGTCAAAACTTAGATTCCTTTTATTGAATGGAGTATAATAGAATAAATCAATGCTCAACTGAATGCTAAATGTTTTAATTACTTTTTTGTGCTTTAAATTTTAAAAATTACATAAGAATCTCCACGTGTACTACTGGAAAATAAATTTGGTATATAATATACACTAAATACAAAAATAATAGTGAAGTCAAGCAATCTAAGTTGAATATTCTAATGCATGATTATAAACTTTTATGCATGAATCCTTATGAGATGATCTCATACATGTATACTAGGTTTACTCAGATTCTGATGTCATTGCATTATTTAGGTAGGGAACTTTCAAACTTTGAAAATGTTAACAAAACTCTACATTCTATACTTGATAAATTTGAATCCAATATTACAGCTAAATGTGAATCAAAAGATTTGAATGCTTATTCTATAGACAATCTAATATGCATACTCATTGCCTTCGAGCAAAGTGTGAGTCAAAGACTTTTGGAAGAAGGTGATGTGAAGACTATAATGCTAAAACCCAAAGACACAGATGAATGTGGCTTAGTAGATAATGAGAGTAAAGAGGTAGCATTGATAACAAAGAAATTCAAAAGTCTATTAAAGCACAAGCATAAGAATCAACAAAAATAGTGCAAAAGTAAAAATGGTAAAAATGTTAAGTTTTCTTTGAACGTTATTTACTTTAGGTGTAGGAAACCCAGACATCTAAAATTTTAATGCCCCACCTTTAAAACTCCTCATGTAAGGGAAAATAGTAAAAATAAATTGATTGTAATATGGGGAAAAGATAAAAAATAAATTGTCTCCTAGGCAGACCTAACTTCTGAATAATCAGAACTGGAGCAGGACAATGAGGTATAAGTATGTTATGGTTTGATTATGTTTTTTGTATATTTGTATATCTATTTTATATATTTAATCTTTATTATATTTTAAGCATAATTTCATGATTTTGTTTCTTTATTACGTTATTATTTTCTTCTACTTGTATTTTAATTTTATGTGTTATTTTATCTCTTATTTCTGATAATATCATAGGGGGAGAATATATTTTATTTTTTTAAATTTTTTGCTATTTAGATTTAAATATTCATGTCTTTAAAAAAATGCTTTCTCCTATTTTTTAATATAATTCTTTTAATGAGGGGAAGTTTAGGAGAAAAAATTTTTAATTTGTAAATTAACCAAATATTATTTGTCATCATAAAAAAAGGGAGATAGTTGCAACTCGGGCTTCCGAGTTTATGATTTTGATGATAAAAAATAATATTGAATACCTTTTTATTTCTCCTAGTATTTGTAGTGCATATTTGTTTGTGTTAACTAATATTTTAGGTACACCAAGCACCTTTCTTTGAAGATTCAAGGCTCAAGATTAGGTACAATAGGTTATATTAAATAAGTCTATAATTTTAATTTATTTATTTATTTAATTTCTTGAGTCAAGTCTTATAATAATATATGTTTGCTTGGTGACCATAAAAACATAGGGGAGCAATAATAATTTTAAATATTTTTTTTAATGTACATTATAATGTACTATATGGATCATTTTGTATAGCTTGGTGTTATAAAAATTAATTAAAATATTTTATTTTCATAGGAAAAATATTTTTGAAATATAACTAATCATAATACGAACACCACATCATAATAGATGATCTGTTATAATTAAAAAGTTTGCCGTCCATTAAATTAGGCAAAAAATTGAATTTAAAAAGTTGTTCTTATCGTATTATATGAACCTGATTGTACTGTACAATGTTTAAAACTTTGCCTAATTTAATCCTAAGATTAATCAATTGAATATGCTTAATTTTGGTATCCTTATCATACTGTATGAATTAGATCATACCGCATGATCAATAGAGAAGATTTTGGTTATCCCATGATTTTTCCAGGATGAACTGCATTTTGATTGAACTGTTCGTGCAATAATAGCTGATGATCATACAATTCTAATAGGTCAATTTTTTCACATCATACTGGATGATCCTGAGATCTTACTATATGATCTTTAACAGCTGAATTGATTTTTTAGGGTTTTTTAAGCCCTCTATTTAAGCTTTCTCATAATACTTTATAAGAGTCTTTGGCAACCATTATATCTTTTTTCTTTTGGATAAAACTTGAAGAGAGAATTTGAAAGGGAGAGAGGAAAGGGTGGAGTTTGAGAGGAAGAAGATCCATGCAAGGGGTTTCAAAGGAGAGTGGAGGGGATTTCACATACTCACTCTAGCAAGACTGCACCTTAGTGTGATCCGATTCAAGGTTCATCTTGAGGGAAGTTTTGGGAAGATGATCTCTTTAGTGTCAAAGGACCCAGCTCCTCCGTCACACCAGAGAAGGTGAAATTGATTTTATAAGTGCTTCTCCACCTAACTGTGGGGGTAAAGGACAGTCATTAATGGTTTATTGCAATACTCAAAAGGTTCCTTTAGGGAGTGGACGTAGGTTAAGGTTTGACCAAACCATTATAAATCTAGTGTGCTCTTTCCTTTATTTTTTTTCGCTCTTTATTTTTGCATTTATTTTCATTGTGATTAATTGCATAGGTGAAATTGATAATCTATCTTTTCATTATAAAAGTAATTTGCTTATGTATCAAGTTATAAAAAGAATTTTGTTTTCATTAAAGAAGTTTTTTAAATATCAAATTCTTCCCCTTATTGGCACATCTCATTCTTTCAGGTAATTATAACACTACTGAGGGTTATTCAATAACTTGTCCACCTATATTTAATAATATATATCTATTGATACTTAGAAAATTAACATGTATACCTTCTTACAATCTATTGATTATCTCAAGTAGATGTTAGTCCAAGAAGGATAATATGTACCTTATCATTTTATGAATGGCATTAAAATTGAAATACTATTTAATAAATTGAAAAATGTGGATTGGGATTTAGCCCAAATGAATGCAGATTGTTTAAAATATTTCTTCTATACATTTAATTCTAAAGATTATCCACTTGTACCTCTAGAAAAGTTATTTGGGATAAACTATGCATAACCTACGAAGGAACTATTAAATTAAAATAGTTTAGGTTAAATATCTTACTTCATGACTATAAATTATATTGTATGAAATCTAGTGAATCAATTTTTGAAATGTATACTATGTTTACACAAATAGTAACATCCATGCATGCATTAGGTAGAGAACTTACAAATTCTAAAAAAGTGAATATGATTCTATATTATCCACCTAATTCTTATGATGCAAAGATAACTACAATTAATGAATCTAAAGACTTAAATGTTTAGTAGATTAACAATTTTCTTTGGTCACTCATTACCTACGAGCAAGGAGTGAGTCAAAATAAAATTGATGTTGGAGAGAAGTAGGCGAGAACTATAACACTAAAAGAAAATAATTATAATAGTAACAATTTTATGGTGGAAGAGGATGACAACATAGCCTTAATGACACAATAATTCAAGAGCTTTATGAAGTGAAAATAGATGCATCATCAATAGCATTGGAGAAAAAGTAAAACAAATAAAAATGTCAAAGTTTCTTTGGATATAATTTGCTTCGAATGCAGGAAATCAGGCTACCTCTGAACTAACTGTCTCAACCTGAAGACTCACCCAATCAAGGATATGTCTAAAGAGAAGCTAAAGTTGAAGAGGGGTAGGTAAAAGACACAAAAAGCTTTATGTCCTGTCTCTACCTAAAAAATTTTAAAATCGAAAGAAGAGAACAATATGAAAGACTTATAACTTATGGCTAATAATAATCTTGATCAATCAGATCAAGATGAGGTATGTCAACTCTCCTATGATGAATTACTCATTATTTTTGAAAATATTCATAATTCATATAGGAAGTTGAAAAAGATGCATGCTAGTCTTAATACTGAATTGTATACTTTGCAAAAAGAGCACGCTAGCTTAATTACTGAGCATTCTAATTTAGATAGTGATCACATTACCTTGCTTGGTGAATATGATGCCATAAACATGAAGCATATCAATTTAACTAATACACATGAATCCTTGAAAACATCGCATAATAAATAAAAGAAAGCATGTAAAGTATTAGAAGCATCTGAATTAGAAATAGATGGCAGGGAGCATGCAATGAAAATTAAAATGTCCATTCTTGAAAGTGCAACTAAATTTTTGGAAGCAAAACTAACAGCACTTGAGAATAACAAACCACCACTTTCCTTAGAACAATTTCATAAGCCCTCAATATAGCATGCATCACATAAACCTAGGAAGAGATACCATGACCTATATAGGGTTTTAAATCTATTTCCCAGTGTTAAGTGTTACTCTTGTGGCATGGTAGGTTGCATAGCCTGCACTTGAACAATCTATCGTAGGACACATCTAGTGTGGAGGCTAAAATTACGCTCATCACAACAATACATGCATTCATCCCATTCATCCAATCATAAGGTTGAACCCAAACTCACTAGGATTCATATATCTAACCATTAAATAACTATGTAGAGTTTCTATCACAAAAAACCTAGTGAGAGCATGTTATACTAGGATAGTGGTTGCTCGGGGCACATGACTAGTGATATAAAGTAGTTCATTACACTACAGGTTAGGTCAGGAGGCAAGTTTACATTAGGAGATAACACAACTAGGAAAGTTATGATCTCAGGTATAATGCATAATACTAAAAGCTTTATTATTGAAAATGTTTTATTAGTTAATGGTATAAAGCATAATTTACTGAGCATTAGTTAACTATGTGATAAAGGATTTGACATTAAATTTCTTTCTCAAAAAAAATGAATAATTAGTTTAATTGGAAAACTTGATTTAGAAGAAAAATAAATGAATAATGTTTATATGCTAGACTTGAACTGCATTAACAATTCAAATTCTATATGTTTGAAAACTATAGTTGATGATTCCTAGCTATGGTATATCATGCGAGTATGAAAACTCTTAAGAAGATTACATAAAAAGATATAGTTACAGGCATATCAAAGTTAGACTTCACTAAGAATCACCAATATTATGCCTGCTAAAAAGGAAAACAAGTCATGACTTCATTTCATTCAATTAACGACATCAACACCTGTAGGCCACTAGAAATCCTTCATATAGACCTATTCAGATCTATTAATATAGCTAGCCCAGTAGGGAAGACATATGGATTTGTAATAGTATATGACTACTCTAAATTTACTTGGGTGAAATTCCTAGAACATAAGAGTGAATCATTTGAGAAAATTAGAACTTTCTCCAGTTGGATTCAAAGAAAATTAGGATGTGAAATTTCAACGATTCATAGTGATCATGGTGGAGAATTTAAAAATGATATGTTTGTATCTTTCTATCAAGAGATAGGTACATAACATAACTTCTCTACCCCCAGGACCCCTCAACAGAATAAAATAGCTGAGATGTTAAATAAAACCTTTGTTGAAGCTACTATGTTAATGATAGCTGAATACACTCTCCCTAGATACTTTTGGGAAAAAATAATGAATACACTCTCCCTAGATACTTTTGTTATGTTTTGAACAAGGTGAATGTTAGATCAAAGCTAAATAAGACTCCTTATGAACTCCTTAAAGGTAGGACACCTAATCTTTTTCACTTACATGTATTTGGATGTAAATGCTTTATCTTAATCAACGGAAAATCATCCTTACAAAAAATTGATTAAAAATTTGATGAAAGCGTTTTCGTAGGTTATTCATCTATATGGAAGGCCTATAGATTCTTCAATAAAAGGACCTTAGTAGTAAAATAGTCTACCAATGTTGTGTTCGATGAATCATATAGGACCTCTGAATCTCAAACTAAATAAGAAGAAGTAGAGGTCATTCACAGGGTAGAAGCCAAAGCTATAGGAGATAGAATAGAACCTCAGGATCATTTTCCTAGAGATTGAAGATATTCTTCTAGTTATCCTGAAGAACGTAACTTAGGAGACTCATTCAAAAGTGTTAGACCTAGGCATGAACTTAGGAAGGAGGTCAGCCATTCTATATTTATCTCTATAATAGAGCCCACCAATATAAATTAGCCCTTATCTGATGAATTATGGGTCCTAATAATGTGAGAAGAATTAAATCCGTTTGTTAGGATTGATGTTTTGGAGTTAGTGAGTAGACCTAAAGACCAAAATATTTTAGGAACCAAATGAGTTTTTAAGAATAAAATGAATTACTTTGATATCTTAATAAGGAATACGGCTAGGTTAATAGCTAAGGGGTACAATCAAATTCAAGGGATTTCTTTTGGAGAAACCTTTTCCCCTATAGCTAAACTAGAAACCATTAGGGTGCTCTTAGGCTTTACATACTTTAAAGGATTTAAGCTATATCAAATGGATATTAAGATTGTTTTCTTAAATGGGATAATAAAAAAGGATGTATATGTTGAGAAACCCCTAAGTTTTGATAACTCAAAATTCCCAAATTATGTTTTCAAACTAAATAAGGCCTTATATGGGTTAAAGAAAGCAACTAAGTCTGGTATGAAAGGCTGGGCAAATTTTCCTTCTAGATAGAGCCTTTATTAAGGGAAGTGTAAACACCACCGTCTTCTTAAAGAAAGAAGGTGAAGACCTACTCATAGTACAAATCTATGTTGATGATATATTATTTGGATGTACAAATAAAAATCTTTATGGAAATTTCTCAAAAACTATATGTGAGGAGTTTGCGATGAGTATGATGGGAGAGCTAAACTATTTTCTAGGATTTAGTGTAAAGAAGATTGATGATGGAACCTTCCTTAGCCAAACTAAATACATCAATGACATTTTTAAGAAATATGAAATGAATAATGCTAAGGTAATAAACATTCCAATGAGCTTTACCACACTGTTAAATATGGACCCAAATGGAAAGTCAGTAGATCAGAAGAAATATAGAGGAATAATTGGATCACTTATTTACTTGACTGTAAGCAGACCTAATATTATGTTTATTATTTATCTCTGTGCTAAATTTTAGACTGATCCAAAAGAATCTCACTTGACTTTTGTTAAGAGAATCCTCAGATATCTCTTAGGAACCCAAAGCTTAAGAATATGGTATCCTAGGCCTAGAACTTCCTTTGAAATCATATTATATTCTAATTCAAACTTTACAGGATATAGGGTTGATAAGAAAAGAACTCTTGGATCTTTGTAATTCATAAGATAATCTTTAGTTTCCTAGTCTAGTAGGAAAAAAAAACTTTGTATCTCTATTTATTATTGAAGCAGAATATATAGCTATAGGAAGTTGTGTTGCATAAGTCATATGGCTTAAACTATAAATCTTACATCTTGGACTACTTGTAGGAACCATTCAAATCATATGTGATAACGTTATTTCCATTTGCATATCAAATAATCTTATCAAACATTCAAGGATAAAACACATAGACATTTGGCACCAATTCATTAAAAACCATGTGATAAAAGGGGATATAAAGCTATATCATGTAGCTATTAAAAATTAAATGGCAAATATATTTACTAAACCCCTAGCCACTGACACCTTTATCACCTTGTGGACTAGACTAGGTATTATAAACATTTATGCTTAACTCATGATAAATCAAACTTTGTCATCATTTTAAATCAGCAATTTGTATTGTTACATTATTTGTGTTCTTTTATTTGGTTTTTATTGATTCATGTCTTGTCATTTTTTTTATTTTTTAAAATAAATTATGATCATCACACACACTCTCTTCACAATATAAAAAAAATTGAATTAAAAATTAAAAATTTCTTATTGTACTATACAATCCATAATTCATACTATACGATATGCCCACTTATTCACAAATTACAACCATTAGCAAAAAAAAAACCTATATGACTTCAATTATTGGTGATTGTACTATACAAACCACGCTTCGTATTATACAAAACATGTGTTAGAATCTTTTGGGACAAATTCAATATGGCTGGTATGATCATTATTGCATTTTGTATTGTACAAACCTCCATTTGTACTATACAAACACGTGTCAGAATCTGTTAGGATGAATTCAACATGTGTGATATGATTATAATTAACATTCATACTATATGAACACCTATTCATACAGAACGATGAATTTAGTCAAATGTTGTTCAATCAACTCCTCGGGACAAACACATTTCTTGAAGATCATCTAGTATGATACCAATCATATTATATAATTTGACCACCTTTTTCTGACAAGTCATCAAGATGATTTAATTCCTCTAATCATATTGTATGACATCGCATCGTACTATACTATTTGAAAAAATCTATAAATTATAGAGTATTTCAAAGGTTTCAATCATTGAAGTCATCTTTCCTTCAAACTCCTAACCTCTCCAATCAAAACTTTTCAATGGCTAGTGGCAGTAAACATTTTCAAATGACCCAAGGAAGCTCCTCCACCTCTCATTGCTTCGATGACCAATTTATTTCCGTAAGAGATGAGGAAGCATACTAGAAATTGAAGGAGGCTTGAATCACCCCTTCTAGAATGTTAAATCAACCACCATTTAACTTCGAGGTGATGAACAACTTTACCTTTACCACTCTCTAATTCCTACTCACACTAGCCTTTTCTTTCAATTCTAAACTACATCAGTTATTGCTAATGGACCTAAAAAATATATGTTTGGTTGTATGTTTTATTTTAATTGATTCCTGTGTTTGCTTTTTATTTTATGCTATTTTATTTTATTTTTTCCTTTTAACAAAAAAAATATTAAAAATAAATGTAACCCCTAATTTTTAAATCTATCACTTAGGGGGGGGGGGGGGGGGGGGGGAATCTAGGAGAAAAGAATTTTTATCTTACCTATCAACCAACTTTGTTTTATCTTACCTATCAATAAAAAAGAGGATGATTGTTGCAATCAAGATTCCCTAGTTTTTTATTTTGATGATGAAAATAATTATTGATTTAATTATTACATTTTGTAGTGAATACTTTGGTTATCTTTTTGTATGTGAGTATTAACATTATAGATAAAATATATACTGCTCAAGGCTACTAGATGCTCAAGTTTGGGTATAATAGGAATTTCAAGTAAACAAAAATGTACATTTATTTTTCTTAATTTTCTATTTCTTGAGTTTGGCCACATAAGAGTATGCAATTGGGTCACCATGAACATAAATAAAGGGGGAGTGAAAATTTTTTAAAAATAAATTATTCTAATCATATTGTATGATGTACAATCATACCATGCAATCAAATTTAAAAAAAAATGGGTTTAACAACTATATGAATAATTAGTTTCTATGAACTAATCATACTCTATGATTCATTATGATCTAAAAAGCCTAACTGAAAAATAAATTAAGTAAGATATTCAAAAGTTGATTTTTGAATAAATTATATTGTACGATCAGAATCACATTGTATGAAAATTTGAAATCTTGCTCCACATAATTAGTGAATCAAATCATGATTTAACTAATGATATTAGATCATATTATATAATTATGATCATACTGTACGATCTTCATTGTATAATACTATTGGTAAAGACCAAATTTGGTCATCCCAAATATTATACGAAATAAAAACCATAATTTTTGAACTAATCAAACTATACGATATTCATATTTTAATGGACAACCTACTTGAAATCCACTAACCATATTGTACGATGATAACAACACAAGATAATTGACATAGATGATTTGCAATCATCCCAGGAATTATCCTATATAAATAGAGAGAAAGAAAAAATATCTTACTAGATAATCTTTGGATCATACTGTATAATGTGTTTGTAAAGTTGAACAATTTATCTTAATAATTGTTTATATAGTACTAGATGGGACTAATTTTTGAACTGATTGCACTATATGAATTCTAATCATATTGCACAATTAGTGGCAACCAACTTGAACTTTTAGGGTTCATTGAAGCCCAATACTTAAGAAATTGTTTGAGAATGTCTTTAAAAAAAAAACAGAGAGGATTATGTGACTATTGAAGGAACTCTAAGAGAGAAGCTTTTGAGAGAAATCCAAGGATTGAGAGGAAGGAGAAGGTGAGGTTGAGCATAAAGGAGGAATGTAATGAGATCACATGGTTCTCCTTGCTAGCTACACCCTTACTCCTCCTATGGCCTTGGTGAGTTCTTGAAGGCTCTCTTAATAGAGAGGCTTCTAAGTCAAGTCCTCGAGGTACTTTGTCAACTACAGGAGGAAGAAAAAGGATTTGAAGTTCTCTGCCTATGTAAGGATTTTGGTTATCTTCCATCTCCAAGAGTAAGAAAAAGGATTTGGGGTTATCTACCTTCTCCAAGAGGGAGAAAAAGGATTCAAGATTTGTTATCATCATCGGGGGATGTGACATAGCTTCTTGCTTTTCACCGCATCAGGTTTGTTAAACGTAAGTCTCTAAAGTCTTCTCCAGCTTACTATGAGAGAAAAGGAGAGTCAATTTTTGTTAGTGCAATTCTCAGAGTGGATGACACCAGAGAGTGGACGTAAGTCAAGGTTAGTCAAACCACTATAAAATTTCTGGTGTGCTTTTTAATTTTAGCATTTTACTTTTCACTTAATTTTTATGATGACTGCTTGGTGAAAATCTTAGGTTAATGTTCCGTTGTGTTAATTAAAATTTCATTACCATTATTTTAATTGTTGTTAAATTGTTATCTTTCGCATTGGGTGGTCAAATTGTTTATTTTAAAGTATTGAAAAGTTTAGAAAAAGAATAGAATTTCTGCTTAGGATTTTTTTAAATTTCCAATTTACCCCCCTCTTGGTGAGCCTCGATCTAGTTCTTTGAGGTGTAACGACCTTCTCGAACTTTCACATTTCTTAACTTTTTAATTTACAATGGCTTTTATTTTTATTTTTATATTTTTCATAAATACTAGACCAAATGATGAGTAAAATACCTTTGAGTTTGCTAAAATTGGATTTTTTTTGTAATTAATTGTGAATTTTACAAATTTGGTGTATTTTATGTATTGAGTTTGACGAAACAATTCTCTTTGATTTATAACGATTTTACAAGTTTTCAAATTTTTCATAAATACTAGGTTTAATTATAAATTTTATGCACATGAGTTTATTGAAATTGGATTTTTCTAAAATTAATATGGAATTTTTAAATTTAGTGTATTTATGTTTTTATTTAATTGTATAAATTGAGATATTTTCTTATTTTTGTAATAAATAAATTTCAAACATCATTAAATCTTCCCCAAATGTCATAAATGACTTTTAGGGATGATTTCATTCATTTAAAATTATTTTGGTAATGTTTAAATATTTTTAAATATTTATTTTAATTTTGAATGAATCTAGTGCGGCTTTAATTTTTTCTTTATTAAGCTTTTTATTTTGAGAAATTTGATATATTATAAGTAATTTTTAGAATTAATTTGAATTTATTAGTAAATTTTGTATATCCTTAGCTAATTATATTCAAGAAACTTTAGTTTACTATAATGAAATTTAAAGCACATGTATATGAATGCTTGTGCTTTAAACTCACTAAATTTGAACTCTTCAAAGCCTTCCAAGGTTGAGATATCAATCACCAAATCTAAATGCATTGATTGGGTTGGTGATTTTTTTAAGGGTCTAGACTCAAGGGATATTGGTGAAACTAGTGGCTAACTAACCCTTACTAATAATATTACAATCTCTCAAAAAATCAACACCTAATTTCTTATAGATTCATGTTTATGAATTTTTAAATCCATAGGTATAATAATGACTAATAAACTTAGAAAATTTATTTGACTCTTTAGATAACATTAATTTAGTTGTAAATTTTTGGAGATGTGTTAAACATCTCCAAGAAATGTTAGATTCAATTGGATCCCCTGGTGACCTATATTTTGGGAATAATTCAAGAAATACCTCTTGATATTGTTGCAAATTCAGGTCCATAAACTATTTTTTGATGATTGGAAAACACTCTTACTTGACTTGGACTGTCTTTTACTACTGACTTTTCAGGAATCAAAGATTGGACGGAGAAATGGAGCCAGCTCAAGATGGGGTAGATTAGGGTTGAGTCAGTCTGTAATTTTATTTTTTCCCTCTTGAGTCAATTGTAATCTTTGGTGTGACTAATGCTAAGTAACCCTACACACACACACACACTTGAGCAACTTAGAATTTCTGTTTTTACTCAAATCGGCCAGGACGATATTTTACATCGTCCTGGATGATCGGGCTTAAAACAGAAAATCTAATCAGGGGTTCTTAATTAAGGCAGCCGTCATTAGCCAATCGGCCTAGACGATATGTGTATCGGCCAGGACAATAAGCTCAAAACAGAAAGAAATTGCCACCATAAACAATTAAGGTATTCAGTATTTTTGGTAATCGGCCAAGACGATCTTGGATCAGCCTGGACGATATTCACAATTATACCTTAATTAATCAAACAAATTAAGGAAGTAATTAAGGATGATTGATACGATCATATCGGCTTGGACGATCTCAGGATCGGCCGGGCTGATCTATTCAAAAACCTTAATTACTTCTGGACGACAAATATCAGCCAGCTTGAATTCAGGGCGATGCTCTAGACAATTTTCCTCTGATTTGTACTGATCGGTCTGGACGATCCTGGGATCGTCCTAGACGATCAAGCCAATTTTTAATCATCCAATTTGCATTCAGGGTGATGCTCTGGCCGATCTTCTGAGATTTGTACTGATCGGCTAGGACGATAATATCGGCAACTTGCAATTAAAGAGCTCCTTTGAAGCTCTTCTATTTAAGGGCTCTTGTTCAACATTTTTGAACAATCTTTTGCTTCTGCCTTGACCTGCGAAGACCTTGAGGAGAGAAAGAGAGAGAGAGAGAGAGAGAGAGAGAGAGAGAGAGAGAGAGAGAGAGAGGATCTTGTGAGCGGATTCACAAGGGTTGCTCCAAAGATTGCTCTGCTTCTTCTTCGTCTAGAGTTTCTCGTCCGTGGAAGGGTCGGTAGAGGTAAGGATTCAGCATCTGATTGTGGTTCTCTGGCAGCTTAAGGAGGAAGTAAAGGAGATAGGTTCTCTGCCCTGCCGGGGTGGCAAAAAGAGGTTCTTTGTAAAGGCTTCTCCGCCTAGCTGTGGGGGCTAATGGAGAGTCACTATAAATTTCTGTGTTCTTGTTTCTTGCTTTCGCTCTTTAATTTTCGCACTTATTTTTGTGGTGTGATTTTGGTTTATGTGATTTTACTTCTTTGTAAAAAGAATTTTTAAAATACCAATTCACCCCCCCCCCTCTTAGTTAGCTTTGGCCAATTATATAGGGCTTAACATCCCTAACAAACTTTTAAGTAGTATCAAAGCGGGATTCATAAAAATAGTTTGAAAACTTTTTGAATTTGATCCATGGCTAACTTTGAGAATCGTAACACTATGGAAGGGTATTCTATTACCCGACCTTCCCTGTTCGATAACCTACCTTTTGATTTCTGGAAAACCCGCATGTCAACATTTTTACAATCTACTGATTATCGCATGTGGATGCTTATCAAAGAAGGTTATTCTCCACCTTCTCGTGAAATTAATGGTGTTAAAACTAAAATTGCTTTTACTGAATGGACTTTCGATGAAAGAGATTTAGCTCAATTGAATGCAAAATGTTTGAACTGTTTTTTCTGTGCTTTAAAATCTGAGGATTACATGTGTGTTTCTACTTATTCAACTAGTAAAGAAATTTGGGATAAATTGTGTATCACTTATGAAGGCACTAATGAAGTTAAACAATCTCGTTTGAATATTCTCTTGCATGACTACGAACATTTTTATATGAAACCATCTGAATCTGTTTCTGACATGTATACTAGGTTTACATAGATAGTCACTTCACTACATGCATTAGGAAGAGAACTTTCAAACTATGAAAAAGTTAACAAGATTTTGAGATGTTTGCCTTCATCACAAATCGAATTCTGAATCTTTCGGGTATGAAAACGATGAAGTTGCCTTTATCACAAGGTAATTCAAAAGTTTTCTAAGGAAGAAGCAAAAGCATCATTGGAGAAAAGGTAAGGATCATAAATATTCTAAAGGATCTTCTAATGTCGTTTGTTATGAATGCAGGAAACCATGACACGTGAGAAATTATTGCCCTTCACTTAAAGATCATTCAAGTAAAGGAAAGGGTGAGGAGAATCCTAAGCTAAGGAAGGACAAGATGAGAGTACAAAAAGCTTTTTGGGTAGATTCTGCATCGGACTCATCGGAGATGGAACCAGAAGATGAGACATCAAAATTGTGCTTGATGGCGGACGACAATCTTGATCAAGAAGAGGTATGTGAACTTTCCTACGATCAACTCCTTGAAGTTTCTGAAAAGATTCATGCATCATATAGGAAATTAAAGAAAACACATGCTAGGATGAAATTAGAGTTCTTGAATCTACAAAAAGAGCATGAAATTTTGACTAAAGACCACCAAACAATTGATTCAAATCATATGACTTTACTTGATGAATTTGATGAGTTAAATAAAAATCAATATGAATTAGTTGAAAAGCACGATGCATTAAAAGTTTCACACACATCACTTGAATCTGATTTTAAGAAGTCTAAAGAGATGGAGAAAAATTTGAGGATTGTAAATGAGATCTTAAAAAACACTAATTTGAATATTCAAAAATAATTAGAAACATGTAAGAAAACTAGGATGACACCTACTTTTGATCAATTGCCAAAACCTAGGAAGAGGCATTATAACTCAAATCACTTAAGAAATCCTTTTCCTGGAGTTAGATGTTTTTCATGTGGCATGCTAGGACACATCTCACACACTTGCAAAGTTCACCATAGTACACATTGGGTATGGAGACCTAAGGTGTAAGATCCACAGCATACCACACATGCATTGCTTTCTACTTTTCATAAGGAGGGACCTAAACCTGTTTGGGTTCCTATATCTAACATTTGATAATTTTGCAGGAGGGCTCTCACAAAAGGCCTCGTGAGAGTATGTGGTACCTGGATAGTGGATGCTCTCGACATATGACTGGTGATGCCAATCAGTTTGTTGTACTAGAGTCCAGAATTGGAGGCAAGGTTACTCTTGGAGACAACACCACCAAGAAGGTGGTAGGAGTATGTTTTGATTAAAAAAAAATTTTATATTTATTTATATATAGTTTTGGAAAATATTTAATTTTCTTTGAGAAATATTTAATTTTGGAATTTTGAAATTGAACACTCTATTATGAACAATATATCGCCTCGAAAGACGAACATATCGTTCCCTAATGGGTTCGAATTTCAAAGTTTTAAATTTCTCAAAAATAATTAATTAAGGGTTTTGAAAAAGTTAATTTTGAAAATCAATTCTGGGTTTCTAAATCTCCTACGAGCGCAAGCCCTCGTAGTTAATTACATCGTAGGAAATCGGAATTTCCTACAAAAACTCTCGATTAAAATAGCGGTGTAAATTTTATTTAAGAATTTCAAGGATTGATATCAAAGGAGAAAATGGTAGGAATTTCAAATGGGATTGATTCAAGATTGAAGACTTATTTTCGGGGTCAAAGGAAGAGGAGTAGGGAGTGTTTTTAAGATTCTGAATTACTTCAGAAAACACTCCAATCTATCTTAAGTATTGGGCTTAAATTTGATTGAAAGAGATTTAATATTTAAGTGATCAATTTTATTAGAAAGTTGGGATTCAATTCCCGGAGGTTGAGGTCTTATGGCCCGAGCCAGCCTCAGAACCTAAGTCTAAATTGGGTACTAAAAAGTAACCCGAACCTAGCTAGTGCAATATGAATCTGGTCTTACCCCGGCCTGGATTGGGGAGCCAGCTAAACCACCTAAGCGATTTAAAATTATGAGTCCGGTCAATTTATGTAGAGTGGTCGGGACGTTATTTAAGAAAGATATTTGAGAACGGGACCGACATCTAGAGCAGATCCTAAATGGTCCTTTAAACTTATGTTGGGTTTGATGCCTAAGCAAATGCAATTAAGAATTTAAAGATTTTTAAATTAGTTGCTAATATGATGCATGCTAATCGACTCGATTAAAAGATTGAATTTAAATGAATGCTATGAAATGAGGACTCCCGGCGGTCCCGGGGTTATTTCTTAAAACGTTAGAGTTTCTATGTGAGCTTAAAGTTTTTAATTTGATTTAAGTAGAAAAATTTTTATTAAGTCCTTAAGAGCCTACGATCAAATTCCAGGTCAAATCAAAATCGACATGCAGGTAAGAAGACTAGAAAATCAGGTATCTCTAATGCACAATCAATTTAAATTAATCAATCAAATTAAATATATCAAATTGAATGTCCGTATGGCAAGTGCCACTCATTATTACATCTCAAAAATTACAAGGAATTAAAGTGGCCGGGCACCACTGACTACAACCCGGATTTCTAATCCTAAATCAAATGATTTTGAGACTTGGGATTCTTCTCGTTGTCCAATCCTTTATCTTCTCTCGAACATCTCGATTCGTCGGTTCAGGATATCCAAATGGAAAGAAACTCCCCCTTAATCGGGGTGTTATCTTTCCTCTTTGGATATTTGCAAAGTATCCTAATTTGAATTCCAAATGGAAGAAGACTCTCCCCTTTAGGGATGTCTTCACCTCTTTGGAATTCAAATTGGATATCTATATCCCAATCTCAAACCATTTTAAATAAATACAACCTTAATCAAATTTACGTCTCAAATTTAAAACAAAAATCTAGACTCGATCCTGCAAGGTTATCCTAATAATCAACAATTATATCTATAGTCCCAAGCAATTTATATTCAATCTCAAGCAGTTAATATTCAATCTCAAGCAGTTAATATTCAACATTTAAATACTCAATTAATTACAACATAAAATGCAATAAATAAATAAACAATCACATCGATCCTAGGCTAGCAAACAGCATGCAGTGAAAACTCAAAAATCCGGCACACAGCTGCAGAAAGTAAAACACCGGCCTATCCTAAAACTAGAGTCGGTGATCCTAGCAAACCATCTAAAGTGTGTGAGGTAGGTCGTGTAGTTTTGATGTGTCCTAATTGGGATTATTGGTTAGAGTTATTTAAAGTTCGATTAGTTGAAAGGCTTAAGGTATTTAAGTTTGAATTCAAATATTAATGGCTTAAGGTTAATTTTAAGATTTATTTAATTATTTTTTTGGATATCACCTTTGTTTTACACCGAGGCCGTGAAGTTTATTTCACCTTCCTTGGGGCTAAGTTAATAGCCTCGTAGGCCTGGGTTACCCAGTGGTACCCGGTATAATTAAGTGGCTTAAGTTGATTAAGGCTTAAGAATTAATGAATTTTATAAGAAATGTGGTCGCTGATTTTAAAAATTGATTGATTTAAGTTTGCCATTAATCGATTCGTGGCGTTGTGCCACCAGGCTCGAGGAACCAGCCTCCTTAGGACACGTAGCCCCGCAGCCCGGAGTAGTCCAGCCGATAAACCAAATTAATGTAGTTAATTTAAAGGTTTTAAAAGGTTAGATAATTAATAATTAATCTATTTTTAAGGTTTAACACCCCTTGGAATCCATTCGTGGCGTTGTGCCACCAGGCTCGAGGAACCAGCCTCCTTAGGACACGTAGCCCCGCAGCCCGGAGTATTCCAGCCAATAAACTTCATCTTTAGGATGGTTGTTGTGTTTTAAAAGGTTTGTTGAATGTTTTAAACATTAAGTTAAGATTTTCTGGAGTTTTAGAACTATTTTGAGTTTTATGAATTTTTTTGAATATTTTAATCATTTAATTAAGGGGTTGAAAATTGACTTTTTGATTAAGTTCAAATTCTGGAATGTTTGTATTTTATTAAAATACTAGACCTTACTACGATCAGTTAGAAGGTAAGTACGTTGAAATCGGATTTTTCTACATTTTATTACAAAGGTTTGAAGTTTTGAACTAGATTTGACCTATAGTTGACCAAAAAGTTGACTTTTTGAAATATTAAAGATTTCTGGAATTTAATATTTTTAATAAATATTAGACCTTAATAGGAGTTGAATGCAACTGAATTTGTTCAATTTTGATTTTTCTGGAATTAGTTATGAAGCTTTGAAGTTTGGGTAATTTAATGAATTTTAAAAGGTTTAATTAGAGAGCCATTTTGTGATTTTGCTCCAAATAAGGTCCCCACTCCTTGAAATCAGCTCCAAAGGTCAGGAATGACCTAAGGAGAGATTCCCAAGTGTTTGGGACATTTTTGGAATTTTTAATATTTTTTTTAATTAATTATATTAATTAAATACTCAATTTCACTTAAAATTCAATTAAGGTTCCAATTGCTGTCAAATAATTTTGGTTTTAATTTTCATTGGTTAAGGATTCAAAACTGATCAGTTAGAGGGGTTGGTCATAATTTTTGGGTTTAAAATGGATTTATTACATTTTCCGGAAGGTTTTAAGGCTCAATTAAGGGTTTAAACTTAATTAAGTTAATTAAGAGGCTTAATGAATTCAAAAATCAGTAAGAAAATTCCCTAAGGCTGAGAATGTCACTAAGTTCAAATGGTTCAAGTTTCAAGTTCAAATGAGGTGTATGCTAACCACAATGCATTTTCTAAGTTGTCTAACCAAAGTCCTTAATTATTGTCCTTAACGGTGTCGCTAAATTTAATAGGCTTAAATCAAGTTTTCTCTAACCCTTAACTTAACATATATGCGTCACACATAAGAACAATCAATTCCTAAATCTAGGAGAACCTAAAACTAAGTGGTGTGTGCACATCCTACACATGCAAATTAACTTAAAGCTTAATTAAGTAAGAGATTAATCAATAAATAATTAACAAAATAATTATTCATTGATTAATCAATATTCCCCAAACATTTCTATTCAATCATTCAATCCATGTTTAAAATCCCAAGGGATCTCTCAAATATTAAAGATTTAATTTATACATATAATTTTAATATTAAAATATATATAGATATATATAAGGATAAAAGTTTCAAAATATAATAATTTGAAAATATTATTAAAACATATTTTAGGATTTGAGAGATCTCTAAATTTCAAAGTTATTTAAAAAAAATAATTTTTAATTTTCAAAATAATAAGCATAATATTTAATCAAATACTAATTAAATATTTTAATATTAAAATAATTTAAATGGTCAAAATAAAACAACATTTAAAATCTAATATTAATATTAAATTAAAGTATTTTAACTTTCAAAACTTTTGATATATTATTCAAATATTTATGATTTAAATTAAATATATTTGAAAATTTTGAAATTTAAGTTAATTAAGTGAATTTAAAGTGGTTTGGAAATAATCAATATTTAAAATAACTACCTTATTTTTTATTACATTTAATTTAAGAACAGACATGCTTCTCAAATTTCAAAATACATTTTAAAATATAATTTTGAATTGTTAAGATATATATATTTGATCACATTTTTGTTAATTAAAAAAAAATATAAAATATTTAATAATCAAAATAGTTTTTTTTTAATATATATAATATTTCAAAGTTAATTTAATTTTAAATTAAAGATCTTATTTTTCTGAGAAATTTGATATATTATATTAAATTTTTTGATTTATATTTATTTTTATATTAATTTTTGAAGTTTTCTGGTAATTAAAATAGTTAAAATACTAATTAAAATTAATTAACAGGTAATGGCGGCTGAGTGCCCACGTGGCAAATCCCAATTCGTCCAGCAAAACGCGGAGGCGGCGGACTGGACGCGTGGCAAAACGATAGCCGCCCACGCGGACGGCGGCGCGGCACGGTGTTCGATCACGCGGTTTTCACTTAATCCAGTCAGCAGATCCTCCCGTCCGTTGGATCTCCGCCAGTTCCATCCAACGGCGAAGATCGAACTCCGCTGTTCGATCTCGATCAAACGGGATCAGACGGCGGGTAGTTCATCCCGCGTTCTGGGATGGATGGCCCAGATATCGCCGGACCAAAGAATGGATCCCGAATCGGATACACGGTCGGAACAGGCCGTGAAAAAGCTCGATCTGGACCGTTGATCTCGTGATCAACGGTCCAGACGACGCGCACCTGAAGCAGGCTATGAAAATGTCCTAGGATCAGTTTTTTGGCTCGTTCTCTTAAACCCGACGATCAAATTAAACGAAATTTAAAACATGGATTAAAATAGTGAACAGAAATTTTGGGGAATCGATTTTATAGCCTAAGATGCATTAAATCAAAAGCTATTTAACCTAGGTGTCTTAAACTAGGGTTAGAGTTTATACCTCATTTAATGGACGGATTAATCCGTTTAAAGGCGTGTTGCATTTGTAGGCTGTCCACGCTCCTTTTTGTAGAAGATCTCTCTCCTTGATAACGTTTGGATTGACGGGAAATTGATCTTGAACGGGTTTGGGCTTGGCTCGCCGGAAAGCTCGTCGGCCACCACTTTGACCGGCCGGATTCGACCTGGGAAATGTGTGGGAGGTTCTTGAAAGCTTGGAGGAGCAGTGAGCTCAGCTAGAGAGGTTGAGTATAGAGAGATAGGGTTCAAGTGAGAATGGGGGCTCATTAGGGTGTTTTCCCCTATTCAAACGTCCCCAGGTTAAATCAATGGCTAGGATCGGCTGGATGGACTCCTAGATTAATGCCAAGTGTCCTGAGAGTTGGTGAAAAGCTGGGAGTAAGGACAGGGAAGGACATCCTAGGTGGAAAGTCCATTTGGTCCCCATTTGGACACATGGATCAATAGGGGCCATTGGACTTAGATCCAAAGGCTTAGAATACTTCTAGGAATGTTCTAGAGGCTGTATTAACAGCTGGATTAAATAGGGCTCAAGTGAATTAGCTTAAGGACTTGATTGGGCAAGTTTTAGAGTTCATTTGACTTTTATTGACTGGTTTGACCAGTCAACAGCCAAGTGGGCAGCTGATGTGGCATAAAATAATTCCTAATAGCTGCTGGAGTGGTTTGGATTAATAAGGATTAATTTAAACATATGGGTTTAATTACTTAAAAGAGGTTTCAAAGGCTTGTTGACCAGTTTGACTGGTCAACAGTCAACTTGGATGCCAAGGTGGCACATGGAGTGTTGAATGCTGCTTGGACTAAGTCTTGAAGGCATTGATTGAGGACATATGAAGGTTCAAACAAAACCATAGGTATTTGACCAAGCATATGAGTTAACTTGTCCAATAGGCTAAGGTTTGACTCAAAGTGAGTTTGAAAATAATCCATGCATCAAATGGAATGGGTTTGAAGTGGTTGGATATGATTTCAAAATTCAAATAGGTTATTTGGATCAAATGAACCTATATGGGCCCTTAATGGGCCTCAAGTTGATCTTGGTTGACTTGGTCAACCAGGTGGGCCCAGGGTTTTAAAAAAATGGGTTCAATAGATTCAAAATGATATTTTGAGTCTATGGGATGTGGTCTCAAAGTCTATGGAGGTCATTTGGTTCAAAACACCTGTTTGGATCCTTAAAGGGCCTTTTGGGTCAAACCTGTTGACTTGGTCAACCAGGTTGACCCAAGGATCAGGAATGGGTCCAACAGATTTGAAATGACATTTAAAACTTGCTGCAAGTGATTGCATTCAATTCGGAGTTCATTTGGTTTAAAATCAACATTTGAGCCCCATAGGGGTATTTTGGTCATTTTGACCCCTGGTCAACTGGGGGTCAAAGTGGGTCTACCAAAATGCAGTTTAAAGTTCAACATATCAAGATTAAAGGTCTAGAAGTGACTAGAGGCTTTGGTGAAGGCTCTAAGGTCAGAATCTTCAAAGTGACAGATCTAGTGGCATAGGCTGTAAATATTTGAAGGTTTTACAGCCTTTGAGTTTCAATTAAGTTTTTGGGGTTAGAGACCTCGGAATGGGCTCAAATTTGGAGGGTTACCTCCAGAGACATGTCCCATCAGTATGCAACTGACAGACTCTGAATCGGAGGTCATTTGACTAGGTTTCAAAGTGTTTGAAAATTCAATGGAAAAGGCCTTTAGGACAAAATCTTTGGACCTTGGATTTTGATCTGATTGACCTAAGATCTAGGTAGATCCTATGGTTTGAATAGATCTTAAAATTTAGGAATCTAGAAGGATCCTAGAGCCTAAGAAATTCCTAGAACTTGGAGTCTAGAAGAAGTTTAGGATCTAGAGTAGCTCCTAGGGTCTAAACTCTAGAAGAATCCTAGCATAGATCCTAGGGTCAGGATTCTAGGAGGATCCTAGAATTTAAATTAATTTGGAAATTAAGTTGATTTAGGGTCAGGAGTAGTCCAAGTGACCTCATACAAAAATGAGGTCAACAAATGGACCCCCAATATGTGTAATAGAATGAAATTCTATTGCACATATTGGCGTTGACCGAGATTAAAGGTCAAGTGTGGAATTTTAATCCTAAGGGAATGAAAAATTCACCCATAAGGAATCAAGATTTAAATTTATTAGGGTAGTGCCACTGAGGGCATGCTCTACCACTAATCGCTTAACTCAAATGCTAGGGTAGTGCCACAAAGGGCATGCTCTACCACTAGCGGATAAGAATTAGGATGGCGCCTCGAAGGGCACGCTCCATCACTAATCATTTAACTCAAATGTTAGGGTGGTGCCACAGAGGGCATGCTCCACCACTAACGGATACGAATTAGGATGGCGCCACGAAGGGCACGCTCCATCACTAATCATTTAACTCAAATGTTAGGGTGGTGCCACAGAGGGCATGCTCCACCACTAACGGATACGAATTAGGATGGCGCCACGAAGGGCACGCTCCATCACTAATCGTTTTTAACTCAAATGATAGGGTGGTGCCACAGAGGGCATGCTCCACCACTAACGGATACGAATTAGGATGGCGCCACGAAGGGCACGCTCCACCACTAATCATTTTTAACTCAAATGTTAGGGTGGTGCCACAGAGGGCATGCTCCACCACTAACGGATACGAATTAGGATGGTGCCACGAAGGGCACGCTCCACCACTAATCGTTTTTAACTCAAATGTTAGGGTGGTGCCACAGAGGGCATGCTCCACCACTAACGGATACGAATTAGGATGGCGCCACGAAGGGCACGCTCCACCACTAATCGTTTTTAACTCAAATGTTAGGGTGGTGCCACAGAGGGCATGCTCCACCACTAACGGATACGAATTAGGATGGCGCCACGAAGGGCACGCTCCACCACTAATCGTTTTTAACTCAAATGTTAGGGTGGTGCCACAGAGGGCATGCTCCACCACTAACGGATACGAATTAGGATGGCGCCACGAAGGGCACGCTCCACCACTAATCGTTTTTAACTCAAATGTTAGGGTGGTGCCACAGAGGGCATGCTCCACCACTAACGGACGGTCTTGTGGAAAGGAAACTTGTTCTACACAAAGAACCGGGTCTGGATGATCATATGTGGAGGAAACTTGCTCCACATAGAGGATCGAGCTCAAATTTTGAAATTTGGAATTTGAGAGTTTTAAATTTGAATTGATTTTATTTTGAATTGGATATGTTTGATTTTGAATTAAGAAATTTTTTTAATCCAGGAAATTTGAAGACTTTTTATTGACTTTGAATTTGACACTCATCTGGCATGGTACTTCCTGAAGAGCCTCCCCAACATTTAAAAATATCGGATGGCATTCTCCAGGGTTGATCAATTAATGTTTGAAATTTTCTCAAAGATCGTCTATACGACAAAAGGGACAGTCTCGTGTTGGTTCGAACTCCTCCACCGATCTCTCGGTAGGCTAAGATATGCATCCAAAGAACCTAGACCAAGTCTCCTCCTTGGAAGGTTCTAAGTTGCTCTATCTTATCACAAGCTTTAACCAATCAGACTTCGGACGATTCTGAGTTTTATTGAGCCTTAAAAATAAAGCTCTGTAAGGCCTCGAACTCTTCAAATTAGAGTCGGGCACTCTGCTCAGTCATGGATTGAACTTAAACGGCAATTCCCAGCATTACAAAATACTCCTCTAGTAGGGTTGATCTTGGACCCAGTATAGAGTGTAATTTTGTTGAAAAAGCTTCAAAGGAAAATATGCCTACACATAAGGAATCAGACACATTCCTCAAGGACAGGATTTGAATTCTTTTCAGGGGTAGATGATTTGGTCTTTCTATTAGAAAATTTCCTCTAACTATTTGGACCCTGTCGGAACGACATGTGGGAACAAATTTATCAATTAGAGTGAGAAGAGTCGACTCCTACTAATTTGAGAGAATTTCAGTTTTGTTGACCCAGACCAAGTCTCGTAGAAACTAAACTGGGGTCTCCCTTGAATAGACATTGAATTAAAATTAACCTCAAAGAGTTTAAGTTGAAAGTAGAAATTTGATCTTTTCAATTTTCTTGCACGATTGTCTTCCATCTGATAGATAATTCATGCATGTTGAAGAATCTGAATTTAGGATTTTCAAAGTCAAGTATTTAAAGTTGATTGGATATTTTGATATTTAAGGATTTAAAGGAAGGAAGCCATCTTACTCTTCTTCTTCTTTTTTCTGATGGCGCATATTGCGCATCTTTTGACTTTCGGTGCACTTCGTGCACTTCTTTATTTTTGGCGCATTCGCGCATCTTTTAATTTTTTAGAGCATTCGCTCATCTTTTGATTTCAATTGAATTCAAGAAGAGGCTCCACTTTCTTCAAATACCTTAAATTAATTGATCTTTTTATTTCGAATGCTGGGACTATATCTCAAGTATTAGAGAAGAAATTCGTTCTCTTATACAAGGAAGAATAATCCTCAAAGCACACTCAATCTTTTTGACAAGAATGTCGACTTGACTAGGGAAATCTTTGAATAGATTCAAAGCATGCCTGAATCTCCTATTAAGATAGAAGATTGCTAGAAGCTTGATAACATTTTTATTTCTAAATTCAACTTAAATTTAAGATAGATTTTAATTCAAAGGTTAAATCAACCCACAGAAGCGGTGGGAGGGAGGGGTATTCAAACATTTGATGGAATCAACTACAACTCTCTCCAGCTTAAGACTTAAGGTAGAGGTAAATTTCTATTAGAAAGGTTAATCAACTATCTTGAAAATCAAGATTTAGTACACTTGAGAAATTGAAAGCTTTTTTCCTTAATGGTTGCAAGTCTAGGTGGCAAGACCCTTGTCAACATGGAACTGAATTCCTACAATCTCTTGGAAGGGAGAGACTGTTATAGGATCTGCAACATCCCTAGAAAGCACAACATTATTATAATCAAAAGATTAATCGCGATAGGACCCTGTTAAAGTTATATTTCAACGGTATCACTATCTGACACAATCTTAGATTATTCCCTCTCTCAAATTACCACTAAACTAGTAGTTAAGAGAGTGGCACACCGAGTGGTTTCTACTCCTCCTCCTCTGCAGATGATGTAGTGGGATACGTATAGTAACGTGCCCTAACATCTTCTAATAGAGTGGACGGATTATAACCTTCAGTTGGGGGCCTATGGCCTATTGCTGGTGATTGCTCAATTCTTTCTTGCTCGAGTCTTTCTGTGTAGTAGTCAAGCAGGTGGATTGAAGATCGTGCTCTCATCTCTACAACCTCACTCCTTTGTGCAAGGAGAGGGTACGTAGAAGGAGCAACGAACTCTCGATTGGCCTCGAAGTCGGTCTTCTCTAAGGCTTCCAATTCAACAGTCTTTATAGCCTTAAGATTCCTTTTCCTGGCTCTTCGAAGGTAATTCTTCATCTTGTTCCTACCGACGACAGGGGTGCTAGAATTTGATCCGATCTCAGATTGAGATGGTAACTCTTTTGTCATTATTGACTTCTGGTTTTGATCCTCCTGAGTAGAGAGTACAGTGGGTACAGAGGCGACAACAACCTCCATCTTAGCGATGGGGGAGTCAACTCTTGACCCTAAAGTAATCTCAACTAAAGGAGACTTTCCTAGAATCGCGGAAGACAGATCAATCAGTGTTTCCCCATTAACTGAAATCTTGAGGTTCTGAAATTTCATTTCGTACTGAATTAAATTGCCATTAAGAATTTCTTCTACAGGCACATCTTTATTCAGTGAGAAGACGAGTTTCCCAGCCATTTGAGTGTTCGATTTCCTGGAATTAAGAAATTAACTTAAATTAGTGATTTTGAAATAACATTTAAGTTTTGAATGTGATTGATTTTATTCAAAATTTTATAACTCAATCGTGTTCGGTTTGCACTGAACACGGTGGTTCATAAAATTGACGAGTGAAAATTAAGATTTGAATTTGACTCTTTCGCTACACCAATTGACTTGGGGCAAAATGTCAAAGTTCGGATTTGAATTTGCAATCAAATTTGAGGTTGAATTTAAAATTGAAATCAAACTTGATTTTAAGATTGATATTGAATTTGGCTTAAAATTGAATTTGAAATTAAATTCGAGTGGATCTTCTTCAAATTTTGTAACTCAACACACTGAGTTTCACTCAGTCACGTAGGTTCACAAAATTAATATGAAAAATCCAAAAATCGGGCTTGACTCCTTCATTTCACCAATCGATTTGGGATGAAATGTCAAAATCCGAGTTTGATCAAGGGTTTGAATTTGTGTTGCCTATGTTAAACTACAAAGGGTATTGTATAAAACATATGGCAATGACGATTGAAGTTAAATGATTCTAGAAGGAATTTGAAAGTTTGAAAATCTGGCAGGATCTCCCCTTATTTTTGGAACTCAAAGTGTTGAATCTTTCATTCAACAAATGGTTCACAAACTATTTAGGGAAGATTAGTAAAGAAGCTTAACTCTTTCAACCTCTAAGAGTAATTAAAGGATGAAATGTTAAAGACAAACTTTTTACCAGAACGGTTGGAGGTTCGTCGTATATGTTAACTACAATGATTGTCGTAGGAGAACATATAACAACGACAATCGATTTAAAATGATTTTAGGGAGATATTTGAAAACTCAAAAATCCGGCAGCATCTCCCTTTATTTTGGGACTCAAGGTGTTGAATTTTCATTCAACAGAAGGTCCACATTGATTAAGGGAATTTCTTAAATGCTAACTCAACTCTTTCGCTCTAGTTAGTGATCTAGAAATGAAATGTAAGAGATTAGCTTTACCGGAATAATTGAATTTTCAGATCGAATTTTAAAAGTGAATTCAACATTAGATCGTATACACCAAATTGCAAAGGCACAATCCGATGTATAACGATACAACACAGAGATTGTTTAGAGTTTGAAAAGACTTGACTTCTAGTAAAGGATTAAAAATTTTGATTTTGAAATTAAAGAAAAGTTCTATAAGTTATATAACTTAGCATGCCACTGGAAATCCGAGCACGCGATTTTCTAACATTTATGAAAAAGTTTAGAAAGGAATAGGCTTGACTCTTTCGCTCTACCAAATAACTTGGAGGCAAAATGTCAAAGCCCGACTTCAAAAGAGGATTCCTACACTCACCTCTCTTTTGACATGTTTTAATTGAGTTGACCACACTCACCCAAGGGAGAAATGGGTAGAGGGACCAACGGAGAGAAAGGTAGTTAAGACTACCGATTTAATAAAATTCAAACCGCTATTAAAGATGAAAAGAGAGATAAATCCCCAGCGGAGTCGCCATTTTTTGTTTTGATTAAAAAAAAATTTTATATTTATTTATATATAGTTTTGGAAAATATTTAATTTTCTTTGAGAAATATTTAATTTTGGAATTTTGAAATTGAACACTCTATTATGAACAATATATCGCCTCGAAAGACGAACATATCGTTCCCTAATGGGTTCGAATTTCAAAGTTTTAAATTTCTCAAAAATAATTAATTAAGGGTTTTGAAAAAGTTAATTTTGAAAATCAATTATGGGTTTCTAAATCTCCTACGAGCGCAAGCCCTCGTAGTTAATTACATCGTAGGAAATCGTAATTTCCTACGAAAACTCTCGATTAAAATAGCGGTGTAAATTTTATTTAAGAATTTCAAGGATTGATATCAAAGGAGAAAATGGTAGGAATTTCAAATGGGATTGATTCAAGATTGAAGACTTATTTTCGGGGTCAAAGGAAGAGGAGTAGGGAGTGTTTTTAAGATTCTGAATTACTTCAGAAAACACTCCAATCTATCTTAAGTATTGGGCTTAAATTTGATTGAAAGAGATTTAATATTTAAGTGATCAATTTTATTAGAAAGTTGGGATTCAATTCCCGGAGGTTGAGGTCTTATGGCCCGAGCCAGCCTCAGAACCTAAGTCTAAATTGGGTACTAAAAAGTAACCCGAACCTAGCTAGTGCAATATGAATATGGTCTTACCCCGGCCTGGATTGGGGAGCCAGCTAAACCACCTAAGCGATTTAAAATTATGAGTCCGGTCAATTTATGTAGAGTGGTCGGGACGTTATTTAAGAAAGGTATTTGAGAACGGGACCGACATCTAGAGCAGATCCTAAATGGTCCTTTAAACTTATGTTGGGTTTGATGCCTAAGCAAATGCAATTAAGAATTTAAAGATTTTTAAATTAGTTGCTAATATGATGCATGCTAATCGACTCGATTAAAAGATTGAATTTAAATGAATGCTATGAAATGAGGACTCCCGGCGGTCCCGGGGTTATTTCTTAAAATGTTAGAGTTTTTATGTGAGCTTAAAGTTTTTAATTTGATTTAAGTAGAAAAATTTTTATTAAGTCCTTAAGAGCCTACGATCAAATTCCAGGTCAAATCAAAATCGACATGCAGGTAAGAAGACTAGAAAATCAGGTATCTCTAATGCACAATCAATTTAAATAAATCAATCAAATTAAATATATCAAATTGAATGTCCGTATGGCAAGTGCCACTCATTATTACATCTCAAAAATTACAAGGAATTAAAGTGGCCGGGCACCACTGACTACAACCCGGATTTCTAATCCTAAATCAAATGATTTTGAGACTTGGGATTCTTCTCGTTGTCCAATCCTTTATCTTCTCACGAACATCTCGATTCGTCGGTTCAGGATATCCAAATGGAAAGAAACTCCCCCTTAATCGGGGTGTTATCTTTCCTCTTTGGATATTTGCAAAGTATCCTAATTTGAATTCCAAATGGAAGAAGACTCTCCCCTTTAGGGATGTCTTCACCTCTTTGGAATTCAAATTGGATATCTATATCCCAATCTCAAACCATTTTAAATAAATACAACCTTAATCAAATTTACGTCTCAAATTTAAAACAAAAATCTAGACTCGATCCTGCAAGGTTATCCTAATAATCAACAGTTATATCCATAGTCCCAAGCAATTTATATTCAATCTCAAGCAGTTAATATTCAATCTCAAGCAGTTAATATTCAACATTTAAATACTCAATTAATTACAACATAAAATGCAATAAATAAATAAACAATCACATCGATCCTAGGCTAGCAAACAGCATGCAGTGAAAACTCAAAAATCCGGCACACAGCTGCAGAAAGTAAAACACCGGCATATCCTAAAACTAGAGTCGGTGATCCTAGCAAACCATCTAAAGTGTGTGAGGTAGGTCGTGTAGTTTTGATGTGTCCTAATTGGGATTATTGGTTAGAGTTATTTAAAGTTCGATTAGTTGAAAGGCTTAAGGTATTTAAGTTTGAATTCAAATATTAATGGCTTAAGGTTAATTTTAAGATTTATTTAATTATTTTTTTTTTGGATATCACCTTTGTTTCACACCGAGGCCGTGAAGTTTATTTCACCTTCCTTGGGGCTAAGTTAATAGCCTCGTAGGCCTGGGTTACCCAGTGGTACCCGGTATAATTAAGTGGCTTAAGTTGATTAAGGCTTAAGAATTAATGAATTTTATAAGAAATGTGGTCGCTGATTTTCAAAATTGATTGATTTAAGTTTGCCATTAATCGATTCGTGGCGTTGTGCCACCAGACTCGAGGAACCAGCCTCCTTAGGACACGTAGCCCCGCAGCCCGGAGTAGTCCAGCCGATAAACCAAATTAATGTAGTTAATTTAAAGGTTTTAAAAGGTTAGATAATTAATAATTAATCTATTTTTAAGGTTTAACACCCCTTGGAATCCATTCGTGGCGTTGTGCCACCAGGCTCGAGGAACCAGCCTCCTTAGGACACGTAGCCCCGCAGCCCGGAGTATTCCAGCCAATAAACTTCATCTTTAGGATGGTTGTTGTGTTTTAAAAGGTTTGTTGAATTTTTTAAACATTAAGTTAAGATTTTCTGGAGTTTTAGAACTATTTTGAGTTTTATGAATTTTTTTGAATATTTTAATCATTTAATTAAGGGGTTGAAAATTGACTTTTTGATTAAGTTCAAATTCTGGAATGTTTGTATTTTATTAAAATACTAGACCTTACTACGATCAGTTAGAAGGTAAGTACGTTGAAATCGGATTTTTCTACATTTTATTACAAAGGTTTGAAGTTTTGAACTAGATTTGACCTATAGTTGACCAAAAAGTTGACTTTTTGAAATATTAAAGATTTCTGGAATTTAATATTTTTAATAAATATTAGACCTTAATAGGAGTTGAATGCAACTGAATTTGTTCAATTTTGATTTTTCTGGAATTAGTTATGAAGCTTTGAAGTTTGGGTAATTTAATGAATTTTAAAAGGTTTAATTAGAGAGCCATTTTGTGATTTTGCTCCAAATAAAGTCCCCACTCCTTGAAATCAGCTCCAAAGGTCAGGAATGACCTAAGGAGAGATTCCCAAGTGTTTGGGACATTTTTGGAATTTTTAATATTTTTTTTAATTAATTATATTAATTAAATACTCAATTTCACTTAAAATTCAATTAAGGTTCCAATTGCTGTCAAATAATTTTGGTTTTAATTTTCATTGGTTAAGGATTCAAAACTGATCAGTTAGAGGGGTTGGTCATAATTTTTGGGTTTAAAATGGATTTATTACATTTTCCGGAAGGTTTTAAGGCTCAATTAAGGGTTTAAACTTAATTAAGTTAATTAAGAGGCTTAATGAATTCAAAAATCAGTAAGAAAATTCCCTAAGGCTGAGAATGTCACTAAGTTCAAATGGTTCAAGTTTCAAGTTCAAATGAGGTGTATGCTAACCACAATGCATTTTCTAAGTTGTCTAACCAAAGTCCTTAATTATTGTCCTTAACGGTGTCGCTAAATTTAATAGGCTTAAATCAAGTTTTCTCTAACCCTTAACTTAACATATATGCGTCACACATAAGAACAATCAATTCCTAAATCTAGGAGAACCTAAAACTAAGTGGTGTGTGCACATCCTACACATGCAAATTAACTTAAAGCTTAATTAAGTAAGAGATTAATCAATAAATAATTAACAAAATAATTATTCATTGATTAATCAATATTCCCCAAACATTTCTATTCAATCATTCAATCCATGTTTAAAATCCCAAGGGATCTCTCAAATATTAAAGATTTAATTTATACATATAATTTTAATATTAAAATATATATAGATATATATAAGGATAAAAGTTTCAAAATATAATAATTTGAAAATATTATTAAAACATATTTTAGGATTTGAGAGATCTCTAAATTTCAAAGTTATTTAAAAAAAAATAATTTTTAATTTTCAAAATAAAAAGCATAATATTTAATCAAATACTAATTAAATATTTTAATATTAAAATAATTTAAATGGTCAAAATAAAACAACATTTAAAATCTAATATTAATATTAAATTAAAGTATTTTAACTTTCAAAATTTTTGATATATTATTCAAATATTTATGATTTAAATTAAATATATTTGAAAATTTTGAAATTTAAGTTAATTAAGTGAATTTAAAGTGGTTTGGAAATAATCAATATTTAAAATAACTACCTTATTTTTTATTACATTTAATTTAAGAACAGACATGCTTCTCAAATTTCAAAATACATTTTAAAATATAATTTTGAATTGTTAAGATATATATATTTGATCACATTTTTGTTAATTAAAAAAAAAATATAAAATATTTAATAATCAAAATAGTTTTTTTTTTTTTTAATATATATAATATTTCAAAGTTAATTTAATTTTAAATTAAAGATCTTATTTTTCTGAGAAATTTGATATATTATATTAAATTTTTGGATTTATATTTATTTTTATATTAATTTTTGAAGTTTTCTGGTAATTAAAATAGTTAAAATACTAATTAAAATTAATTAACAGGTAATGGCGGCTGAGTGTCCACGTGGCAAATCCCAATTCATCCAGCAAAACGCGGAGGCGGCGGACTGGACGCGTGGCGAAACGATAGCCGCCCACGCGGACGGCGGCGCGGCACGGTGTTCGATCACGCGGTTTTCACTTAATCCAGTCAGCAGATCCTCCCGTCCGTTGGATCTCCGCCAGTTCCATCCAACGGCGAAGATCGAACTCCGCTGTTCGATCTCGATCAAACGGGATCAGACGGCGGGTAGTTCATCCCGCGTTCTGGGATGGATGGCCCAGATATTGCCGGACCAAAGAATGGATCCCGAATCGGATACACGGTCGGAACAGACCGTGAAAAAGCTCGATCTGGACCGTTGATCTCGTGATCAACGGTCCAGACGACGCGCACCTGAAGCAGGCTATGAAAACGTCCTAGGATCGGTTTTTTGGCTCGTTCTCTTAAACCCGACGATCAAATTAAACGAAATTTAAAACATGGATTAAAATAGTGAACAGAAATTTTGGGGAATCGATTTTATAGCCTAAGATGCATTAAATCAAAAGCTATTTAACCTAGGTGTCTTAAACTAGGGTTAGAGTTTATACCTCATTTAATTGACGGATTAATCCGTTTAAAGGCGTGTTGCATTTGTAGGCTGTCCACGCTCCTTTTTGTAGAAGATCTCTCTCCTTGATAACGTTTGGATTGACGGGAAATTGATCTTGAACGGGTTTGGGCTTGGCTCGCCGGAAAGCTCGTCGGCCACCACTTTGACCGGCCGGATTCGACCTGGGAAATGTGTGGGAGGTTCTTGAAAGCTTGGAGGAGCAGTGAGCTCAGCTAGAGAGGTTGAGTATAGAGAGATAGGGTTCAAGTGAGAATGGGGGCTCATTAGGGTGTTTTCCCCTATTCAAACGTCCCCAGGTTAAATCAATGGCTAGGATCGGCTGGATGGACTCCTAGATTAATGCCAAGTGTCCTGAGAGTTGGTGAAAAGCTGGGAGTAAGGACAGGGAAGGACATCCTAGGTGGAAAGTCCATTTGGTCCCCATTTGGACACATGGATCAATAGGGGCCATTGGACTTAGATCCAAAGGCTTAGAATACTTCTAGGAATGTTCTAGAGGCTGTATTAACAGCTGGATTAAATAGGGCTCAAGTGAATTAGCTTAAGGACTTGATTGGGCAAGTTTTAGAGTTCATTTGACTTTTATTGACTGGTTTGACCAGTCAACAGCCAAGTGGGCAGCTGATGTGGCATAAAATAATTCCTAATAGCTGCTGGAGTGGTTTGGATTAATAAGGATTAATTTAAACATATGGGTTTAATTACTTAAAAGAGGTTTCAAAGGCTTGTTGACCAGTTTGACTGGTCAACAGTCAACTTGGCTGCCAAGGTGGCACATGGAGTGTTGAATGCTGCTTGGACTAAGTCTTGAAGGCATTGATTGAGGACATATGAAGGTTCAAACAAAACCATAGGTATTTGACCAAGCATATGAGTTAACTTGTCCAATAGGCTAAGGTTTGACTCAAAGTGAGTTTGAAAATAATCCATGCATCAAATGGAATGGGTTTGAAGTGGTTGGATATGATTTCAAAATTCAAATAGGTTATTTGGATCAAATGAACCTATATGGGCCCTTAATGGGCCTCAAGTTGATCTTGGTTGACTTGGTCAACCAGGTGGGCCCAGGGTTTTAAAAAAATGGGTTCAATAGATTCAAAATGATATTTTGAGTCTATGGGATGTGGTCTCAAAGTCTATGGAGGTCATTTGGTTCAAAACACCTGTTTGGATCCTTAAAGGGCCTTTTGGGTCAAACCTGTTGACTTGGTCAACCAGGTTGACCCAAGGATCAGGAATGGGTCCAACAGATTTGAAATGACATTTAAAACTTGCTGCAAGTGATTGCATTCAATTCGGAGTTCATTTGGTTTAAAATCAACATTTGAGCCCCATAGGGGTATTTTGGTCATTTTGACCCCTGGTCAACTGGGGGTCAAAGTGGGTCTACCAAAATGCAGTTTAAAGTTCAACATATCAAGATTAAAGGTCTAGAAGTGACTAGAGGCTTTGGTGAAGGCTCTAAGGTCAGAATCTTCAAAGTGACAGATCTAGTGGCATAGGCTGTAAATATTTGAAGGTTTTACAGCCTTTGAGTTTCAATTAAGTTTTTGGGGTTAGAGACCTCGGAATGGGCTCAAATTTGGAGGGTTACCTCCAGAGACATGTCCCATCAGTATGCAACTGACAGACTCTGAATCGAAGGTCATTTGACTAGGTTTCAAAGTGTTTGAAAATTCAACGGAAAAGGCCTTTAGGACAAAATCTTTGGACCTTGGATTTTGATCTGATTGACCTAAGATCTAGGTAGATCCTATGGTTTGAATAGATCTTAAAATTTAGGAATCTAGAAGGATCCTAGAGCCTAAGAAATTCCTAGAACTTGGAGTCTAGAAGAAGTTTAGGATCTAGAGTAGCTCCTAGGGTCTAAACTCTAGAAGAATCCTAGCATAGATCCTAGGGTCAGGATTCTAGGAGGATCCTAGAATTTAAATTAATTTGGAAATTAAGTTGATTTAGGGTCAGGAGTAGTCCAAGTGACCTCATACAAAAATGAGGTCAACAGAGCAGGTATAATTGGTAATTCTAAGAACCTTATGATTGAAAATGTTTTGCTTATAGATGGATTGAAGCACAACTTGCTCTACATCAGTCAACTCTATGACAAAGGCTTCATCGTGCAATTCTTTGCAAATTCATGCATTGTAAGTTTAAGTAACAACACTATTTTGTAGGGAAAGATGATCAACAACGTCTACATGCTTGATTTAAATAATATTGAATGTGCTGCTTCATTTTGATTAAAAATAGTGATTGATGATTCATGGTTGTGGCACCAGAGACTTTGTCATACAAGTATGAAAACCCTTAAGAAAGTGACCCAAAAAGACCTAGTTAGAGGTGTCCCCAAACTCAAGTTTTTAAAAGACCACCTTTATTATGCCTGTCAACTAAGAAAGCAAGTCCACTCCACCTTTCACCCCATTAAGGACATTAGCACCTCTAGACCTTTAGAAGTCCTTCACATGGATTTATTTGGAACCATTAGCACTGCCATCTTGGGAGGTAAAGTCTATGGATTTGTAATTGTTGATGACTACTCGAGGTTCACTTGGACTAGATTTCTTTTACATAAAAATGAGTCTTTTGAGGAGTTTAAAACATTTTCTACTTGGATTCATAAAAAGCTAGGTTGTGAGATATTGACCATTTATAGTGATCATGGAGGAGAGTTTGAGAATGATATATTTGGTGATTTTTGTGAGGACAAGGGGATTAACCATAACTTCTCAGCTCCTAGGACCCCTCAGCATAACGGGGTAGCTGAAAGGAAGAATCGGACCTTGGTGGAAGCCGCTAGATCCATGCTTGCTGAGTATTCACTTCCAAAATATTTTTGGGCTGAAGCGATTAACACAGCTTGTTATGTGTTGAATAGGGTGAATGTTAGAGACAAATTAGAAAAGACTCCCTATGAGATCCTTAAGGGTAGGACACCCAATCTTTCCCACCTTCATGTCTTTGGTTGTAAGGTTTTTATTCACAATAATGAGAAGTCTCACTTGGGAAAATTTGATCTTAAATCTGATGAAGGAGTATTCTTGGGATATTCTAGTGTTGGGAAGTTTTTTAGGGTGTTTAACAAGAGAACTTTGATGGTGGAAGTGACAACCCATGTAGTTTTTTATGAGTATGATCCTAGGAAATCTGGAGTTGAAGATAATGATGATGTTGGAGAGATTACAAGTGGAGTAGAAAATTTGGGGAAGGGGGTAGAACAGCAAAATAATGAATGAGTAGGAGAAGTCACCCAAGGAGTAGAAAATATAGTTTTGTATGAAAGGGTTGGTCCTTCTCACACTTTGCCTAGAGATTGGAGATACTCTACAAGTCACCCCAAGGATTTGATCTTAGGAGACCCTTCTAGTGGAGTTAAGACTAGACATGGACTTAGGAAGGAGGTGAACCACTCTGCCTTTATCTCAATGACTGAACCCACCATGATTAACCAAGCCCTTACAGATGAGTTTTGGATTTTAGCAATGCAAGAAGAATTGAATCATTTTGTTAGGAATGATGTCTTGGAGCTTGTAGAAAGACCTAAGGGACAAAGTGTGGTTGGGACGAAGTGGGTCTTTAAAAACAAAGTGAATGATTCAGGAGTGATAGTTAGGAATAAAGAAAGATTGGTGGCTAAGGGATATAACCAAATAGAAGGGATAGACTTTGAGAAGACTTTTGCCCCTGTAGCTAGATTGGAATCCATTAGAGTGCTATTAGTCTTTGCCTGTTATAAAAAATTTAAGCTTTTTCAAATGGATGTCAAGAGTGCCTTTTTAAATGGGGAGATAAAAGAGGATGTGCTTGTAGAAAAACCCCCAGGTTTTGAGAGTTTCTAATTTCCAAATCATGTCTTTAAATTAAAAAAGGCTTTGTATGGGTTAAAGCAGGCACCAAGAGTTTGGTATGAGAGGCTTAGTACATTCTTACTAGAGAAGGAGTTTGTCAAGGGGAGCGTAGACACCACCCTTTTTCTTACGAGAATAGGAGATGATTTAATCATTGTTCAGATATATGTGGATGATATACTCTTTGGATCTTCTAATAAGAAATTATGTGATGAGTTTTCTAAAACAATGAGTAGAGAGTTTGAGATGAGTTTGATGGGAGAGTTGTCCTACTTTTTGGGGTTTAGCATAAAATAATGTGAGGATGGAACCTTTTTAAATTAAACAAAATACATAAAGGACATTTTGAAGAAGTATGAGATGGACAAAGCTAAGCCAATTAACACTCCCATGACTTCTAGTGCTCCATTGAATAAGGACCCAAGTGGTAAGTCTGTTGATTAGAAGAAGTATAGAGGTATGATTGGATCCTTACTTTACTTGACTGCGAGCCGAACTGATATTATATTTAGTGTTTTCCTTTGTGCTAGATTGCAAGATGACCCTAAGGAGTCCCACTTGATTGTAGTTAAGAGAATTTTTAGATACCTTTTGGGGACCCAAGGCTTAGGGATTTGGTACCCTAGACACAGGACTTCTTTTGAGATCATTGGATTTTTTTACTCTGATTTTACAGGATGCAAGGTGGATAGAAAAAGTACTTCAGGAACTTGTCAATGCATAGGACAGTCTCTAATTTCATGGTCTAGTAGGAAGCAAAATTATGTTGCACTTTCCACTACTGAAGCTGAGTACATTGCTCTTGGAAGTTGTGTAGCCCAAGTCCTTTGGTTGAAAACAATAGGTATTGGATTTAGGATTACCTGTAGACACTATCTCAATCTTTTGTGACAACACTAGTGTTATATGCATCTCTAAGAATCCTATCCAACATTCAAGGACTAAGCACATTGACATTAGGCATCACTTCATTAGAGATCATGTGACTAAGGGAGATATTGAGTTACACCATGTGACAACTGAAAATCAACTGGCTGACATCTTTACTAAACCACTGGCCTTCGACACTTTCAGTTCTTTAAGGACAAGATTGGGTGTGTTTTGATTAAAAATATATATATTTGTATGTATACTTTTGAAAAATATTTAATTATCTTTGGGAAATATTTAATTTTGAATTTTAAAATTGAACACATCATTATGAACAGTATATCGCCTCGAGAGATGATCATATCGTTCCCTAATGGGTTCAAATTTTAGAATTTTAAATTCATCCGAATTATCGTAGTCATACTCAAGGGGGAATGACATATGATCTCGAAAGATCAAAATGACATTCAATCGATTATTTAACTATAATAATTCAGATAAGAGATCGTTAATTTCATAATCAAAATCATAATAGAAATTGATATATCTCTCCGAGGAAAGTAGTTATCAATCACTATTGATCGTTTGAAAATGGAGGTAACGATCGTTGAAATTTGAATTTTCCCAAAGAGAATTAATTAGGGGTTTTGAAAATTTTGATTTTAAAAATCAGATCTGGGTTTCTAAATCTCCTACGAGCGCAAGCCCTCATAGTTAATTACATCGTAAGAAATAAAAGTTTCCTACGAAAACTCTCGATTAAAATAGCGGTGTAAATTTTATTTAAGATTTCAAAGTTAGATATCAAAGAAAGAAAAGGGTAGGAATTTCAAGTGGGATTGGTTCAAGTTTGAGCATTTATTTTCAGAGCCAAAGGAAGAGGAGTAGGGAGTATTTTTGAGACTCTGAAACAATTCAGAAAACACTCCAACCTATTCTAAGTGTTTGTCTTGAATTAGATTGAAAGTGATTTAAGATTTAAGTGATCAATTTTATTAGAAAATTGTGATTCGATTCCCATTGGTTGAGGTCTTATGGCCCGAGACAGTCTCAAAACCTAAGTCTAAATTGGGCACTGAAAATGTGACTCGAACCTAGCTAATGCAGTGCAAGTCTGGTCTTACGCCGGCCTGGATTGGGGAGCCAGCTAAACCACCTAAACGATTTTAAAAATATGAGTCTGGTCAATTTATGTAGAGTGGTAGGGACGTTGTTTAAGAAAAGTTTTTTTAGAGAGCAGGACCGACATTTAGAGCGGATCCTAATTTGCCCCTTTGACTTATGTTGGGTTTGATGCTTAAGCTAATGTAATTAAAGATTTAAAGATTTTTTAATTAGTTGCTAATATGATGCATGCTAATCGACTCAATTAAAAGCTTGGATTTTAATGAATGCTATGAAATGAGAACTTCCGGCGGTCCCGGGCTTATTTCTTAAAACGTTAGAGTTTCTATGTTGTCTTAAAAATTTTATTTTAATTAAAGTAGAAGAATTTTTATAAGTCCTTAAGAGCCTAAATCCGAATTCCAGGTCAAATCAAATACGACATGCAAATAAAAAGACTAGAAGAGCAGGTATTTCTAATGCGCAATCAATTTAAATAAATCAATCAAATTAAATATATCAAATTGAATATCTGTAGGCAAGTGCCCCTTATTATTACATCACAAAATTTTGCAGAAAATTAAAGTGGCCGGGCACCACTAACTACAACCCGGATTTCTAGTCCTAAGACTCAAGTGACTTTGATAATGGGTCTTCTCGTTATCCACTTCTTCTTCCTCCTACTGCTTCTTGGATCGTCGGGTCCGGATATCAAAATGAAAAGAAACTCCCCCTTGAACGGGGTGTTATCTTTTCTCCTTTGATATTTCAAAACCATCCTAATTTGGAGCTCCAAATGGATAGAGACTCTCCCCTGAAAGATGTCCCTTCCTCTTAGGATTCCAAATTGGATGTTATCCCATCTCAAATCACTTGAAATTACAACATAATTCAAATCAAATTTACATTTGAATTTAAAAGGAAAATCTAGACTCGATCCTGTAGGATTATCCTAATAATAAGCAGTTATATAAATAATGCCAAGCAGTTAATATTCAATCTCAAGCAGTTAATATTCAAAATTTAAATGCTCAATCAATTACAACACATAATTCAATAAATAAATAAACAATCACATTAATCCTAGGCTAGCAAACATCATGCAGTGAAAACCCGAAAATCCGGCACACAGCGAAAAAGTAAACACCGGCCTAGCCTAAAACTAGAGTTGGTTGTCCTAGCAAATCATCTGCAGTGTGTGAGGTAGGTCGTGTGGTTTTGATATGTCCTAAGTAGGATCGTTAGATTGGAGTTGCTTAAGGTTTGATTGGTTGAAAGGTTTAAGGGAAATTTAGTTGAAGTTTAAATCTTAACAGCTTAAGATTAATTTTAAAAGTAATTCTTAATTATTTGTTGGAAACCACCTTTGTTTCACACCGAGGCCGTGAAGTTTATTTCACCTCCCTTGGGGCTAAGCAAATATCCTCATAGGCCTGAGTTACCCAGTGGTACCCAGTATAATTAAGTGATTTGATTTGATTAAGGTTTAAGAGTTAATGAATTTTATTAAAAGTTGGTTGATTACTGATTTTAAGGTTAATTAATGAATTCTTGAGTTTTAAAGGTATGTTGACCAGTTTGATTGGTCAACAGTCAGTTTGATTGCCTAGGTGGAAGGCAAGATGGCACCACTCATTGGATGGAATGAAGGTTAAACTAAGCAATTGGAGTTTGAGATCATTTAAGGGGTTTTGAATCGGTTTGACCAAGTCAAAATGACTTGGTTTGGTTAAATGGGCAAGGTTCAACTCAAAGTGATTTTAAAAATATCCCACGCATCGAATGAAATGGGTTTGAAGTGGTTGGATGTGATTTCAAGATTTAAATAGGTCATTTGGATCAAATGAACCTATATGGGCCCTTAATGGGCCTTGAGTCAATTCTAGTTGACTTGGTCAACCAGGTGGGTCTAGGGTTTGAAAATGGGTTCAACAGATTCAAAATAACATTTTGAGTCTAATGAATGTGGTCCCAAGTCCTAGGGAAGTCATTTGGTTCAAAACACCTATTTGGACCCTTAAAGGGCCTCTTGGGTCAAACCTGTTGACTCGGTCAACCAGGTTGACCCAAGGGTTGAGAATGGGTCAGACATATTTGAAATGACATTTGAAACTTGCTGGAGGTGATTGCTTTCAATTCGGAGTTCATTTGGTTAGAAATCAATATTTAAACCCCAAAGGGGTATTTTGGTCATTTTGACCCCTGGTCAACTGGGAGTCAAAATGGGTCCAGAAAAATATAGTTTAAAGTTCAACATATCAATATTAAAGGTCTAGAAGTGATTAGAGGCTTTGGTGAAGGCTCTAAGGTCAGAATCTTCTTAATGGCAAATCCTGTGGCATGGGCTGTAAATATTTGAAGGTTTTACAGCCTTTGGATTTTGATTAAGTTTCTGGGGTTAGAGACCTCATAATGGGCTCAAATTTGAAGGGTTTCCTCTAGAGACATATCCCATCAGTATGCAACTGACAGAATCTGAATTGGAGGTCAATTAATTGGGTTTTTAAGTGTTTGAAAATTCAACGGAAAAGGCCTTGAGGACAATACCTTTGGACCTTAGATTTTGAATTTTGGTTTAATGGATCTAAGATCTAGATAGATCCTAAGGTCAGGATTCTAGGAGGATCCTAAAGCTTGAATTGATTTGGACATTTGATTGATTTAAAGTCAAGATTAGCCCAAGTGACCTCATACAAAAATGAGGTCAATAAATGGACCCCCAATATGTGTAATAGAACGAAGTTCTATTGCACATATTGGCGTTGACCGAGCTTAAAGGTCAAGTCTAAAATTTTGATCCTAAGGGAATGGAAAGTGCAACTCTAAGGGATTGCATTTGAAATTAATTCTAAGGGAAAGGAAGTCCTAACCCTAGTGGATTAAATTTGAAATTAATTCTAAGGGAAGGGAAGTCCTAACCCTATAGGATTAAATTTGAAATTGATTATAAGGGAAGGGAAGTCTTAACCCTAGAGGATTAAATTTGAAATTAATACCAGGGTGGTGCCATAGAGGGCGTACTCCGCCACTAGCGAGTACAAATTAGGATGGCACCACGAAGGGCACGCTCCACCACTAATCCTCAAGTTAAATGCTGCAGTGGTGCCACAGAGGGCGTACTCCGCCACTAGCGAGTACAAATTAGGATGGCACCACGAAGGGAACGCTCCACCACTAATCCTCAAGTTAAATGCTGCAGTGGTGCCATAGGGGGCATGCTCCACTACTGGCGGATACGAATTAGGATGGCGCCATGAAGGGCACGCTCCACCACTAATCCTCAAGTCAAATGCCAGGGTAGTGCCACAGAGGGCATGCTCCACCACTAGCAAAAATGAATTAGGATGGCGCCACGAAAGGCACACTCCACCACTAATCCTCAACTCAAATGCCAGGGTGGTGCCACAGAGGGCATGCTCCACCTCTAGCGGATAGGAATTAGGATGGCGCCACGAAGGGCATGCTCCACCACTAATCCTCAACTCAAATGCCAGGGTGGTGCCACAAAGGGCATGCTTCACCACTAGCGGAAACGAATTCGGATGGCGCCACGAAGGGCACGCTCCACCACTAATCCTCAACTTAAATGCCAGGGTGGTGCCACAGAGGGCATGCTCCACCACTAGCGGATAGGAATTAGGATGGCGCCACGAAGGGCACACTCCACCACTAATCCTCAACTCAAATGCCAGGGTGGTGCCATAGAGGGCATGCTCCACCACTAGCGGATAAGAATTAGTATGGCGCCATGAAGGGCACGCTCCACCACTAATCCTCAACTCAAATGGTAGGGTGGTGCCACAGAGGGCATGCTCTACCACTAGCGGATAGGAATTAGGATGGCGCCACGAAGGGCATGCTCCACCACTAATCCTAAACTCAAATGCCAGGGTGGTGCCATAGAGGGCATGCTCCACCACTAGAGGATCTAATCCTAAGGAAAGAAAGCACGATGACTCACATCTATCCTTAAAGAAGAGGAAACTGAAGATCTTATGGGAAGGAAGCATTGCTTCCCACAAGAGACCAGATCTGGAGTGATCGTATGTGAAGGAAACTTGCTTCACAAAGAGGATCGAGTCTGGATGATCGTATATGGAGGAAACTTGCTCCATATAGAGGATCAGGTATGGATGATCGTATATATGGGAAATTTGCTCTACACAGAGGATCGAGTCTGGGTGATCGTATATGGAGGAAACTTGCTCCATATAGAGGATCAGGTTTGAATTTTGAAATTTGAGATTTGAAATTTTTAAGAGTGAATTTTAAAAGTTTCTGATGTTTGATTTTGAATCAAGGAAATTCTTTAATCCAAGAAATTTGAAGACTTTTTATTGACTTTGAATTTGATACTCATCTGACATGGTACTTCCTGAAGAGCCTCCCCAACATTTAAAAATATTGGGTGGAATTCTCCAGGGTTGATCAATTAATGTTTGAAATTTTCTCAAAGATCGTCCCTACGACAAAAAGGACAGTCTTGTGTTGGTTCAAACTCCTCCACCGATCTCTCGGTAGGCTAAGATATGCATCCAAAGAACCTAGTCCAAGTCTCCTCCTTGGAAGTTTCTAAGTTGCTCTATCTTATCACAAACTTTAACCAATCAGGTGTCAAATGATTTTAAGTTTTATTGAGCCTTAAAGACAAAGTTCTGCAGGGCCTCGAACTTCTCAAATTAGAGTCGGGCACTCTGCTCAGTCGTGGTTTAAACTTGAATGACAATTCCCAGCATTACAAAATACTCCTCTAATGGGGTTGATCTTGGACCCAGTGTAGAGTGTAATTTCATTGAAAAAGGCCTTAAAGGAAGAGATGCCTCTATGGAAGGACTTATACTCATTTCTCAAGGACAGGATTTGATTTTTATCAAGAGTAGAAGATTTTTTCGTCTTATTGGAAATTTCCTCTAACCATTTGGACCCTGTCGGAGTGACTTGTGGGGACAAATTTAGAAGTGCAGTGAGAAGTAGTGTTGACTCCAACTAACCTTCAAAAGGTTTAAGGATTTAGGTTTTGTTGACCCAGACCAAGTTTCGTAGAAACTGAACTGGGGTCTCCCTTAAATAAATCAACTTCAAAGAGTTCAAGTCGAAGAGAGAAATTCTATCTTTTCAATTTTCTTTCATGACATTCTTTCATCTGATAGATAATTCATGCATGGTGAAAACTTTGGATTCAAGATTTTTAAAGTCAAGTATTTAAAGGTGATCGAGTATTTTTAGATTTAAGGATTTAAAGGAAGGAAGCCATCTTACTCTCCTTTTTCTTCTTTTGAGGTATTATTGACATAAACGCATAAAACCTGATCTTTAACTTGCTTTCTTTTGCTTTTGTTCTTTTTCTTTTAACTTGTTTTCTTTCTTTTGCTCTTTGTTTTCTTTTCTTTTTCCTTTTGCTTTGCTCTTAGTTTTTTTTGTGTGCTTTTTAAATTTTAATTTTCAAAATCATCGCTGAAATGATATCATATGCCTTGTCCTTGCTTTTGAAAATTTATAGTCAATGATTTTATATCTCTTAATCTCTTAGATGATAAAAATATTTTGTGATTGTGTCTCTTTCTTTATTCTATTTTAGTGGCATAGTTTTATTTTCTAATCAAAAATCTATTTCAAATTAAAGATTGTGTATGAAGTTAAGATCTTTTCTTAAGCTTGCTTAAGCAAATCTATCTTGTATTTATAATGCTTAAAGTCTTTTTGTCACATCAAGATCCCTCGTTACTCTTGTCTTTGATTATTGATTTTGTTTGTGATAATTCTTCTTTATGTTAGAGAGAGAGCCCATATTCTCTAATATCTAGAAGATATACTCACAACTAAGCACTTTTTAAGAATTATAAAAGAGAATGGAGCTTGCAAAAATAATAAAAAAATTTGGCCAATGATGCCAACAAAAGATGCGCAATGACGCCAAATTGAAAAATTATATATCAAAATGCAAAAGATGTGCACAAGCACAAATCAATTGACAAGAGCATTAAAATGAGCCCACTAAAAAAAACAAGCTCCTTTCTCTTTTCAAATCCTTTAAAAATTTAGAAGTTTTCATGTATCAAAGGCTTGACTTCGTCTGTTTTGAGATTGTGACAAATTTACTTTGATTCATTATTCTATAAGATATTTTTTCTTAAACCAAGTAATGAATTGATTCTTGTTCCTCATATCCAAATGATTTTTTTTTAGTTAGGTCATTGATTTCAAAAGACAATTCTACCCTAAGAAAAAGTCTGAGCTAAGGGTAATCATGATCGGATATTCTACCGTTCTTTGGACTATTGATGTTGTTAGCTCATTAACTCATAAGTTTTTAAAATCAATCACATGGAATATTACATCATCTTCATTCCTTGGTAAAAAAAAAATTGTTGTGGTTTTTGGTTCCTTCCTTTTTGAGATGTAAAAAGGGGGAGTAGTTTTAGGATGTTTTTTGCATTTTCAATTCTTGCACTTTCGATTTTACAATGATGTTTAGTGTTTTTCCATCATCAAAAAGGGGGAGATTGTTGCAAATTCAGGTCCATGAACTATGTTTTGATGATTGGCAAATACTCTTACTTGACTTGGATTGTCTTTTACTACTGATGTTTCAGGAATAAAAAATCGGATGGAAAAACTGAGCCAGCTCAAGATGGGGTAGATTAGGGTTTAGTAAGTCTGTAATTTTATTGTTCCCCTCTTGAGTCAATTGTAATCTTTGGTGTGACTAATGCTAAGTAACCCTACACACACACACTTGAGGAACTTAGAATTTCTGTTTTTACTCAAATCGGTCAGGATGATATTTTACATCATCCTGGGCAATCAAGCTTAAAACAAAAAAATCTAATCAGGGGTTCTTAATTAAGGCAGTCGTCATTTTCCAATCGGCCTGGACGATACATGTATCGGCTAGGATGATAAGCTCAAAACAAAAAAATTGCTGCCATAAACAATTAAGATATTCTATATTTTTTGTAATCGGCCAGGATTATCTTGGATTGGCCTTGACGATATTCACAATTATGCCTTAATTAATCAGATAAATCTAGGAAGTAATTAAGTATGATTGATACGATCATATCGGCCTGGACAATCTCAGGATCGGCCAGGCTAATCTATTAAAAAACCTTAGTTACTTCTGGACGATAAATATCGGCCAGCTTGAATTCAGGGCGATGCTCTGGACAATTTTCCTCTGATTTGTACTGATCGGCCTGAACAATCGTGGGATCATCTTGGACGATCAAGCCAATTTTCAATCGTCCAGTTTGTAGAGAGAGTTGCTATTTGCATGTTTTACATTCTTGCAACTTGAATTATTTTGCTGATTTCAAATATTATTATTTTATATATCTCCTATCACTTTTTGGAAGATTTGTTTTTTGCTCTAGTGTGTACTAACATTTCAGGAAAATAAACTCCAAGCGATCAACAACATCAACATCAACATCATCAAGCCTTTATCCCACTATGTGGGGTTGGCTACATGATTCCTTTTTCTCCATTGAGTCCTATTAAAAGTCAAAATTATTCATTTTAAATTACAAATTTTTGAAATGAGAGGGAGTGATTGTAATTGAGTGAAAAATCATAACACACACTCTTGGGGAACACTTTTTGTAAACTGATCGTACTGGATGAACCTGGTTCGTACAGGATGATCATGTCAATTAACCCCTCGAAAGAGCAATGGATCGAACAGGCGAGTAGAAAATTTTCTAAGTCCTAATCATCCAGGATGAATTTAATATTCGTCCCAGGACGAACGTCTCTGGATTCTCACTTTGCAATGTTCATCCAGACGAAAATTATGGTTCGTACCGGGATGAAGCTCTCTGTATGAGATAGTACAGGATGAAATTAATTTTCATCCCTGGACGAAACTAACTTTATGCGATCGTACATGATGAAATTAATTTTTGTCCCGGGATGAAACGCTCTGTATAAAATAGTCCCAAGACGAAACTTGTTCATCCCAGGATGAACTGAACCAACTTACGTCAGTTGGTTACGTCCTGTAAAATATTGGGAACCGACCTATGTAATAACTGTTTCATACCGGACGAATATAATTCATACGAGATGATGAGCGTGTACGAACATAGTTCATACAAATATACATTAGGATATTTTCCGACACTTTAAGTAAAATTGTCCAGGATGATCCACGATCGTACGGGACGATCCACTGCGTACAGAATTAAAAACTTGCAGTTTTTGGGCAGTTTTTCTTGTCTTTTGTATATATACTTCAAATTATACTGCCACCCAATCTTTTTGCTCATTGATCTTCGTGCCTATTGGAAGAAGAGTAAAGAAGAGAGTGAGAGAGAGCAGTCAAAAAAGGATTTCTACCACTGGAGCTTGAAGGCTTTTCATTGTGTTAAAAGGTAAGATTTCCTACTTGTGATTTGAGATTACTTCACTCTTTCTCTTTCTTCCTTCTAGATTTCTTGGGAAGAGATCTGTCAAGGAGATCCGATTCTCTGCCGACACTTGAAGAGTGTGAAAAGACGAAGGGTTCTCTGCCCACACTAGGAGAGTGTGAAAGGACAAAGGGTTCTCTGCCCACACTAGGAGAGTGTGAAAGGACAAAGGGTTCTCTTCCCACACTAGGAGAGTGTGAAAAGACGAAGGGTTCTCTGCCCACACTAGGAGAGTGTAAAAGGATGACGGTTCTCTGCCAACACAAGGGAAAGTGTAAAAGGATGACGGTTCTCTGCCTCACTGGGTAGTGGTGAAAAGAGTGTTTTTAAAGGCTTCAATCAAAAACACAAGCTCAAAACAAACCAAAACTCACCACAAAGAAATTTAAAGCGCGAAAATTAAATGGGAAAAAAGTAGTAGTAAAGAACACAGAAATTTATAGTGGTTCAGGTAATTCGACCTACGTCCACTCCCCGGAGGCTCCCTCTGAGTATTGCGCTAAACCCAGTTACTCTCCTTTTGCTCCCATAGCAAGGCGGAGTAGCCTTTACAAAACCTCCTTTACATCGACACCAGTGAGCCAAAGAACCCAACTCCTTTTGCTTCCTCCTGAAGTAGGCAGAGAACCTTGATTGATTGTTGAAGTGGACCTCTCTCGAACCTCTAAGAACAAGGGATGACGATCGGAGAAGATGACTTGGATCCTTGCTTGGAGTAACCTTTATGAAACCCCTCACAAACTCCACCTCACAAGATCCTCTCTCTCTTTCTCTCTCCCTTTTTCTCCCTCTCCTCTAGGCTCTTTCAGGTCAAGATAACAACAAAAGATACTCTCATGGGTAGAACAAGTGGTCTTATATTGAAGAGCTTCAGAATAGCTCCTAATTGCAACAAACTGATGTTATCACTTGGGATGATATAAATATCATCCTGGATGATCAGCACAAATTTCACTCAAACAACCCGGACGATTTGGGACGATTAGAAGTCTTTTGTTCATATATTCCAGGATGATAATATATCATCCTGTATGACTAGTACAAATCAAAGAATATCATCCAAAATATCACCTTGAATGGGTGTTTGGATGATGTAAAAATAACTTGATCATCTAGGCTGATCTCACGATCATCCAAGACGATTAGTTTAATTTAGCACATATCGGACCGATGTTTTATCGTCCAGAAACAACTAAGGTTTTTGAACTGATTGTCTCGGACGATCTTGAGATCATCCAAGATGATATGATCGAAAAATCAAACCTTAATTACTAGATTAATTTAGGCATATTTGAAGGACATCATCCAGGCTAATGTCCTGGATGATGATTAAAAATTAAAGATACCTATATATATCTGGCAAATGATTATTTCTAATTTGAGCTTATTATATTGGCTGATACGAATATCATACATGATGATGTGCTTAATGACGGCTATCTTAACTAGGATGTCTAAATTAGGGTTTCTATTTTTAACTGATCGTTCAGGTCAATTTATGGATCAACCTAGATGATGGGACCAAAAATAGTAAACTCTAAAAATTGAAAGAAATGTTTTCCCTAATTATGTGTGTGCAAGGTTACTTAGCATCAAGAACTATACTGTTTACAATTGATTTAAGAAAAGATAAAAGATTACAAACTAACTCAGACGTAGTCAACCAAATCTTGAACTGGTTTGAGTTGCACTCGATCTTGTAGACTTGTAATATTAGTAGGCAAGGTAGTCGTAGCGAAGCAAAAGTATCAATAATATTTTTTATCTTCAAAGTTAAAATTCCTAAAATTAGATTCACAATAATCTCCACCTTTTTGATGATGGCAAACATAAACAGACAAGTTCAATTGAAGTATCACAAAAAAAACCAGTAATAGTGAATCAAGAAGTTCAAATTATACTAGAAAACTAACATAGTATATAAAAATAATACAACTATCACAGTGCATAAAAATAGTACAACTACTCCTTTTGACATCACAAAAAAAGAGGAGGGAATAGAACACAAACATAAATATAAGCTACTAAAAAAGGACAAAGTACAATACATAAAAATCATCACAATAAAAATAAACTAAAAGAAGGATGGATCCTAATCATTCGAAGGAAGAGGTGGTGGTGGTTGAAAGTGACAACAACATCAAAAAAAAAAAAAAAGGTTTTTTTTTTAATCAAAGCTTGAATATGATAAACTCTACATGTGATTGAATTGAAAATTTATAAGAATCAATGAGTTAACATCGTCAAAATTCAAAGAAATGGTAGAACAACCGATCCTATTAGCCCGAACTCATACTTCTCCCAGGGGAAACCGTCTTTTGAAAATAAGGATCTGAATCACAAAAATCAATTTGATAAGAAAAAGATATCCATTCATGACTTGGTTTTAAAAAAATATTATAGAATAATATATCAAAGTAATTAGTTATGATTATTAATTTTGAGATCAAGCCTTTGAGAAATATCAAGTGATACATGAATTCTTCTAAGATTTAAAAATTTTGGAAGAGAAGAAGCTTGCTTTTGGTGGGCACCTTTTATGCCTCTTGTCAATTTGATTAGCACTCTTTGTACATCTTTGTTTTTTGATACACTTTGTGTATATTATTATTATTATTATTTTTAATTTGGTGTCATTGCACATCTTTGGATTTTGGCATCATTGGCCACTTTTTTTTCATTTATTTTTTGCAAGCTAGATTCTTTTTTCAAAATTCTTAAATATTCTCAGTTATGATTATATCTTCTGGATTTTAAAGAAGAAAAACTCACTCTCTAATATAAGGAAGAATGAATCACAAAATAGAATAAAAAATCATATGATAAATTCAATGACAAGATTACAAAAACAAAAGGTAAAGTAAAGGCTTTGAACATTAAATATATAAAATAGATTACTGTAGCAAGAGTGAAAAGATCTCAATTTCAAAGTCAAGCTATTAATGTGAGATAGATTTTTATTTAGAAAAGAAAATTATACCACTAAAAAAGTTAGAGAGAAGGAAACAATCAATGTTGTTTCCCCCTTTAACTGATTTAGGATGTCAATCATTGACTACAAATTTTCAAAAATAAAAACATGGTATAAGATATCAATTCAGCAGTAATTAAATAAAATATTAAATAATGAATAAAATCAAATCAACAAAAATAAAATAAATGAAATGTATAAAAGTAAGCAAGGAAAAAACTACAAAAAGAAAACAACAAATAACAGATAAAAGATCAGAAATCAGTAAGAATCAAGTTCTTGCATTTATGTTAATCACACCCAATCTGGTCCTTAAAGTGCTGAAAGTGTCGAAGGCTAGTGATTTAGTAAAGATGTCAGCTAGTTGATTTTTAGTTGCCACGCGGTGTAACTCCATATCTTATTTGGTCACATGGTCTCTAATAAATTGATGCCTTATATCTATGTGCTTTGTCCTTGAATGTTGGATAAGATTCTTAGAAATACAGTTGGCACTAGTATTGTCACAACAGATTGAAATTGTGTCGACATGTAATCCTAAATCTAGAACTTGCTGCTTCAACTAATGGACTTGGGCCACACAACATCCTAAAGCAATGTACTCAGTTTCAGCAGTAGAAAGTGTATCAGAGTTTTGCTTTCTACTAGACCAGGAGATTAAAGACTATCCTATGAATTGGCAAGTCCTAGAAGTCCTCTTTCCATCCACCTTACATCCTACAAAATCAAAATTATAATATTAAATAATCTCAAAAGAAGAGTAGTTCCTAGGATACTAGATCTTAAGTTTTGGGTTCCTAAGAGGTATCTAAGAATTCTCTTAACTGTATTCAGGTGGGATCTTTAGAATCAGTTTGAAATCTAGCACAGAGATAAACACTAAACATTATATCAGGTCAGCTAGAAGTCAGGTAAAGTAAAGTTCCAATCATCCCTCTGTACTTCTTTTGATCAACTGATTTTCCATTTGGGTCCTTGTCCAACTGAATACTGGAGGTTATGGGAGTATTAATTAGCTTTGCTTTATCCATTTCATATTTCTTCAAGGTGTCCTTTATGTACTTTAATTGATTTAGAAAGGTACCATCATCTCGTTGTCTTATGCTAATGCCCAAAAAGTAGGACAACTCTCCTATTATACTCATCTCAAATTCCCTACTCATTATTTTAAAAAAATCATGACATAGCCTTTTATCAGAAGATCCAAAAAGTATATCATCGACATAGATTTGAATAATGAGTAATTCATTTCCTACTTTCCTCAGAAAAAGGTTGGTGTTTACGCTCCCCTTAAAAAACTCCCTCTTTAATAAGAATGTGCTAAGCCTCTCATACCAAGTTCCAGGTGCCTACTTTAATCCATAAAAGGCCTTTTTTAATTCGATAACATGATTTAGAAATTGGAAACTCTCAAAACCTGGGGGGTTGCTCTACAAGCACATACTCTTTTATTACCCCATTTAAAAAGACACTCTTAACATCCATTTGGAAAAGCTTAAATTCTTTATAACAGACAAAGGCTAGTAGCACTATAATGGCTTCCAATCTAGCTATAGGTGCAAAGGCCTCCTCAAAATTAATCCATTCTATTTGGTTGTACCCACTAGCCACTAATCTTGTCTTATTCCTAGCCACCACACTAGAATCATTCATTTTATTCTTAAAGACCCATTTGGTTCCAACTACACTATGTCCCTTTAGTCTTTCTACAAGCTGCCAAAAATCATTCCTAATAAATTGGTTTAATTCCTCTTGCATGGAGAAGATCCAAAGGGCTTGATTGATGTTGGTGGGTTTAGTCATTTAGATAAAGGCAGAGTGATTCACTTCTTTCCTAAGTCCATGCTTCGTCCTAACACCTTGATGCATGTGAGAAAAAGAAGGAGAAATTATGATTCCAAAGGCCAACAACACGAACACTGACTCTTATGGGTCTGAAAGCGATGATGTTTTCTTAATCTCAAAGCAATTCAAAAGCTTTTTAAGGAAGAATCATAAGAACCATCAGAAGTGGAATAAAGGTATGGGTAGAAAATATTTTAAGAATTTTAATGATATGATTTGCTTTGAATGCAGGAAACAGGTTATGTTAAAGCTGATTGTCATACACTTAAAGCTCACTCAAGCAAGGAGAAGGATGAGGAGAAACCCAAGTTAAAAAAAAAAAAAAAAAAGAGTTTTTAAAAGGCATTCTGGGCGGATTCAGCATCCAACTCCTCTGACACTGAAGCTAAAGAGGAGACTACAAACATCTCAAAAGTAATGAGTGATCCAAGTAAGTTATCAATTGAATATGAATTCAAATCTTTAGATTTAGAAATTACAATAATTTTAGCATCAAAGGAAGAAGGCAAACATCTCAATATTTTATTAACCTTTTCATAATTTGTGAGTTCTATTCCTAAAGCATGTAGTGAGGTGACAATTTGAGTAAATCTACATTCCCCCATGGATGTTTCCTCCTTCACTTTGCTTTCCTCCATTTCATCTTCTACCCCTCCTACAGCAGCTTTTTCCCCGCTTGATTGGAAAAATCTTCTTGCTACCACCCTACATGTTTCTACAAAATTCTCACACTCCCTTTCCTTCGTCCAGACACAAACGTTCACAGCCCAGTTCACCAGTGAGCAATTTATTACTGGAGCTCCCGAACGGTCCCTCTCCCTTGTGGGTTACTCAATCAACAAACGACCATTTTTGAATCTCTGCTTCCCACCATAAAAAAAAAAATGTCGAATCTTAAAGGCTCTTTTTCTTTGCTGACGATGGATGATGGCCTCATCCTCTTAAAATTTTATACTCTTTAGGACTACGAGCTCGCATGGACTGGTGGCCCTTGGTTCTTCTTCGGTAAACCCATCATTCTTCAGAAGTGGATGTCATATTTTGTGCCCAAGCGTGAGGAATTTTAGTCAATCCCCCTATGGATCAAGATTATGAACCTACCTCTTTCTCTCTGGACCCAGAAGGTATCTCTAAACTAGTTAGCTGTGTTGGTATTCCTTTAGCTATTGACGCTCTCACTGTCGCTAAAATTCAATTGACTTTCATGAGAGTGTGTGTCAAAATTACTAGCTCCTCTACTATCTCTGAGGAGATTTTTTACTCTGTTGATAGCAAAACCTTTCCTCTCCGTGTCCAATACGATAGAAAACCTGAGTTATACACCCAGTGTGGCTCAATTATGCACCCACCAACGTTACGCCCCAAGGACCCAATCCTACGCCCACCACCTATCAGCAAACCAAGAGGAAGAAGCTTAGTCACAAGCCCTAATTAACTCCTCCCCATGTCTGAATATCCCAAAATTGACTCCTCCTCCTAAACCCAACACCCCCTCTACCTTGTTATTGCAGAATCCCCCAGCAGGACTACTAATCTCCAACTTAAACTCAACCTCTGAAGATCCCCTAGGTACCACTGCCCTCCTTCCTCTCACCCATAGCCCACTCCCTTTTATCAAAGTGAATAACAAATTACATGCTCTTATCGAGAATGAATATTCGGATAGGACTTTGGACCCAAACTTGGAAGCCAACACCTCCAAATGCATCCCTAACCCAAACCATGACTATCCTCCATATACTTCCCCCTGTAACCACCAACCCTCCATCCACAACCTCCTCCAATCAAAGCCACAATAGTCCTCCACATACCTCACCCCGCAATCAATAACCCTCCAATTCCTCTGAACAATCCACATCCATCTCTAGCAACCACAAAAACCAACAATCTCAATAAAATACTACCAATCAAACCAGAGGAAAAAATGCCAAAGAATCCTCTACACCCAAATGTCAAGATCCCTACAAACTTTGCTTCCTGGAATATTCGTGGGTTTAACAGCCCTAATAAAGTCTTGTGATGCAAAAACTTTATTCAAACTAACAACCTGGACCTCATTTTCATTCTTGAAGCCAAAACCACTCATACTAACCATGCCAACCCCTGGTACCAAGCTAAACATAAGGTTTTCTCTCATGAAGGCTCTTGTAATAACTTTTTGCTTTCCTCCCCGGGTCGTACACGGGTCAAATGGAGTGAGAAGGAGGTAAATTTCATTCCTCAATGTATCACTAGCCAACTTGTCCATGTCTATATTTGGTTGGGCCCTACTCTCATTACTACTGTCACTGCTGTTTATGCTAAAAACTCCTTTATTGAAAGGTAAATCTTATGGAGCAATATCCAAGAAATTGCTGAAACCATTTCTTCACCTTGGGTCGTCATAGCTGGTTTTAATTGCTGCAGAAACCCCATTGAAAACGCTGGTGGCATCCCCCTCTCCATTTCTAAATTTGGATATTTTAACCATATAATCTTCATTGCTGGCCTTCACGATTTCTTATCTGTGGGGCATTATTACACTCTATTCAACCAATATAATACGAATCCTATTCATATCAAATTAGACCGGGTTCTTGTTAATAATTATTGGCTAGCCATTTTTCCCAACGTTTTCTATAAAGTTGGTGACCCGACTTGCTCTGATTACAGTCCTTTGATCTTGATGAATTACACTAAAGATAAGAAGGGCAAAAGATTCATATACAAAAATTATAGCTCCAAAGTGTTGGAGTTTTGGGATTTTCTCATCGATATTTTCTCCCACCCCAATAGCAGCAGCCCTCTTAGCTCCTTTATGTTTAAGATGAAAAGTCTTAAAAATACTATTAAGCAAAAGCAGTGGTCCAACTTTAATAATATTCAGTTGGAAATCGACTCTTTAAAATCTCTTCAAAATTAGGTGATTTCTAATATCCAAGGCAATCCTCTCGATTGCAAACTCAATGCCAACCTGAAAACCATAAACTCCAAGGTTATCCATTATCATACTACTCTTACAAGCAAGATTACGCAAAGAGCCAAAGTGAATTGGTTAACCCACGGGGAAGATGATTGAAAGTTCTTGTACTCCAAAATCAACATCACCAATAACTACTCTTGTATCAAAGAAATCACCATGGATCAAGGTACTTTCACCATCCATCTTGGCATTTCAAAAACCTTCATTAAACACTACCAAAATCTATTTAACAACAATCATTCTCCTAGCTCTACTTCTACTGCTCATGATATCCCTATTTGGAATACTATCCAAGTTCACCTTATCCTGGCTCTTACTGCCCCTACTTCTATTGATGAAATTAAGAGCATTAATTTCTCTAGGAAGGCCAATTCGGCCCCTGGCCCCGATGGTTTCATGTATGAGTTCTATAGATCTACTTGGAGCATTATCAATCAACAGTTGTGCCATGATATATCCCACTTCTTCTATTCTGGCCACTTGCCTAAGATGGTGAAAGCTGCAGCCATTGCTTTATTTCCTAAACTTCATCATGCTAGCAATGTCAAAGACTTTAGACCCATTTCTCTTTGTAATGTCATCTACAAAGTCATAGCCAAAATCATTGCTAATAGAATGAAAGTTGTGCTTCCTTTCATTATTCATCCTAGTCAAAGTGGTTTTATTCAAAATAGGATCATTACTGATAATATTCTTCTTGCAGCTGAGCTACTTGGGAATTTTAACCACAAAGGCAAAGAAAAGTATTTCTGTGGTAATTTTGACATCACTAAGGCATTTGATACTATTTCCAGAGAGTTCTTATACAAGAGACTAGCTGATAAGGGCTTTCCTGATATGTTTATATATTGGGTTAAAGCATGTACTTCTGATATCCATTTCTCACTCTGCATCAATGGAGCTCTTGAGGGGTTCTTTAACTCCTCTTCTGTGCTTTGACAAGGTTGTCCTTTACCCCCCTACCTATTTTGTATAGTTATGGATGGGCTCTCCTTTTGCATTGATAATGCCACTAGACTCTCTACCTTCAGTGTTTTCACTATTGGAAATTATGCTATTTCTCTGACCTTTTAATTTTTTGTAAAGAAACTGTTTCCAATGCCTACGCCCTTAACAGTATCCTTAATAGTTTTGATAATGTCTCGGGTCTCCATGTCAACCCTTAGAAGAGCACAATTTTATTTTCCAAAAACACGCCCCTTATGGAAGAGATTTGTGATATGCTTTAGGTTAACCAAGCTATCTCTCCCCTAAAATGTTTGGGATTGCCTATATTTATCAAAAACTGAGAATTCAGAATTTTTAGCCTCTAATCCAAAAAATTGCCTCCTCTCTGGACGGTTGGAAAGAGAAACGTCTCTCATTTACCGGAAGGATTCAATACCTAAAATTTACAATCAACAACACGATAGCCTAATGGATTCAAGGCTCTATTATTCCAAAAGGTTGTTACAAAATCATCAATAGAATGTGCTCTTGTTTCCTTTACTTTGAAAATATTAATCTCAAAAAACTGCACATCATCTCTTGGAAAGACACTTGTGTGCCCAAATCTATAGGGTGGGCTGGGCATTCCCTCTATTGACACTCTGTATCATAATTTTGCTTGCTCTAATATTTGGAGGTTTTATATTCGAGTAACTCCAGTAACTTACTTTTTGACTGGTGGCGCTACACTTATCAATCTCTTTCGAAACCTTTGTCTGTTAAAGGTTCTCAATATTGGAGCACTTATGTAACAAGGCTGCTGCTATCAAGCATTGTATTTCTCTTTCCATTTACTCTGGTAGCAAGCTCTCCCTTCTTTGGGACCCATGGTGCAACGGTTCTTCCATTGATGATCTTCTAGATGAGGCTCGGGATTTAAGTTTCTACTGTTCTTTTTCTAATTGGATGTTGGCAAAATCATTAATGGTAACAATTGGAGTTTTCCTCTGTGTTTTGAGGCCAATATTGTAACTATGATAAGTAAAGTCCATATCCACATCAAGAATGAACCTCCCCTTTGGCTGGACACTACTTATCCTAGTTTCAATAATTTTACTACCCAATTTTTCAATAGCATGGCCCCTATTTCGTGGTATAAGTTGGTCTGGCACAAAAAATCCTCTCTCCATTTTCTGCTTTTACTTGGCTAGCTTTTAAAAATGGTCTGAAAACAATAGATGTGTTTCATTCTCATGGTATTGGCACCACCAGTAATTGTGCTTTCTATCATACGGAGCTTGAATATGTTGCCCATCTGTACTTCGAATGTAATTTTACTTTTGGCATTATTAAGTCTTTCCTACCTCTGTTGGTCGAGCACCTCATGAGGCCCAATTTATTCCTGGCCCTACATAGTGTTTTAGAGTAGGGTTTTTTTCAGCTCCTAAGGTAAACTACTTCTTGTTGGCTACCTGTGCAAACATCAACTTTATATGGAGAGCTAGAAATGATAGAATTTTTGGAGGTATTGTGGACTGTCAAGCTACTATGACTACAAAAATTAAAAAATCCATTGATCGTAAAACTGCTACTTGGAAGAGATTTTGATTCTCCTGCTTCTCTGCAGACTCGCCTTTCTTCCTTCTACCGGGCGCCTGATTAGTTTTGATAGGATGATGATGAATGTTGTTCAGTATAGCTTCCCCTTGGACAGTCTTCATGGCAACCAGGGGCCTGCTCTTACGGTCCCTTTTATGCTGGCTTTCGATGAATTATCTAAGAGCTCCTGACTTTTATGTACCTTTTAGCACTGTCTTTGTTACCCAGCATTTACTTTTGTTTAATTTTGAGTCTCGATTTCTCTATTTTGTTTTGAGAACCTGGACTTTAGTTTTTCAATTCTGATTCTTGGTTTCTCTTTTTATTTTTTGAGAACCAGGACTATAGTGTTTGCTTCATTTTACTCTTGTAATTTCCTTTTTTCAATATACGGGCTCTGCCCCAAAAATTCCCCCAAAAAAAGTATACATGTCAAAAATAGACTCATTAAGTTTCATATGAAGAAGTTCATAGTCATGCAATAAAATATTCATCCTTGATTTTTTGAATTCTTTAGTTCCTTCATAAGTTATACACAATTTATTCCAAATTTCTTTACCAGTAGCACAAGTTGAAACACACATGTAATCTTTAGATTTTAAAGCACAGAAAAAAATAGTTCAAACATTTTGCATTAAGTTGTGCTAAATCCCTATCATCATAAGTCCATTTAGTGAAAGGAAGTGGAATAGTAATACCATTAAGTTTACCAGTCAAAGGTGTATAACCATCTTTAACAAGCATCCATATACGATAGTCAATTGATTATAAAAATATAGACATGCGAGTTTTCCAAAAATCAAAAGGAATTTTATCAAACAAAGGTGGTTGGGTAATAGAATACCCTTTTGCAGTATTATGATTACCGAAATTAGCCATAGATTGAAATTGAAAAGTTTTCAAAAACTCCGTTTTATGAATCCTACTCTGATACAACTTGAAAGTTCATTCGAGATGTTAAGCCATTATGAACTAGCCCAAGCTAACCAAGAGAGGGGGTGAATTGGTATTTTAAAAATTTCAATAAAAAATATAAACTCAAACCCAACCAAAATTCACCACAAAGAAATTTAAAGTGTGGTAATTAAATGTGAAAAAATAGTAGTAAAGAACACAGAAATTTATAGTGGTTCGATCAACTCGACCTATGTCCACTCCCCTGAGGTACCCTCCGAGTATTGCACTAAACTCAGTAACTCTCCTTTTGCTCCCATAGTAAGGCAAAGAAGCTGTTATAAAACCTCCTTTCCACCGACACCAGTGAAGCAGAGAACCCAACTCCTTTTGCTTCCTTCTAAAGAAAGCAGAGAACCTTAATCTATTATTGAAGTGGACCTCTCTCGAACCTCTAAGAATAAGGGACAATAATCAGAGAAGATGACTTGGATCCTTACTTGAAGCAACCTTTGTGAGATACCTCACAAACTCTCCGTCACATGATCCTCTCTCCCTCTCCCTTTCTCTCCCTCTTCTCTAGGCACTCTCAGGTCAAGATAGCTGCAAAAAATACTCTATTGGGTAGAACAAGAGGTCTTATATAGAAGAGCTTCGGAATAGCTCTTAATTGCAACAAACTAACTTTATTGTCCAGGATGAAATAAATATCATCCTGGACGATCAACACAAATTTTGCTCAATCAGCCCAGACAAATTGGGATGATCAGATGATTTTTATTCATATCATCCAAGACAAAAATATTTTATTCTGTATGATTAGTATAAATCAAAAAATATCATCCAGAACATTAAGATGAATGGGTGTCTAGATGATGTAAAAATAACTTGATTGTCCCAAATGATTAGTTCAATTCAACACATATCATCTAGAATATTGCCCTGAATGGAACCTGGCTGATGTTTTATCATCCAGGAATAACTAAGGATTTTAAACTGATCGTCCTAGCCAATCTTGAGATCTTCTAGGATGATATGATCAAGCAATCAAACATTAATTTCTTTCCTTAATTACCAAATTAATTTAGGCATATTTGAAGGACATCATCCAGGCTGATGTCTTGGACGATGATTAAAAATTAAAGATACCTAAATAGATCTAGCGGCTAATTTTTTCTGATTTGAGCCTATCATCCCAGCCGATACAAATATCTTCCAGGATGATGAGCTTAATGATGGCTACCTTAACTAGGATGCCCTAATTAGGATTTCTATTTTTAACTGGTCATCAAGGCCAATTTATGGATCATCCCAGATGATGGGATCAAAAATAGTAAACTCTAAAAATAGTCAAAAAACATTCCCCCCAAGTGTATGCGTGCAAGGTTACTTACCATCAGGAACCACATTATTTATAATTGACTCGAGAAAAGGTAAAAGATTATAAATTGACTTAGACCTAGTCTACCAAATCTTGAGCGAGCTTAAGTTGCACTTGATCTTGTGGATCTAAAATATTAGTAGGCAAGGAAGTCATAGAGAAGCAGAACTATCAGAAATGTTTGTTATCATCAAAATTAAAATTCTTGAAATCAGATTCACAACACTTATGTATGGCTACTTTCAAACCATTAAAGTTGAATCATCATATTACTATTTAAAAGATGCCCATATCTTACCACCCTGAATCTTGCACCAAATAATTCTAAACTATTAGGTTTAGGAACTCTTTGCATCCACCACTCTTCAATTTATGTTAACCCTCACTTTCCCCTTCAATTTTTAGCTACTATATGAATTCTCTGCAATCCTATGAGTGAACATCAAATTCTCTTATGTTAACGCCTATGTTTATAGGTAACTTGTAGAAATAACAAAATAGAACCTTACTGAATACTTACATATTTCCATGGAATGGGTTAAACCACATATCTTATCATTTAGAGGTGATTTTAATTGGATTAATATAATTCTGACCATTAGTAATATCCCTTGAATCAACAACAACCCCTTTTCCAATCCCAAATCTGAAATGCCAGTATCATCCAATATGTTCTCTACAATTCCATTCTTCCTAAGGCTAAACATAGAGTAAATACCACCACATTTTTTTCTATCATTACCTATCTTATTATGTGAGGTAATCTATTTGATGAATCCCATGTGATCATTAGCTACTTTGAAAATATTCTCAGTTCGACGCGCAACTACTCGATGTAGGCCGAACATCACTTTAGGATACCTCATCTTCTATATCTTAAATTAGATGTACCAACTTTTATTCCCTAATGCCACATAAATCTTTTACACTAATAGCCAACTCTATGTTCTTTTTTTTTAGACATTAGGGAGATAAGACAGAAGAAGAACTGAGTTTGAAAGGAAGGGGGAGACCTTCCAGCTCCACCACCAGCTCTTATACTAGCACCAGCGTTTAGACACCAGTCTGACCTCTACACCACTATGGTAGAGGGATTTTCTAGCCTTAATACAAGGTTAACCACACATATTCTGGAATGTAATCCAAAAGTAGAATTTCAGGCTCCAACAGTAACACTAATTGTAACAGTAACAGCATGAGGCTGATAAGGAATGGTTCAGTGAGAAGTTTATTACTCTACACTATTACTTCCATCCACCACCACCACATGATCAGGGTTCATCTTACTTCTAGATTGTGTGTTATGCACTACTATTTTTTTTATCTTTTATTGTTTTTGTACAATTTCTTTGTCTTTTTCTTTCGGGTTGGTTATCTCTCTTTTTAGAAGATGTCAAAAGGGAAAGTTGTGTATTGGTTATGTTGGTTAAATTATTTGATTATTTTACTTCAATTTTTGTTTATCTTGTTATTATGTTGCTTTATTTTTCTTGATTTAAAAAAAAAAAAACATTTTCACCAAATCTTAAAATAATTCACTTAGTGAGGGGAGATATTGAGGAAATATAATAAACAAGAAAATCTTACCAATAATGATTGTCATCATTAAAAAGTGGGAAATTATTATAATCCAAGATCCTTAGTTTTTGATTTTGATTATAGAAAAAATTATTGACAGCTACTTTATTTGTACAGGTAGTTGTATTGCAAATTTTGTTTTACACACACAAACTTTTCAGGTATATCATACACTGTGCAATGAAGATAAAAGGTTCAAGACTGGGCAGAATAGAGAGATATTTTGTAAGTATCTATAGTTATTATTATTATTTATATATTTCTTAAGTCAAAGTAATGTAAGGGAGTATGTCATTTTAGTGACTGTGCATACACACATAGGATAGTGAAAATATGTTTTCAATTTTTTTAAGTTCATATTTTACATTCGAGATCGTACTGTATGATCCATGATTGTATTATACAAATAGAGTTGGCTAATTTGAATATTAGTGTTACTTTGGGCCTTTGTTTAAATATAATCCCTAATCCATCTTATGGAATACTCTACCACTTTTTTTATGAGGCAGTGCTTCTATAAGAAGAGTTTAAAAAAGGAGAATTACCTCGGGAGAGAGAGAGAGGTGAGGTCTTGAGGGAGAAAATTCTTGTGGGAAGAAGAGAGTATGTGAGAGCAGTTTTTATTCACGATTGCTTAGTGATCTTGCACCTTATTCCTCCAAGATCAGTATGTTTACTTGTGGGAAACACTAATAAGAGTCTCTTTATATGAAGGATCTGGCTTCTCCATTGCACTGAGGAATTGAAAAGTATTTGTCTTCTCCACTGCACCGAGGAGGTAAAAGGTATTCATCTTCTCCACCACATCAAGGAGGTGAAAGGGATTTGACTACTATGTCTCCATGAGAAAGTGAAAGGAATTCAGATTCTCCACCACATTAATGAGGTGGAAATGATTTGTAAGGTCTTTTCTACCTTAATGTGGGAGCAAAAAGAGATTCACTAAGTTTTTTGTGCAAATCTCAGAGTGGATGATTCCGGAGAGTAAATGTAGGTCAAGGTCAACCGAACAACTATGAATCTCTAGTGTGTTCGTTCTTGGGTTTTAAAATTTTCATACTTTATTTCTTGCATTTTGCTTATTGCTAAATCTCTATTTTGTGAGGTTTACTTTACATTTGAAGTATATTTTGAATTTTCACCAAGAGAAAACTATAAAAAATAAAAAATCCAAAATGGCAAAAATATTTTCTTTACAGGATTCTTTTATAAAAATCAAAACAAAACTATTACGAAATCAATTTTTTCAGATTATTTTTCCACTAAATCATAATATTCCAAAAAGGATAATTTTTTAAGGAATTTTTAAAACACCAATTCACCCCTCTGTGGGTGAGCACTAGTAGTTCGTCGGTCTAACAACCCACATTTTAACTTTTATTGCATTCTCATAATTTTCCTTAATTTTTACATCTTAAATTCATCATAATATGTCACCATAGCATTATTACTAGCTACTTGTTCATTATGTTCATAAAAATAACAAATAATAGTATTAGAATCCACCATAAAAAGTAATAAAACACAACTAAAAAAGTACATATGTAAACTTTTATTAATTTTCAAGGGATTATATGTCTCAATTATAAATAATGTCCAAGCAATATAACCAGTTAGATAGTGTTAAAAAAAACTTTGCAATTTAAATATCATCATAATCAATGAGGGAAGATAGATCTTGGTGGCACAAATCCTTACATATATCTTCTTCTCTCCAAGGCCTCCAATAATATATATGTATATAGAGTGCAAATATAGTTTTGCACCGAATAATTATTAAACAATGATGTATATTAGGGCAATCTAGCTAGGGTTTGAGAATATCATTCATCTCTACAAAATCGAGTTAAATTAGTCTAGGCCAAAGGAGTTGAGGCCAAATATAAAACCAATGTAGGAGAAAATAATCAGAGGAATGGGGTTGATTTATCAAGTAGAGAGATTGAGAATTAGCTTTGCTAAGTTTACTCATGTCTTGTTGATGTGGTTAAGTTAAAGTTGAGAACTTACTAAAGAGGTGAGAACGTGGAATAACGAGGGAGTAGCGACATAGATTCTACCATGCATTTCATAGTTGTAAATACGAATGTGCTCCACTATAGAGGGCAAAATGCAAGAATGGCAGGTGTGGTTGTGACTCAGATTTACACAAATGGCTATAATTAAATCATGGTATTTTGGAGCATTAGTGCCTTCACTAGCTCAAATTCATGTTTTATGTCAATCCAAACTTGACCGAATAATTTAATGGGTCCACAAGTCAAACTTAAATTTATTAGGCTGAGTTATTATCATGTCATTTACTGACACCCTATAAGCCCCTACAGACTCTACTTACCTCATTATGTTATCAACTTACCTTTTATTTATTTTAATTAGAACCAAAACTTTAAAAAAAAAAAAAAAAAAAATGGTAGAACTATAATGTAGAGTGGGTGGAGAGACCATCAGGATATTTTCGACTCAACATAGATATTTCTCTAACTTGACATTTGTACTTTCAAAAATGACTTGTAAGATTATAAACTTTGATTTTATTTTGTAGCTCCCATTAAAAAAAATCTTCATCACCTTCGCTCTTAAACATTTTCATTTTATTTTAATTAATGAATAAAAAAAATATGTAAGTGCAATAAAAGTTTTACCTCTCATGAGACGAAAGCGACCTTTTATTGTAAAATTTATAATAATTCCTCTAGTTTTTAACAAAAATCTTCATATTATTTTTGCGTGATATGTATCATGGAAAAAAAAAGCCCACTAGTTTAAAGCAAGTATGTTTAGCACGTTATATATTATGGATGAAAACGTGTCTTTAGTTTTGAACCTTTTTTGAATATAATTAAATCTTCGAGAACTTGCTAGTGTCCAAATATTAGAATAAACCATAAATTCTGATATTAAAATTGATATATTCATCTTAGCTTCCATAAAAGAAAAAGTCTTAATAGCTTTTGAATAATAATGAATTTTGGATCTAAATTTATTCATGGATGATACCTGACTTTACTAGTAAGCAATATTTAGAAGAATAATGTGAGAACTTGTGTGAGAATGTACAAATAGAGAGGGGAAACTTTTGCAGGAAATAATCAAGTAGACCAACTATTTGTAGTAAAAAATGACAAAAAAATCCAAAATATTCCCCTGCATCAATAATTTAAAGGGATCTATGGGCTACAAAAAGATTTCATCAAATTAAAAAAAATACATTAGTTATTCACTCTTCTTGCAAACTTCCTTAATTAGTGTCACACCCTAGTTAACTTGATTGGCAATTACCTTTCTTAATCTTTCTTTTCTGTCCTAGAGAGAGTCTTATAGTGTTCAGTGTATAAGGGCGAGTAGAGTAGGTGATTCTGCTGGCGAGTGCAGAACCGAGAGGAATATAACTAGCAAATATCTAAAATCCATCAATGACCTATACTGGAGCTTTAGATTACCTAAGAGTGAGAGGAGAGTGAGTTTGAGTTATGGGGATGATAAGACTTGGGTTGGATTAACTATAATGGGATGAATAGAACCCTCTTATAAAGGTGTTTTTTCATAGCTTAGATGACAAGCATGGTTCATAATGCTCTTCATAGATAGGGGTAAGTGGCTTCGGTGGCTAGTCTTTGCTAGAGGGAAAGTGACAATTTGGGTAGTCAATGAAAACCATTGACTATTCTTATAGAGTATGACTTCCCCTAGAGTGTCCTATCGAATTAGATCTCGGTGACCCTCAAGCAATCCCTTGTGGATCCTCGATGTGTGAGTTCACATGATATAACTTGCCAACTACTTTTTGAATAAGAGAAAGTCATATGTGAGTATATATTTAGTTCCCTAATTCACATAACCCTTTAGAGGTCAAGTGAAGAAAAGGGCATAAATTAATTGCGTGCATAAAAAAGGGCTTCATAATAATAAAAGGTAAGTCAACATAAAGTTAATGCCTTACTTTTAGTGTAACATTAGTTGTTGTAAAGATTCTTTATGATGGTAGCAAGTGATGCCACTCCCAACCAGCTCTTATAAAAACTAGTCCCACGGGGAGCTCCTTCACTCTCTTAAATACTTTAGTAGGTCTACGGTGCCTTGCAAATGAAATAAAATGAACCCAGTTGAGTTAGCTTTTCCAGCATAAAACTATTAAAGAGGAGATCATTTTCCATGGGAAGGGTGAGAAAACTAATAAGATGACAAGTGCTCATAACAAGAAAAGAGAAAGAGGTTGATATTGGCCCTTAGACTATGAAAAGATCCATTGGGCATGTTGTCCTTTTCCTATAAAGAGGTTGAATGCTGAACTGAGAGCGGCTAAAATAGCCACTCTTTTGTAAACTAATGCCATGGGACCCTTTGAAGCTATTAATAGGGGTGGAGATACAGCAAGTCCTAGAATAGTGACACTCTCTACTAGTTCTTGAGATGTTCCCTTAGACATAAGGATTCATATAAGAGTACCCCTTATGCATTCATGTTTTGCTCAAGAAACACGCATCAATTGCAATTGTATTTCTTACAAAATTTTGAATATAGATTTTTTTTTTAATTTTTAGTTTTGAAGTTAAACATGTCATTATGAATGATATATCACATCAAAAGGTGAAAATACCATTCTCTAATGGCTTCAGATCACAAAACTATAAATTTCATCCTCATAATCGTAGTCAAATTTAAAAAGGCACCATATACTACCCCAATGGGTCAAAACATTATTCGATCAAATATTTAGCTATGATAATTTGGATAAGTTATCATTTATTTCATAGTCAAAGGCGTAATAATAAATGATGTATCTTCCCAAAGAAATAAAACATCATTTATTTTTAACTATTTAAGTATAGCGATAATGCTCATCTTCTAATTTCAATTTTTCAAAAACAATGATTTTCCCCAATCCTATTAACGAGCTAAGTAGGATGGGGTATATTTTATCTGGAGTGTTAAATCTCCCATGAAGGCAAGCCTTCATGGTTAATCTCATCATAGGAAGTTTTAGGCCTCCTATGAATACTCTCGATTATAATATTGGTAGAAATGTTATTTTGGATTTTTTTAGAGTGATATGAAGGAAATGATGTTGGAATTTTAATAAAAATTTGATCAATTTTGAGCACTCGTTTGGAGGCCAAAGGATGAGAAGTATAAAGCATTTTAGGATTCTAAAATTATTCAAAAATGCCTCAATCCATCCTATATTTGGCTTTAAAGTTTTGATGAGAGAATATTTTAATTCAAGTTGATATTTTATTAGATGTTTGGGAATAAATTCATGATGCTTGGGAGTTATCATTTTGAGTTTGCCCCAAAACCTAGATCTGAGCTTGGCACTGCATGATAAGGACCTGAACCTAACTAATGACATGCAAATCTGTGCTTACCTTAGTGTGGATTCGATAGCCAACTAAACCACCTAGGAACTTTAAAACCATGAATCTAATCTTATGATGGATTGGCATGCTATTATTTTTTTTTTTGAGAAATTAGGGTCAACATCTAGAGAATATCCTAAGTGGCCCCTATACTTTTGTATGGTGAGCTTGTGCTCAATGAAATTAAAATTTATTTTTTTAGTTGGTTTCTAATGTAATGCAAGTTGGTTTACCTTATATATATATATATATATATATATATATATGATGAACTTTAAAAATTAGGCTTAAAAAGTTGATTTTTTTTCCCTAGAGATGCACAATATCCCATAGACAGAGTTGCACCCTAATAAATTAGGTGGTATTCCATGACCCATAGATGGATAGGTTACTAGCAAGGAAAGAAGATCAATAAGAATACATAACAAATCCCCAGCATGTATGGGCTTACATCTTAGACCAGCTTATCTTTCAATGTGAGCCTAATATTTTTTATTTACTTACAACTAGAAATTTTTTTTCATTAGTCTAATCATGTTTCAAGCTAAAATAAATCCTGCATAAAAGAAATAAACCTAGAAAAGTAAGCATTTTCTAAAGTACAAACAATTTAAACAAACTTCATCACATAATATCAAATGAATGTAAAAGAGTCCATATGGAAAATACCACTAATTACAACCCAGGGTCTGCAAAAATTAAAAGTGGCCAGGCACCACTGACAATATCCTTATTCTAATTCAATAAAACGATGCAAATGTTAAAGTGGGGCAGTTTTTTGTCCTCCTTTCCTCAGCTTCATCCTTCAGACTACTCTTATTTTGTCGATTTTGGATATCAAAATGAATGAACTCCTCTCATAAGGGGTTTTTCATTTCTCTTTGGATCTCAAATGTGCCCAAATTTAGATCTCCAAATGAAAGGAACTCTTCACTTAGGTATGTTTCCTTCCTCTTTGGATTCCATATTGGGACTCAAATACCCTTAAGTGACTTTCATAACTATTTTTTGAATTTAAATTTATGAAAAATTTAATGACAATAATACAACCTGTATGTTATCCTAAGCACTTCATTGATAAAATCATCCGAGTATCATTAGCATTTACAGAAATTTTGTAGCCTAGATTTGACCTAACACATTCATTTGGCCATGCTTTTATAGTAAAGGGGGCTTAGCAATTTTAGCACCGGCAAAAAATTTTTTAATCACACTTTTTTTATCTACCCCCTATATAGCCCTACATTAGCATGACCAACTACATAAAATTTTGTTAGCTTCCAAATCATTCCCAACCAAGGAGAAATCTAGCACTCACCACATGTCATATCATATATTGCATGGTAAAAAAAAGTATTACAACATATACAACACAAACCACATAAACCATAATAAGTAGAATGCAAGGGAAATCACATAAATTTTGCATCACCTAAAGAAAGCATGTATGAAAGAATAGTGGCCTAGCCTAAATGTCTTAACAATCCATCTACAATGTGTGTATCAGTCCATGTCATTTGTATGTGTCATAAATGAGTTATTTTTTTGAAGTTTTTTTTAATTTTTAATTGGATTTTAATTAGGTGGTTTAGTACTAAAGCCTTAAAAGTTAATGCATGTATGCTCTCTAATATGGAATCTACAAAAGCTATAGAGGATACCATTAGTTATTGATTTATAGTTAATTATTTAAGTTGAATAATAATTGTCTTTTTTTTGTACTAGGACCATGAGGTTTATTTCGCTCTCCCTATGGCTAATTTAATAGCCTCATAGGCCCTGGTTATCCAACAGTTATCTTTGGCTTTAGGTTTGAGTTAGTTTATTGATTAGTTATCTAAATTTATGATTATCTTGTTAATTTTTTTATTTATGATTTTCCATTAATTGGTTTATGATCTTATTACAATGGGCACGAGCACCAAGGCCTCCTTAAGATACATAGTATGGCAGCTCGATACACTCTAACCTAAAAATTGTATTGATGTTGTTATTTTAATCATTTAATATTGCTTTTTTTATTTTACAATTTAATAATGTTCATAACTTATGGTTTCTATTCCACCAAATTTGTTTGTAGCATTTCATAACGGCCACAAGGACCTAGGGCCTCTTTAAGACACTAAGCCCCACAGCCCTTGATAGTCCAACCAAAAAACATCATTAATGAAATATTAATTATACAATTTAATGCAATAATATGATTTAATCATTTGATTTTTGGTATTTAATTATATATTTTAATACTTTAAATGAATGGTCCATTTATTGAATTTTTTATTTACTTTAAAAAAAACTAGATTTTTTATATTTTTAATAAATATTAGACCTTAACAAAACTAAAATGCCAATGTGTTTTTCTGATTTAAAATTTCTACAATTAGTTTTAATTTAAAAAGTTTTGGTGTATTTTTTTAATTAAGGTTGACCAAAATGTCGACTTTTTAATTTTTGATAAATTTTGGTGATTTAATATTTTTCAAAAATATTAGACGTAGGGATGAGTCAAATTGTTTTGATTTTAATCAATTTAGATTTTTCAATAATTATATGAATTTTTAAGTTTAAGTATTTAATTAAATTATCTAATTACTTAATTAGAGGGCTTTTTTCTTATTTTAAACCAAACAGATTCCAAATCACTTGAAACGTCATCAAAATATCTGGAATGACATATAGCGATTTCAAGTGTTTAAATTTTATTTAATATTTTTAATTAATTAGTGAACTTTTCTAATTATTAAATTAAGGTCAAATTTGAAGTATGGTAACGGGGCTTGTAATTTTCCTAGATATTTTATTCAATGATGAGAATTTTGAGCCATTGTTTATATTTTTTATTTAATTTGTATTTATTACATTTTCTAAGTTTTTGGCCCAAAAAAAGGTGGTAATTTTTGTTTACTTAGTTACTTAACAAATGAAGTCATAATTTAGTGAAATTAAAACCTGGAGTTTATAATGTCACTATGTTCATTGTTCCAAAGTTTCACCCCTATTGAGTGTGTGTAAATTTTCTCAATATTTTTTAGATAATTCCTTAATTATTTTCCTTAGGTGTCACTAGTACTCCAATGGGCCTAAAATTTGGTCCAGCTAACCCTTACACATGCACAAGAAATCCATAGAAAATTGAATAGAAGATCCTGCCTATTTGGAGAGTTGTGAATTTCCAAAGTTATGGATCTAAAATGGACCCATCACCTTAGAAATTCAAGCCAAAGTAATCTTGAGCATACCTAGACATATAAAAATTACTGGGAGTGTCTAACATATTCGAAAACATTTCACCAAAATTAGAGTTCCGTTAGACCACTAGATCATGAAAAATTTAACAAAAATTAATTTAAAGCATCATTGGTTTTTTCATAATACAATACTTAAAATTTGATAAAAATAATTTAAAAAAATTTATAGGTTTGAAGACCTTTCCAACAATTCCAAAACCACTCAATTTGGTAAAAAAAAAAAAAAGCATTTCTAATTTTTTTTTTTGAATTTCTAGACCATTTAAATGAATTTTTAATATATTTTCTAGAAAAGGTGGCAACAGGTCATATGGCATGCGCAAAAGTGCGCATGTGGCGCATACAAGCATAGTGAGACATGTGGTGGCACATGAGTGTAATGCATGGAAGGAAATCTAGCTTCACTTAAATGAGTCAGTGACCAATCTGACTATTAATTTTTAACATCGAGTGATCGACGTTGCAAATCATGCCACATAACTCGCCAGTCATTTCCATGATGCATGTTTGACACCCGCCAAACATGCATTTCATTAATGGAGATCTGAGCCATCTGATCATGATAAAAGTGTGATCAAATGGTCCTGATAGCATAAAAAATCTTAGTACAAAATGAATTAAGATTTCAAATGTCTATAACTTTCAAAATACTTCTCCAAAATTGATGAAATTTGAAACAAAAGATCTTGATAACACAATCCTTTAATCTCACTAGTTTGGAAGCTCCATGCATTGATGATTTAAAATAGTTTAAAAATAAATTTAAAACTTAAAATGTATATAACTTACCGATCAGTGGACATATTTAAGAGTTCGTTGGCATATTTTGCTCTTGGAGAGATCCTTTTCAACTTTGGGCTAGAATAATAGTTGATATCTATTTTTTTCTTTCTCTCTCACTTCACCAATATGGGCTTTCTAGGCTATACAATGATGGGGGAAAGCTATGAGAAGATGTAAAAGCTCTAGGGAGGGTGAAGGAGAGAATTTGGTAGCTGGAGGTAGCTTAGAGAGAAGTAATTTTGGGAACTAAGGCATTTGAACCCTTAAGGTTTAGGTGGATGGTTAGGAATGATTTTACCCCTTACTTTAATGATTTCCACCTACCTAAGCTGGTTTAGAGCTAGGGAAATTACAACAAACTTGAGTGTGATGTACTTTGTCTCATGTGAGGGAAGGAGACCATTGCTTTCCTCTTTTAATTAAGCCAAGGCTTAGGAATACTTTAGGAGCTAGTGTAGGGTTTTTGTATGGCTTCTTTGGGGCTAATTTGGATAAACTTTGCTGGATAGTTTGGAAGGAATTGAGTTGGTTTGCCATGCTTCATCATTTGACCCATTCTTTTAGATTTTAAAAGGTTTTGTTGACTTGTTAACCATTCAAAAATTCAGTGCTAATTGGAATGAGTTAGAAATAGGTCATGCATGTAATAGGAAGAGACTCCAATGGGTGTGAGCCTAATGGCTGGAAGTTTGGATGGAGATTTAACTATATGCATGGATTTGATGCTTTTTGTTGAATTCACCAAGTCAGACAATGATGACTTCACCGATAAGAATGCTGAGCATGCTTAGAACTTCCAATGAAATGATTTTGAATTCTCAAATTTGTTGAATAATGCTTTGATCATTAAATTTAACTTTGATTAAGTGTATAGAAAATTTTTGTGAACCAGGTCAAAGGTAGGGTTAGGCCTAGGTCTCCTTACATGAAAAGCATGTTAGGGCATTTTGGTCAATCAGGTCAAACTAAGTCTTATGTTTAGATTTAATACACTCTAAATGATATTTAAAATGTATTGGAAGATGTTTAAAAGGCTAGTTTGAATTTTCCATATTGAGGTTTAAGGTAAAGATTGATTTTCCCTTAAGAAATTCTGAGGTTTTGATGGCCCATGGATAACCATGGTCAACCAGGGTCCACCAAAGATTTAGTTTTATATTTACTTGTCATAACAAGGGTTATAGACATTTTCAAGAGTTTTGGAGAATTTTCTAAGATCAAATTTCATAAGGTGTAGTGCTATGGGTTATAAATATTTGAAGGTGTTGCAAGTTAGTTTTTATAATTATGTTTTTATATTATGTGTATTTTTTATGATTCCAAAATCTTATTATATTGATTACTGTTTCTCTTGACATATATTGAAAATATTTCTTTTGTTGTTTGTACGTTTTAATGTTTTAGGGAAATCATACTCCAAACTACTATAGACTTTAAGACAGATTAAATTAAAGTTTATTATAATTAAAGTCTGTACTTTTTATATATATTTTTTTTAGTCTGAGAGAGTATGATTATAATTGGGTAACCATACACACACATTGGGGGAATGTAAGAACTTAAAATATTTAAAACTAATCATACTATACAATTATGTATCATACAGGATAATGTTTTTCAGAATTTTCCTCCAGAACAAAGTTAATCGAACCATTCCTTAAAAATTTTCTAAGTCTTATACATACTGAACAAAGTTACATTTGTACTGATGATGTCCATGTTAAAACTTGTTGTTTCTAGAATAAGTTGTTAGACCTAAACTAATGTCCCAAAGCTAACCAAGAGGGGGGTGAATTGGTAATTTAAAATTTTAACCCTTTCTTGGATTTTAAATTATGAAACTGATTAATAAACTTGAGCAAGATAATTTTAGATTTTAAAAATGAGATTTTTCAGCCACAGAAAAATTAAACTTGCAAAAATTAAAAGCAGCAAAAATAAAAAGACACAAAGGTTTATAGTGGTTCCTTCAAACATGGCCTACATCCACTCCCTGAAGTCTCCCACTTCAGGTATTGCACTATTACCAAAGTGACTCTCCTTTTGCTCCCATAGCAAAGCAGAGAAGCCTTTACAAAACTCTCTTCCACCAATTCCTGATGTGGCAGAGAACCATTGTCCTTTCACACCCTCAAGGTAGAGAATCTTTGACTGTTCAAACTCTCTAAGTGTAGGCAGAGAATCTTAGTTCTTTCACATCCTCCAAGTGTAGGCAGAGAACCTTCAGCTGTTCACACTTTCCTAGTGTAGGAAAAGAGCCACATTATCCAAGTGTTAGCAGAGAACTGGATCTTCTTGAAAGATCCTCACACGAGCAATCTAGAAAGATAAGAGGAAGAGTGAAGAAACACAAATTACACACAGAAATTCCTATCTTTGAGTAACCTTGTGAACCCTTCACTCACAATTAGGAAGAAATCTCTCTTAAATACTCTCTCACATTTTCTCCTTCAATTCCCCTTTACCATCATGAATACCAAGTGACAAAAAGATCGATTGTCAGTTTTTAGTGGGTCTTTTATAGAAAAAACATGAAAAACCATCCAGAATACTGAATTTTTCAATTTTGACCATCCACGATTATCCTGTACGATTGTATTTCATATATACAAATAGTTTAAAAACTATTGCGTATAAACCCATTGTGAATTGGTACAAAATGTATTCGTGCTTGATCATCATTCGGTATGAATTGTGTTAGTCTGGTATGAACAGAAAATTCCAAAGTTAGTATGTATGAACCATCAGGATGAAATAAAAATAGACCAGAGCCATTTGTCCCGGTACGATCAAAAAATATCATCCGTACGAACTTCATTTGAAGAAAAAATAAAGCCCATCATCCCGAGTACGATAAAAAATTATCATCCATACAAACTTCATTTGAGGAGAAACCAGAGGACATTGCCCCAGTTCGAACAAAAAATATCATCCGTATGAACTTGATTCAAGGACATACCAGAGGGCATCGTCTTAGTACAAAGAAAAATATCATCTGTATGAACTACGTTAGAGTGCTTACCAGAGCCGATCATCCCAGCACGAACAAAAAATATTATCCATACGAACTTCATTCTAGAATGAACCAAGCCAATCATCCCAGTCCAAATGAAAAATATCATCAGTACGAACTACGTTCGAGAGCTTACCAGAGCTGATCATCCCGGTACAAACAAAAATTATGATATGTACAAACTTCATTTGAGAATGAACCAGAGCCAATCATCTCGGTACGAATGTAAAATATCGCCCGTATAATTTATACTTAGAACCATTTTGGGACATTTTTGTTCGCTCTATTACATTAGGGAAAATAAATAACCAGATCATTCTGTACGAACTAGTTTTGTACTTTACGATTAGTTTAAAAATATGAATTTTAAGACTCTCCCCCGGTGTGTGTGTGTGTGTGTGTGTGTGTGTGTGTGCTCAGTTACTCAATTATAATCATACTCTCTTAGACTCAATAAAATGAAATATATAGACTTCAATTTACAATACACTCTAAACTGATCTTGATTTGAAGTCTTTAATAATCTGGAGTATGATTTCTCTAAAATGTTAGTACACACAAGTGCAAAAATAATTCTTCCAAAAATATGTTAGGAAAAATAATAATCAAAGCAATAATATTTAGAATCATAAAAAACATACAAGTTGCAAGAATATCGAACATGCAAAACCAAATAGCAAGTATCTCAACAGTCCAGAGTATGAAATGGCTATTTCTCGAATGAACTCAAATTTTTTTTGAACTATTCATACTGTACGATCATAGGTTCATATAGATTACATCCGGATTACGAAATGGTTGCGTATCATTTTGTCCATACGAATAGGTAAATTTTTTGAATTATTCATGTTTTATGATCTTAGGTTCATTCAGACAACATCCAGTATACAAAATGGACACATCCATTTTTTTACCAAATAAAACATGGTTTGGTTAAAATAGATCATACTGTACAATATGGTGTATGTACAGTAAGTTATATAAAGTACAAAATTAGTTTGTATAGAGTCATACTAAATGAATCTGTTCAATTTTAAACTAATCGCATTATACGATGTCAGTTCATACACACGCTAATTAGAGTAATAAATTGATTTATACAGGATCATACAAATAAATTTTGAATTGATCGTATATATAATGTATGATCATACTGCACGATCTAGGACAATCAACTTTAAATTTTTAGTTTTATGGGCAATTTTTCTTGTCTTTCATATTTTAGACTCCTAAAAACTAACTGAAATGAATCCTTCTTCATATTTTTTATGAAGGCAAGAGTGAGAGTGCTTTGGGAGAGTGTTTGAGAGTATGGATTGAGAGATATTGCAAGTAGAAATTTTGAAGGGTTCAGAAGGTTTCCCAAAGATGCGGATCATTTTGTAAGTTTGTCAAATATCTTCCTTACTTCTTTGAAGATGCTTGAGAGAAGATATTTGGAGAAGATCCAGTTCTCTATCTACACCAGGAGGGTGTGAAATGATGTTGGTACTCTATCGATACCAGGAGGGTGTGAAAGATGATGGAACTCTGCTAATACTTGGAGGGTGTAAAAGGACAACGGTACTCTGTCGACACTCGAAGGGTATAAAAGAACAATGCTACACTATCACATTGAGGGTTGGTGAAGAGAGGTTAATTTTAAGGGATTATCCACCTTATTGTTGGGCAAAAGGAGAGTATAGTGCAAAATTTGAAGAGGGAGTCTTTAAGGATTGAACATAGGTCTAGTTAGGCCAAACCACTATAATTTTTTGTGTTTTTTTTTTTTTTTTTACTATATTTTTAATTTTTTGCACTTTTAATTTGTTATGGAAATTTTTTTTTTATAAATTTTCATTGTGCTTATAAAATTATTAAAATAGTTTTTTCTAATCTACCAAAAGATTTTTAAATTATCAATTCACCCCCTCCCCTCTTGTTAGCCTAGGGATAATTGCTTTAGGTCTAACAACCTATTTAGATTTATAAGTTGTATCGGAGCCTACTTTCAAAAATTAAGATTTAGATAACTTTTTGAAAATGATCATGTCTACTTTTGGAAACTATAACACGCCCGAAGGATATTCGATCACTAGAACCCCCATGTTTGATAACTTTTTTTTTAATTAGTTGACTATCACATATGGATTTTAGTACAGGAAGGATACACTAAACCAACTAAACTTATTGATGGCACTAGAGCTGAAACACCATTTACTAACTGGATTATAGAAAAAAAATATTTAGCTCAATTAAATGATGAAATTTAACTAGTTTTTTCTGTGCACTTAAATCTGAAGACTATATGCGAGTCTTAACTTGTAGAACTAGAAAAGAAATATGGGAAAGGCTTTGCCTTACATATGAAGGAACTAATGAGGGGAATCAATTTAAATAGAACTTTGTACTATACTATTATAAACTATTTTGTATGAAATCGAATGAATCAATCTTTGACATGTGTACTCATTTCACACAAATTATCACCTCATTGCATGCCTTTGGTAGGCAATTAATGAATGCTAAAAAATTTAATAAAATTCTTCATTGTTTTCCTACTACTTATGATGCAATGATAACTTCTATAATAGGATCAAATGACTTAAATGTTTATTCTATTAATAATATTTATGGATCACTAATTGCTTACAAGAAATGAGTGACTCAAAGACAGATTGATGCAGGTGAGAAGCAGAAGGAGAAAAATATAGCGTTGAAAGTGGATGACTTAGAGAGTGATCAGTCTCAGCCTGAGGATGAAGATGAGATTAACTTGATGACAAGGCAATTCAGAAGTTTTCTTAAGAGGAAGTAATTGAGACATCAATAATGGAATAAAGTAAGTTTCATAAAAATGTCAAGGCTTCTAATGATGTAATTTGTTATGAATGTAAGAACCTTTGACACATCAAATTTGAATGCATGAATCTTAAAGTCAATCCTAGTAAGGAGAAGGTCGAGGAGAAAAGAAATTTAAGGAAGGGAAAGAAGAGATTGTAGAGAGCATTTTGGTTGGATTCAGCTTTAGATTCCTCAGAAATAGGAGAATAGGAGAAAGTCACCAATTTGTGCTTAATGGCTGACAAGCTTGATCAGTAAAATTAAGAAGAGGTATGTGACTGTTGACCTCATTTTTGTATGAGGTCACTAAGGCCCTTCCAAACTTCAAATTAATTCTAGATCCTAGGATCCACTCTAGAACTTAGGATTCTTTCATAGAGCCAGACCTTAGGGCCTACTCTAGAGCCTAGGATTCCCTTAAATCCTAGATCTTAGAATTCTTCTAGATCTTAGGATCACTCCAACTTCAAATCAACCTCCACCCTTGATCAACCTCAATTTTAAATCAATTCTTATATTTAATCCACTTCAATTTCAATTTGATTCCTACCTTTGATCAATTTAAATTTCAAACTTCATTCAACTCAAATTCAAATTAATTCAAGTTTCAAACATGTCCAAACTTTGATCCAATCAATTTGACAATCCAACTTTCAACTTAGACTTTGATCCAAATTTCAATCTAGCTTTGACCTCATCCATTCATTAACAATCATCACATGATTGTAAATGATTTGGATACTTCAATACTAATCATTCAAACTTAAAATCCATTCCAAATCCAGAAGTTTAAACTCAAATTCAAACCTTTAAGGCCCTGTCCTAAACACCCTTTTCAGAGATTTTTCAAACATTTCAAAACCCAGTCAAATGGCCTCTGATTCAGGGTCTATCACTTGCAAAGTGATAAGACATGTCTCTAGAGGTTACCCTCCAACTTTGAGCTCATTCTGAGGTCTCTAACCCCAGAATTTGAATTAAAATCCAAAGGCTGTGAAACCTTCAAATATTTACAGCCTATGCCACTGAGCATAACCACTTTGAGATCTTGACCTTGGAACCCTTATCCAAGCCTCCAATCACTTCCAGACCTTTGATTTTAACCCATTGAACAGTAAACTGCATTTTTCAGACCCATTTTTGACCATAGTTGACCAATAGGTCAAAATTGACCAAAGTATCCCTATGGGGCTCAAATAGGGATTTCAAACCAAATTAGCTCCAAATGGGATGCAACCACCTCCAACAAATTTCAAATGTCATTTCAAATCTCTTGAACCTATTTCCAACCCTTGAGTCAACCTGGTTGACCAAGTCAACTGGTTTGACCCAAGAGGCCCTTTAAGGGTCCAAATAGGTGTTTTGACCCAAATGACCTCTTTAGGCCAACCAACCACCTCCATTGGTCTTAAAATATCATTTCAAACCTGTTGAACCCAAACCCAGACCCTGGGTCAACCTGGTTGACCAAGTCAACCCAGGTTGACCAAACAGGTCCTTAGGGGCTCAAATAGGGATTTTGATCAAATTGACCTCCCCATACTTGGGTACCACCTCCAATGATTTTCAAATATCATTTCAAATTTATCCAGTCATGACTCACCCCTTGGGTCAACCTGGTTGACCCAGTCAACATGGTTTGACCCAATGAACCCTTAAGGTTTCAAATGAACCATTCCAACCCGTTTAACCACATCAATATCTTCAAACTCTTAAAATCATTCTATTCAAAGCCTTGAACATTTCTAAACCTATTTTGAGCTCAACCCAACTTGGTTTGACTAAGTCAACCCTCAATCTTTGGTCAAAATTGTGGTGGCATTTGTTCCCACCCTTTCTAGCCTTGACTTTGACCTTTGACCCTTGATTGAACCATTTCAAATATCCCTCTCCCTCCTTAAGTGCCACATCACTAACCTTGACCTGGTTGACTGGTCAAACCAAGTCAACAAAGCCCTAAATCCCTCCTTGAATTGGTCAAACCCTCTATTTAACTTCAAGGAGTGTGAGAATAGGCTTGGAAGCTCTCCCATTGGCTGCCCCTACTTCTCTTCATGCCACATCACCAGCCTTGACCTGTTGACTGGTCAACCTAGTCAAACTCAAGCCTAAACCCCTTCTAGAAGGCTTTATCACATGCTAAGCCCCTTTCCCTTGATTTAAGCTGCTTTAGGCCGACCTATTAGTGCCCTAAAGCTCCCTAATAGGCTCCCTAACCGAGCTCCACCCTTTGTTTAGCCATAAGTGGCAATGTCTCCTCCACTCATCCCAAGTCCACCCAATGGGAATGAGGCATGTCCAGCCCTTTCCGCAGCCTTCCAGCTTTCCCAGGGACACGTGGCACCATCTAGGGAGCCCCTGCATCAATCCTAGCCATCCAATCTAGCCCAGCTCGTTTGAATAGGGAGAAAGGTGTTTTTTGAGCCCATTGATCAAAACATCTTCTCTCACTAACCCTAGCCTCCCAGAGCGAGTTCTCAATTCGTTTTGGACCTCCAGAGCATCCTCTACATCCCCACTACAAAATCCAAGTGGTTGCCCGTCACCGGCGGCGAGTTCTCAGGCGAGCCCACCACCTAGACCGTCCCAAGCCTATAGCAGTCGATCCAGACGTGTTCGAGCTCGGATTTCCGCTGGGGATCTTCACTTGGACAGTCTACAAGCTCATACATCCAGAAATTTCAAAGATCTAACGGTATAACTCCCTAAAACCCTAGATCTAGTTCACAATAGTTAGATCTAAATAGCTTTATGCTTTTAGGGTTTTAGCTAAAACAAATTATTCCCCATTATTTCTGTTCATGCCTACCCTTTGTGTTTAAAATTTCAAGTGATTTGGTCCACCCGATCGGAAGAACGAACCAAAAAACGGATCCTAGTGCGTCATTCGCAGTTCGCTGCAGATGTACGTTTTCTAGACCGTTGATCACGCAATCAACAACCTAGATCGCGCCGTTCCGCGCTTTGGTTCGACCGTGTATTCGGTTTAGTGTTCGATCGATCGACCGGCGAGATCAGGGCCGTCCATTCGGAACAGCGGGATCAAATCTCCGCCGTTTGATCTTCTCCTGGCGAGATCAAACCGCGGGATCTGATCTCAGCCGTTAGATCGAACCCGCGGTTAATCCAACGGCTGTCAAGAGCCGCTGACGTGGTTAAGTGGAAACCGCGTGAAGCAGCCCGCGGCCGACGCGTGTCCCCGCCGTCACGCGGTTTCGATCCCGCCAATCCGAGCGTGCCGCGTGTCCGACCGCCGCCATTTAATTAAGAAAAATGTGTTTTAATTTGTTTTAATTATAGAAACTTTAAAAAATTATAGTAAATTAAATACACAACCAAAAAATGAGTATAATATATCATTTTCTTCAGTTTTTCATCTAGTTTATTTTAAAAATAAAATCAAACCCTTTTGGTTATTATTTTATTAGTAATTTAAGAAATACATAAATATGTATTTTATTTTTAATTAATTATGTATAAATTATTTTTATCTGAAATTTGGCATGCATGTTGTTGAGTGCATGGCTGGTCTCCAGAAAAATTTTCAATATTATTTGAGTAGATTTTGATGGTATTTAGAATTATTGGAGCATATTAACCCTTTTTTTTATATTTAATTAAATATTAAGTATTTTGAAAATACAAGGAAAATCTTTTATTATTTTCAAACTTCCCTAGAGATCAGTGGATCTTTCAACTCATCAACATGTATTTTAATAATATTTTTAATTATTTTATAATATATATTTATATATATATATATATATATATATATATATATCCATTTATATTTATATGTTTTAAAATATATTTTGAGACTATATATATGTAAATCTTTAAGTGTTTAAGAAGTTACTTGAGATCTTAAATGTTGATTGAGCATATTTGAATAGAAATAAAGTGGATGATTAGTGGATAATCATTCCTTGATTATTCACTAATTTTGTCTTAATTATGTTAATTAGTTAATTGCATGCTTAAGGTGCACACACCACTTAGTCTAAGGCTCTCCTAGATTTAGGTATTGAATGTGTTTATGTGGTTCATGCATGCCTTGTGTATTGAGTATGAGGGTTAGTTCAAACATTGATTCAAGTCCATCAAGATTAGTGACATAATTAAGGACAATAATTAAGGACTCATGTATAGAAAACTTAGAAAAATTTCAATAATTAGGATTCACTTCCCCTTGAGTTGAAACTTTGAACATTTGAACTTAGTGACACCCTCAGCCCCTAGAGAAATTTTCACTAATTTTTGAGGTCATTAGGTCCCCTAATTAATTTTCTAAGTCTTAAACCCTTTATTAAGCCTTTAAAACTCCTAAAAATTGTAATAAATTCAATTTAAGTCCAAAAATTACATATAAACCCTCAAACTGACCAGAATTCAGTCCTTAATCTATGATAATTAAAATCCCCTTGATTTGACAGCAATTTAAATCCTAATTTAATTTTAAGTGAAAATCAATGTTTAATTAAGATAATCAATTAATAATAATTAAAAAATCCCAAAATTTCCCAAACACTTGGGGATCCCTTCTTAGGTCATTTCTGACCTTTGGAGGTGTTTTCAAGAGATTGGGAACTTGTTTGAAGCAAAATCACAAAAGAGGCCTTCTAATTAAGAAATTCCTAAAATTTATTAAATTGCCCAAGCTTCGATAATCCATAACTAATTCTAAAAAAATCCAAATTACCCAAACTCACTTGCATTCAATTCCTAATAAGGTATAATATTTATTAAAAATATTAAATTCCAGAAATTTTCAATATTTCAAAAAGTCAACAAATCGGTCAACTTTAAGTCAAAACTAGTTCAAAACTTCAAACCTTCGTAATAAAATGTAGAAAAATCCAATTTCAACGTACTTATCTTCTAACTGATCGTAGTAAGGTCTAGTATTTTAATAAAATACAAACATTCCAGAATTTGAACTTAATTAAAAAGTCAATTTTCAACCCTTTAATTAAATGATTAAAATATTCAAAAAATTCATAAAGCTCAAATTATTCTAAAATTCCAGAAAATGTTAAATTAATGTTTAAAACATTCAACAAACCTTTTAAAACACAACAACCATCCTAAAGATGAAGTTTATTGGCTGGACTACTCCGGGCTGCGGGGCTAAGTGTCCTAAGGAGGCTAGTTCCTCGAGCCTGGTGGCACAACGCCACGAATGAATTCTAAAGGGTGTCAAACCTTAAAATGGATTAATTTTTAATTATTTAACATTTTAAAAATCTCTAATTCAATTACATTAATTTGGTTTATCGGCTGGACTACTCCGGGCTGCGTGGCTAAGTGTCCTAAAGAGGCTGGTTCCTCGAGCCTGGTGGCACAATGCCGCGAATCAATTAATGGCAAAATTAAATTAATCAAGCTTTTAAAATCAGTAATTAACTCATTTTTCTATTAATCCACCTTTTTTAATTCCAACCAATTTAAATAACTTAATCAACCCCGATTGCTACTGGGTAACCCAGGCCTACGAGGCTATTAGCTTAGCCCCAAGGAAGGTGAAATAAACTTCATGGCCTCGGTGTGAAACAAAGGTAGTAATCAATTAACTTTTAAAATATGTCTAATTAAAATTCTTAATCCATTAATATTTAAATTTTAATTTAAATCCTCTTCTAAGCCTTAACACATCCAAACCTTTAGACAACTTTAACTAATCATCCACTTTAGGATCTATCCCAGCCACACGACCTTTCTAACACACTTTAGATGATGTGCTAGGACAACCAACTTTAGATCTAGGATAGGCCGGTGTTTACTTTACTGCTGTGTGCCGGATTTTTCGTAGTTTTCACTGCATGTTGTGGATGAAATTGCTTTGCTGTGTTTGCTTACTTTTTCTGTACTCTGTGGATGGATTGATGTGTTTGGCGACTAGATTACCCTTAGGTTAGGTACGATCTGGATGTTGACACAGTTTTCTGCAGGTGGCCACGCTCATGCAGGGCAATATAAAAAAGGGGGCAAATCAAAAAAATGCATAAATATTATAAACTCTTTGCACAGGTGCTTCAGCTGCTAAAGCCCCCAAATCATAAAAAGAGCGTGGCCAGTGTGTTTACTTTCTTTTCTGCTCATATACAACTGCTTGGGAATAACTGCTTTTTTTTTATATATTAATTGCTTAGGATAACCCTGCAGGTGAGTCTAGATTTTTATTTTGATATCAATGTAATTTGTGCAAGTGTCAAGTGTTGTGAAAGTTTATTTTGAGTTGGGATGCATAGATCCAAAGCTTGGATTCCAAAGAGGAAAGAATACCCCTTTGGGGAACACTCCTTTTCCATTTGGAAATCCAAATTTGGGTCATACCTCTTCCTTACCCAAAGAGGAAAGAGTGGCATTCCCCCTTAAAGGGAAGTGCCCTCTTGTCCATTTGGGTAATCCACTATGAAGATTCCAAGAAGATTGAAGAGAAGGAGTCCAAAGAAGAATGAAATTGAAGATTTGAAGATTGAGAGTATCCCACTCAAAATAACTTGCATCATTACTAGGCTTAGAATCCGGGTTGTTGTCAGTGGTGCCCGGCCACTTTACTTTCTGTAATATTCTGGTTTGTAATAAGCAAGGCAATTCTGCCTATGGACATTTATTAATTAATTTATATTTGATTTGATGATTTGATTGCCTTTAGGATTACTTGTTTTTACTAGTTTTTTGGCGATTGCATGCCGCTATTTGTTTTCGCCTGGATACGTGAGGCTCGTGAGGGTGCGAAAGTTTTATACTCATAATCTTAAAAGTCTAAAATTTTAGTGAGTCTAAATAACATAGAAAGATAACGAATCTAGGGAATTAGCCGGGGATCGACCCCGGGGTCGCATGCATATTTTTGCATTACTCTTTCCTTGTTTTAGACCCTTCCCCGCCTGCGGGTAGAGTCCGGATAGTCTGACCTATGAGGACGAGGTGCCGGACCTGGGAAAGTCCAGTCTTCTAAAAAAAATTATTTTATAAGCCTGTTTTTAAAATTTCAAGCATATTTGATTTGAGGTTGTTAACCAGCATGCATTGCATTAGATACAAATTAAAGAGTCAAAATTTTAATTTCATAGTCCTTAGCATTTTAGCACCCAACATAAGTCAAAGGGGTCAATTAGGAAAATCTCTAGATGTCAGCCCCGCCTCCCCAAAACTTTAATTATAACGTCCCTACCACTCTTTCATAAAAGACCGGATTCATCTATTTTAAATCGATTAGGTGGTTAGCTGGCTCCCCAATCCAGGCCGGGGTAAGTCCAGATCTTGCACTGCATTAGTTAGGATCGGACGACTGTGGTCCAGTGTCCAAAATAGATTTAGGTTTCGGGGCAGATCTTTGATTATAAGACCCCAAACTTCGGGAATATAGTCCCAAATTTCTAATAAAATGCTCAACTCTAATTAAATATCATTTCAAGTCCAAAACATAAAGCCCAACACTTAGATTAAGTTGGGACATTTCCGGATGGTTCTGGAATCTCAAAGTGTCCCCTACCTCTCATCCTTTGACTCCGTTAATAACTGTTCAATTTTGATCCATTCCCTTTTGATTTTCCAATAATTCTATTCATACTTTGATATCACTCCTAGAAATTCTAAATAAAATTCTGCCATTATTTTAATCGAGAGTTTTCGTAGGAGATTTTATCTCCCTACGATGTAATTAACTACGAGGGCTTGCGCTCGTAGGAGATTTGGAACCCCACACACACCTGATTTTAAAGAAAACTCAATTTCTAAAACTTCATTAGATTTCTTTGGGAAAAGTTAAAATAATGATCGTCATAGTTGCATTAGAAGGATTATCGTTGAATGGTCTCATTTCCCTTTGGGGAGATACACCCTTCTTCGATAAGGCTTTGGATGTGAATGCGACGATCACACTGTTTCTTGAATATTGTAATTGGGTATTTAGTTGAACTATATTGTGTCCCCTCGGGGCCATATAGAGTTCTCTTTAGAACCCAATCATAACATTCAAGATGAGTTTACATAATTTTAAGTCTGAACACCGTTATGAAAGTTTATTTT